>LR738711.1:293712103-293977512 GCA_902687465.1 Secale cereale
GCCGCCCCCCTGCTGCCTTGCCGCGGACTCGCCTCCCTTCCGCAGGACCGCGCCGGTTGCCCCTCCTTCCAGGGCCTTCTTCCTCGAGCATCCAGACTCCAGCGCCTCGCCTGGTTCTCCGGCCGCGACCGCAGCTCTCCGCGCCGGCCAGGAGGCCTCGTCTCCAGGCGCCTCTGCCTCGCCCCCTGGCGCCCCGCAGGCGAGTGCCTCCCCATCTCCCTTCCGCCGGCCGCCCGGCCAGCCAGCAGCGGCCCGAGCGCCTCATCTTCGCCTTCATCTCCTGCGCCAGTCCCGCCGCCGGCCAGCTCCTTCGGCGTCCTCCGGCCTCCCCGTCCAGAGCCCCCTCGAGTTGCTGCCGTCGTCTCTCGTCGCCTCTGTGCTGTGTTTTTTTTCTTTTTGTTGTTTGTTGCTGTTGTTTTCGCCAAGTGCACCGCAGCCGCAAGAACGTGTACGACTACAAGGAGAAACACAAGTACCACGACTGCGACAAGTACTACGACCAAGTACCACGACGACCGAACGGCTACGCGACAAGTACCTCTTCGAAAACGGAAACGCCTACGTGAACGACTACCGTCGCCCCGTGTACGACTACGAACGCCGACTCGACAAGTACAACTACTTCCACTACCGCCTCGTGAACGGCTACTTCCTCTTCGGAAACGTGAACCACTACTTCCTCTACGACCCGCGAGAACGACTACTTCCGCTACTTCCACTACGACCTCGAACCCCTCCGAGAACGATGGTTCCGAAGGTATAACCCCGTGGATGACCCGTGGATGCTTGTTGTGTTGTATGAAATGTTTCCCTTGTGTGCTCCGTGCCCGTTTCGTCCGTTTGTCATGTTCCTCGGTTGCCTCGTCGCCGACTCGTGGGAACCCGGCAACGGGATCACCCCACCTTTCATCTCGTTTGACTCACTCACGCCTTCTTTCCTTTTGCACCGGACTCTCAACGAGTTACCGGCACCGATATGATGCCGTTGCATCATTTTCGGATCGTTGCCGTGGCACCCTTTCCTTCCACCACGGTGACAAGTGCTTCATATCTCTCTTGTCAACCTTTTAGTATAATTGCATAAACTTGATCATGTCATCCGCATCATGTTCACAACACTAAAATGTTTAATTGTTGTTGCTTTATAATTATTAAACATGCTCAAGGGGATTTTCCGGAAATTGTTGTTGTTATTTTCTGGCCTCATTTAAAATGCCTAAATAGTGTAGTTTCTTTATGCTTCACCTCTTGCCATGTTAACCAACATTTAATCTTGTCTTGTAAATAACAAGAGTCCATTAAATAAATGTGGTGTTTCGTCAATATGCAACTCGTTGCATATTGAGCTCCACTTAACTTGTAGTTTTGTTTGTGCACTTTGCCATGCCATGCATATTTAAACCGGACATGCATCATACTTGTTTGTGCATCGTATGCCATGTTTATGCTTGTGTGTTTACCGTGTTGTTCTTTCGTTCCGGTTGCTTCTCTTGGTAGCTTCGGTTTCGTTCCGGAGTTGTGAGGTTTCTCTCGTCTGTGTTGCTCCGTCTACTTCATGGATCCGTTCTTCTCCCTAGTGGAATCCCAGACAAGATGACCGAACCCCGATAACATTACTATCTTTGCCTATTGCTAGTAGTCTCGATCTATAGTTTTGCCTCGATGCCCGTGATCTTCTTGTCAGCCTCCTACTTGTAACCATTGCCTTGTTTAACCACCCTACCTACGCAAACCGTTGCTTGGCTAAGTACGCTTCACTCAGCCCTTCTTATAGCATTGCTAGTTGCAGGTGAAGATCGAAGATGCTTGCTTCATGTTGAAGTTTGGTTGGGTTATATCACACTATATATAATGCTTAAATGAAATCATCTATATATTGGCAAGGGTGGAAGGCTAAGCCTTTTGCTTGGTGTTTTGTTCCACTCATGCCGTTAGGAACCGTATAAACCGGTGTTATGTTCCTTAATTATGCATTCCTAACACGGTTGGGGTGTATGGGACCCCCTTGATAAACCGCTAAGTGCTAAGTCTTTTCCAGCAAGTCCCAACATTGGTACTATTTGCCTAATAACTAATAAAAACTTGCATGTGGACTAGCTATCCCTTTTATTTTAATTCAACCCCCCGGGCCAGTGCTCCACATGAGTGTTGGTCCGAAACGAGCAGACTGCGGGGCCGCCTCGGGGCAACCTGAGGTATCTGGCATACACCTGTAGGATGACTCATCCGGTCGTGTCCTGAGACTTAGATACGCGTGGCTACTATCAGGGTGTCGACACGCCGGGAGGATTTGCTGGATTAGCCTTACCTTAGTTCGGTTTAACTTGAGCACGGGATTCCGAGAATACTCGGGTCTTCCCACCTTTGGAGTTGCGACTCCGCGGATCGTGGGCTTGTAATGGGTCAAGTTGGAACACCCCTGCAGGGTTTGAACTTTCGAAAGCCGTGCCCGCGGTTATGTGGCAGATGGGAGCTTGTTAATATCCGGTTGTAGATAACTTGACACAATGTATCTAATACACTACCAGCGTGTGTTCCGTGACCGTCAATTTCCGAATAGGGATTCGGGAGTTGAAGACGGAGGGGTTATGTTTGACCAGCTTAGTTAGGATCACTTCGTGATGATCTCTCGACCGATGCGCCTTCTCTTCTCGCTCTCGTATACGTAAGTTAGTGCTAGTGCTGCTGCAGACTCTTGTTGTTCCTTCACCTCTTGTTCTTTCTTCAGCCTTGTCCTCACCCAAGGCTTAAATAGTCTTGTTACCCGGGAACGGGATTGCTGAGTCCTATGTGGCTCACAGTTACTTCACCACACCAGATGCAGGTTCAGCCGAGTTTGATGCAGGAGTTGGATCAGTTCTTCACCAGGAGCTCGATGAAGAGTTTGACCGTATGCTTGTGACGTTTTTGACGATCAGTAGTGGTTTCTACTAGGATTCGATCCTGACCTGTGGCTTTACGTTGTTTTGGTATCTTTCTTTGGATCTTCACCCGTAGTCGGGTTGTGATGTTCTGAATGATGATTTGCTTATGTAATGTATTGTGTGAAGTGGCGAGTGTAAGCCAACTATCTCCTTTTGCAATTTAATCCCTCTTTTACATGAGTCGTGCAAAGATACCAAACTTGAGATCATTCTAGGATGGGATTATACCTTTAAGTCGTGCCTCGACACGTAGGAGGTATAGTCCCATCCTCGGCATTACACCACTAGTGAAACCTATGGTCCCGGGGTCTATTCTCATCTTATTAATCTTCCATCAACTATTTACTTCACTTTGCATTATTTACATTTCAATCACTATACCAGAAAAATACCAAAAATATTATCTTATCATATCTATCAGATCTCACTCTCGTAAGTGACCGAGAAGGGATTGACAACCCCTTTTATCGTGTTGGCTGCGAGGTTCTTATTTGTTTGTGCAGGTACGAGGGACTCGCGCGTGGTCTCCTACTGGATAGATACCTTGGTTCTCAAAAACTGAGGGAAATACTTACGCCACTATGTTGCATCACCCTTTCCTCTTCTAGAGAATACAACGCAAGCTCGAGAAGTAGCAAGAAGAATTTCTGGTGCCGTTGCTGGGGAGATCTTCGCAAAAGTCATATACCAAGTACTTATCACAAACCCTTATCCCTCGCATTACATTATTTTCCTCTCGTTTTCCTCTCCCCCACTTCACCCTTGCCGTTTATTAGCCCTTTTTTCTCCGTGTGTTTTATCGTTCGCCTTGCCGTCATGGCTAGCCCCTTATCTGCTCCTTTGTCTCCATAGTTTGAAGTTCTTCACTTCAAACAAAAGCAAGGAGAAAACTTAAAAGATGCTTGGTATAGGATGATGGAATCTTATCGTAATTGCACCTTAGAGGAGAATTTTAGAATTTTACTTCGCAATTTTTATGTTGGATTAAATATGTCCCATAGACAACTCTTGGATTGTGTTGCCAAAGGAAATTTTATCGAAATTGATCCTAGTACTGCGCATGAAATTATAGAGAGAATAGTGGGAACACTACCTCAACAAATGGGGTTACATCAGGCCCAGGAGGAGACACGAGGTTTTGAGAAAATTTGCGAAGTAACGAAAATATTACAAAAGTCTCTTGAACCTCTTAAGAGTGTTAGTGGAAATCTCCACCGCATGAATATGTTGATCACCCTTTGCAATAAGCGGTTGGATTTGTTAGATCTAAAGATTTCCAAATATGAAGGAAATGTAAAGAACCTCCCGGATTCAAGCTTGACACCGCTAAAAGAATAAAAACTAAAGATGGCAATACCTAGATCTATTCTTGTATCATGCCTAGCTAGGGGCGTTAAACGATAGTGATTGTTGGGAGGCAACCCAATTTTTTTTTGCTTCTGTTTAGGAATAAATATTGCATCTAGCTTATGTTTGGATGTGGTTTTGTGTTTTAATTAGTGTTTGTGCCAAGTAGAACCTTTGGAAAGACTTGGGTGAAGTTTATGCGATCATGCTGTAAAAAACAGAAACTTTAGCGCTCACAAGATTAGCTACCATTTTTTACAGGAGAGTGATTTTTAGTTGATTCTTTTTGCAGATGATTAATAGACAAATTCCTCACGTCCACCAATTTAGGTAAAAAAAAATTGAGTTATATAAGTATTCGAAAGTTACAGGTTGCTACAGATTGTTCTGTTTTTGACAGATTCTGTTTTTCGTGTGTTGTTTATTTATTTTGATGAATCTAGGAGTAGTATCGGGGGTATGAATCATAGAGAAGTTGTAATACAATAGTTTTAACACCAATATAAACAAATAATGAGTTTATTATAGTACCTTTGAGTAGTGGTTTGTTTTCTTATACTAACGGAGCTCACGTGATTTTTTTGGCTAAGTTTTGTGTTGTGAAGTTTACAAGTATTGAGTAAGGATTTGATGGACTATGGAACAAAGAGTGGAAAGAGCCTAAGCTTGGTGATACCCAAGGCACCCCAAGGTAAAATTCAAGGACAACCAAAAGCCTAAGCTTGGGGATGCCCCGGGAAGGCATCCCCTCTTTCGTCTTCGTCTATCGATAACTTTACCTGAGACTATATTTTTATTCACCACATGATATGTGTTTTGCTTGGAGCGTCATGTATGATTTCAGTCTTTGCTTTTTAGTTTACCACAATCATCCTTTCTGGACACACCTTTTGAGAGAGATACACATGAATTGGGATTTATTAGAATACTCTGTGTGCTTCACTTATATCTTTTGAGCTAGATAGTTTTGCTCTAGTGCTTCACTTATATCTGTTTAGAGCACGGTGGTGGTTATTTTATAGAAATTATTGATCTCTCATGCTTCACTTATATTATTTTGAGAATCTCTTAGAACAGCTTGGTAATGTGCTTTGGTTATAAAATTAGTCCTAATATGATAGGCATCCAAGATGGGTATAGTAAAAACTTTCATAAAAGTGCATTTAATATTATGAGAAGTTTGATACTTGATGATTGTTTTGAGATATGAGGATGGTGATATTAAAGTCATGCTAGTGGAGTAGTTGTGAATTTGAGAAATACTTGTGTTGAGGTTTGCAAGTCGCGTAGCATCCACGTATGGTAACCGTTGTGCGACAAATTTGAAGCATGAGGTATTTCATTGAATGTCATCTTTGGGTGGAGGTCGGGATCGCGCGATGGTTAACTCCTACCAACCCTTCCCCTAGGAGCATGCGTGTAGTACTTTGTTTTGATGACTTGTAGATTTTTGCAATAAGTATGTGAGTTCTTTATGACTAATGTTGAGTCCATGGATTATACGCACTCTCACCCTTCCACCATTGCTAGCCTCTCTTGTACCACGCAACTTTCGCTGGTAACATACACCCACCATATACCTTCATCAAAATAGCCCCCGTACCTACCTATTATGGCATTTCCATAGCCATTCCGAGATATATTGCCATGTAACTTTCCACCGTTCCGTTTATTATGACACGCTTCATCATTGTCACATTGCCTTGCATGATCATGTAGTTGACATCGTATTTGTGCCAAGACCACAATGCATAATTTTTCATACATGTCACAATTGATTCATTGCACATCCTGGTACACCGCCAGAGGCATTCATATAGAGTCATACTCGGTTCTAGTATCTAGTTGTAATATCGAGTTGTAAATCAATAAAAGTGTGATGATCATCATTATTAGAGCATTGTTCCAAAGAAAAAAATGAAAAAAAGGGGCCCAAAAAAGGAAAAAAAGAAAAAGAAAAAAGGGACAATGCTACTATTTTTTCCCACACTTGTGCTGTAAAGTAGCACCATGATCTTCATGATAGAGAGTCTCTTGTTTAGCCACTTTCATATACTAGTGGGAAATTTTCATTATAGAACTTGGCTTGTATATTCCAACGATGGGCTTCCTCAAATGCCCTAGGTCTTCGTGAGCAAGCAGGTTGGATGCACACCCACTTAGTTTCTTTTCTTGAGCTTTCATACATTTATAGCTCTAGTGCATCCGTAGCATGGCAATCCCTACTCACTCACATTGATATCTGTTGATAGGCATCTCCATAGCCCGTCGAAACGCCTAGTTGATGTGGGACAATCTTCCTCTTTTGTCTTCTCCACAACCACCACTCTATTCCACCTATAGTGTTATATACATGGCTCATGCTCATGTATTGCGTGAAAGTTGAAAAAGTTTGAAAACATTTAAGTATGAAACAATTGCTTGGCTGAAACCGGGGTTGTGCATGATTCGAGTATTTTGTGTGACGAAGATGGAGCATAGCCAAACTATATGATTTTGTAGGTATGAACTTTATTTGGCCATGTTATTTTGAGAAGACATGATTGCTATGTTAGTATGCTTGAAGTATTATTATTCTTATGTCAATATAGACTTTTGTCTTGAATCTTTCTGATTTGAACATTCATGCCACAATAAAGAAAATTACATTGAGAATTATGTTGGCTAGCATTCCACATCAAAAATTCTATTTTTGTCATTTACCTACTCGAGGACGAGTAGGAATTAAGCTTGGGGATGCTTGATACGTCTCCAATGTATCTATAATTTTTTATTGTTCCATGCTAGTATATATTCTGTTTTGAATGTTTAATGGGCTTTATGATACACTTTTATATTATTTTTGGGACTAACCTACTAACCCAAGGCCCGGTGCAAATTGCTGTTTTTTGCCTATTTCAGTGTTTCGCAGAAAAGGAATATCAAACGGAGTCCAAACGGAATGAAACCTTTGGTGTCCTCTCCTAGTGACAGCAGGGGCAGCAAGGCATGTACTGTATTGTTGCCATAGAGTATAAAAAGATGGGGTTTATATCATATTGCTTGAGTTTATCCCTCTACATCATGTCATCTTGCTTAAGGCGTTACTCCGTTCTTATGAATTAATACTCTAGATGCATGCTGGATAGCAGTCGATGTGTGGAGTAATAGTAGTAGATGCAGAATCATTTCGGTCTACTTGTCACAGACGTGATGCCTATATACAATGATCATGCCTAGATATTCTCATAACTATGTGCTTTTCTAACAATTGCTCGACAGTAATTCGTTCACCCATCGTAGAAATATGCTATCATGAGAGAAGCCACTAGTGAAACCTATGGCCTCGGGGTCTATTCTCATCATATTAATCTTCCATCAACTATTTACTTTACTTTGCATTATTTACTTTCAATCTCTATACCAAAAAAATACCAAAAATATTATCTTATCATATGTATCAGATCTCACTCTCATTAGTGACTGATACGTCAAAAACGTATCTATACTGCTTGCTCCATGCCTCTTTTAAGTGATATTGCTATGATATTTATACACTTCCATACACTTTTGATCATATTTGGACTAACCTATTAACTCAGTGCACCCCAGTGCCAGTTTCTGTTTTCGGCTGTTTTTGTATTTCAGGTTTTCACATTACGAGAACTGCAAGGAAAAATCCAGAAAATTATATAAAAAATCAGCGTTCCAGAAACTACCGTGCGCCCGAAGGACAGCCGGGGGGGCACCAGGGCTCCAGGCGCCCTGGCAGCGCCCCCCCCCCCCCCGGGCCGCGCCAGGGGGGGCGCCTGGGCCCCCCGAGGCTCCTCCGATGCCACCCTTTGGCATATATTTAAAGCGTCTCCCGAAACCCTCGAAACAAGAACTCTTTCTCGCGATCTCATCTCTGTTCCGCCGCCGCCGCTGCTTCCAAGATCGGGAGCACCAGGAGAACCCTTCCCAGCACCCTGCCAGAGGGGAGGATCACCACCGGGAGCTTCTCCACCACCATGGACGCCTCCCGGACGAGTTGTGAGTAGTCTCCCTTGGACCATGAGTCCATGACCAGTAGCTATGTGATGTTCTCCTCCCGTTCTTGTGCTTCACTAATTAGTCCTCGAGAGCTGCCCTACATGATCGAGGCACATATGTAATCCTTATGTTGTTGCTATGATGAGTTTGCTGGGATCTGATGGATTATGAGATTATGTTCAGATTGTGTTTGAGTAATATATTTGATCTACCTCTTTTATATTTATGTTCGTAAGTAATTCTTGCATGTTCTCCGTTGTTATTTATTGCTTTGGCCAAGTAATAGGTAGTGACTCCAAGAGGGAACGTTATGCTTGATTGTGGGTTCATGCCCTTCGATGACTAGCTTGAGTGAAAGAAACATGAGTCTAGGGGATGTGTTGTTCCCACAAGGGGGAAAACAACGGTGCTTGTGCCCGCGGGTGCAAGGATTGTTTACTTTACGCAAAGTTCTTTTAATGCAGTCGTCTGTTGCATTGAGTTTACACTATGGGTGGGACTCGCAACTTAATACCAGCGAGATGTTCTGGATAGATATCTCAAGGTGGATGATTAGTAGTAGATATTGATGGATTTCGGTCTACTTACTTTGGCATACCGCCCATGCTTTGAACCTCAACCTTTCTTGCAATGTAGTCAGCATTGGTTTGCGCACATGGTCCTGTCAATTGCCCAGCTGTAATTCGTTTACCTCACATAGTTGTTTTATCGTCTTTTGGGAGAGAGACATCACTAGTGAACATCATGAGACTCCGGTCCATATTAGCATCATTGATCACATCCGCTATTTACTTTTCCGCTTTTACTTACTATTGCAATTATATATATCACTATTATCACTTGCGTTTGATCCTTTGTAAACTACAAGGCCGGAGGGATTGACAACCTCTTTGTACTCGTTGGGAGCAAAGTTATTTGTATTTGTGTGCATGTCCACGTTGATTGCTAATACCTGGCGCCGTTAGCAGTTGACACCTTCTTGTTGAAACTGGGAGCCTCTGGGAAATTTATCCTTGGTATTACCAAGGGAAAACTTCTGCTACACTGCATCTCAAACCTTCCACTTGGGGTAACCAACGAGGGGTGAGAAGCCACCTAGCAAAGCAATTTCTGGCACCGTTGCCGGGGACTCCACTCTTCAGGATAGGGGAGTTGCACGCTATCTTTTACCTTTGCTTTTAGTCTTGTTAGTTTACCTTTCAGTTTTGCTTTAGTATCCTTTATCAAAAATTACAAAAAAAATTATTTTGCTTTTCTATTAGTAGTCCTTTCTGTTTAGCCAAACATGTTAGGATTTGGTGCTTTGAGGGAATCAGAAGTTCTAGATTTCCATCGAAGGGATGGAGAAAATATGAAGAAGGCATGGGACAGAATTTCTGATGCACATAGGAGAATTATGCCTTGGATACCTATAAAAATTGTGCTTAGAAATTTTTACCATGGTCTTTTTAAATGGTGTAAACACTCTCTTGATATTATAGCTGAGGGAGATTTCCTAGAGTGTGATGAAGCTAGAGCCCTTGAAATTATACATGGTCTATCTAGTTACTTTGTTTATGATCATAACTTTGATACTGTCATAGATAGACTTTCTACTATTGAAAAGAGAATGGATGCTCTAGACTTAATGAAGGTAGAAAAACCTAAACCCAATAAGAAAGACATTTTGGAAATAGACAATGATTGGGAGCCTTTTGTTAGGATTAGCATCTCTAATCAAGACTTCCTTGCTTATTGTGATATTGGATCTATGGTTTCTACTATGCCAAAAATTGTTCATGATTCTTTAAAATTTAACATGGATAGATTACCATCTTATCATGAACACACTAATGGAGATATTTCTGAAATCCGGGGAAGAATAAAAGACATGCCAGTTAAATTCCTTAAAGGGATTGCAATGATTGATTTCTTCATCATGGAGCCAAACCAAGGAAATATAGTGCTTGGAAGGGACTTCCTCCGAGCAGTAAAAGGCTTCATTGATATAGGTAAGGGACAAATCCGCTTGCGCGGAAAGGAAAAAGGTGTGTACCCCTTTCCTAGAAGGAACAAGAGTGAACTTGTTGAGGAACCATTTGAAGCAATTTATAGGTCTGATCATTATGATGGTTATTGATTCCTCTATGCATTATGCCTAGCTTAAAGGCATAAAAGAAAGAGCTTTTGGGAGGCAGCCCAATGAATAAATTTTTATTTTGCTTTTGTTGTGTCTTGATGTTGTTTACTACTGTAGCATCATCATTGTATCTTTACTTTTCAATTTTGTGCCAAGTATAGCCTCTGATTGCTAGAAAGTTCAAAAGTTGTGAGGTGTTGTCCAGGAAACAGATTCTGCCCTTGGATAGAAAAATTCGTATAAAATCACCAGATCATCTTTTTGGTCTGAATTGTTTCGACAGCGTTCTCTATATAATTTTCTTTCGTGCGTATGTTCTGAGTTTTTTGATTTTAGTTGCAGAAGTGCCCCGAACAAATCAATTACTACCTGCTGTTATGTTTTTCACAAATTCTGTCCTGTTTTGCCTTTCCTTCATTTTGCAAACCAAGAGCTTGCTTTTTATTTGCAAAAACCTTTTGGCAATCTTGAGAAACAGTAGACCTTCAAGAATATCTTTATTTCCAGCAAGGTACAATTATTTTATTATGGGTACTAACCTCGCTAATCAGATTATGATGAGTTATGTATGAAGGGAGTTTTCAAGTGTGCGAGGGAAGATGATAAAAAGATCCAGGAGTGTCAAGCGCTCAAGCTTGGGGATGCCCCCATGCACCCCCAAGAAATATTCAAGGAGACTCAAGCGTCTAATCTTGGGGATGCCCCCGTGCATCCCCTTCTCCATCAACATTATCAGTTCGTCTTTCGTTCCACTATATTTTAATCACTTCATGTGTTATGTGCTATGCTTGGAGCGTCTTGCTTTTAGTTTCCTTTTTAGTTTTACATAACGAGTCGGAACTCAGCGTTCTTTATGTGGGAGAGAAACACGCTCCACTTCTACCTAGAACATAACATAGAATTTTCATGTCTATCTTTGCTGTGTGTGTTCTTTGTCTTTTAATAGCTACTATCATGCTCTGCTCTTAGTATTCATGTTTATCTTTTTAAAGAGCTTGTGTTTAGTTGGTTGCTTGAACTCTCTTCAATTATCATGCTTGTCTTATTAAGAGAGTTTGCTTCCGTTGCATTGGTTAATATGTCTATGATAAAGATGCTACATGTATAATGGCGCTTAGTAGTTCAGGTTTTCTTATGGTTAGTCTCAAATAGCTGGGGGATTCCCAATGTGTTATTGGAGTACCAACATGATTTGTTTGCCAATGATGTGGTATGGTTTAGTAATATCTTCCCTCAAGAATTTATTTTGATTGACTTGGCGTATGCTCACGCATATTTAAGACTGTAAAGAAAGTCTGTTAAGCCTTGATGATCTTTTGTTTCTGAGTAGCGATATAACTTCCATGCCTGATTCAATGTTGCTTTGTCGCTCTGCATGATTATGACCGTCATTGCTCTCTTAGTTGGTCGCTCCCAGTCTTTTGCTAACCTCCACCTGTACTAAGCGGACTGACTGCTTGTGCATCCACATCCTTTTAGACCAGTTATGCCATATGAGTCCACCATACCTACCTATATGTGGTATTTCACCGCCACTCCAAGTAAATTTACATGTGCTACCTTTAAAACCTTCAGTTTTTGCAATACATAGCTCATGGGAAAGTAGCTTAAAAACTATTGTGGTAAAGAATATGTTGCTTATGTATCTTATTTTCTTATAAGTTGCTTGTTGAGCGGTAACCATGTTTCTGGGGACGCCATCAACTGTTACACTTTTGTTGAATATCATGTGAGTGGCTATGCATGTTCGTCTTGTCTAAAGTAAGGGTGATTTGCCATGGGTTGAATGGTTTGAGTATGCATATTGTTAGAGAAGAACATTGGGCCGCCAACCAAAGCCATGTATCATGGTGGAAGTTTTAGCTTGGACATTAATCCTCAATCTCTTATGAGAATATGCTTAAGCATTAAAGAGGAGTCCATTATCTATTTTCTATGTTGTCCCGGTATGGATGTCCTCATGTTGAGATCTATCAAAAACGAGAAATCAAATGCGATCTATCTCCTTGGACCTTTGTACAGGTGACATAGAGGTACCCCTTTGTGACACTTAGTTGAAACATATGTAATGCAATGACAATCCATGGAAATCCGAGCTAATTAGGATAAGGTGCGAGCACTATTGGTATTCGATGCATGAGGCTTGCAACTTATAGGATGTCTTATGCATAACACATATGAAGTACTACTACCGTTGACAAAATTGTTTCTATGTTTTCAAAAATAAAAGCTCTAGCACATGAGTAATCCCTGCTTCCCTCTGCGAAGGGCCATTCTTTTACTTTTATGTTGAGTCTCCACCTTCTTTTAAAAGCACCAACTACTGAGAGCATGATTGTCATTCTGAGTGTAATGTGCATTGTCCCAAAGTAGTATTGTCTTTTGCATGATTGTGATATCGTTTCTTTTGAAATCATTGTATCTAGTCATCACTTAAACCTTGAAGGTGCCCCTGCATGTTATGCTTCACTAAAGGGGGCAAGCTAGATATCACTTTATCATATTTGCACATCATATTCATTGCAAATCTATTTGATGTTTCAGTATCATATTGTAAAACTTTCAGTTCTTTGTGATTTTCTCATGAGGCAACTTAATTACTACAGATTCATTGTCTCAGTAAGCTTTTGTCATATGACTATGAAAAAGTCCTATATGGTTAATAGCATGTCACCACAGAAATTATTCTTGTTATCATTTACCTACTCGAGGACGAGCAGGAATTAAGCTTGGGGATGTTGATACGTCCAAAACGTATCTATAATTTCTGCTTGCTCCATGCCTCTTTTGGGTGATATTGCTATGATATTTATACACTTCCATACACTTTTGATCATATTTGGACTAACCTATTAACTCAGTGCACCGCAGTGCCAGTTTCTGTTTTCGGCTGTTTTTGTATTTCAGGTTTTCACATTACGAGAACTGCCAGGAAAAATCCAGAAAAATTATATAAAAAATCAGCGTTCCAGAAACTACTGTGCGCCCGAAGGACAGCCGGGGGGGCCACCAGGGCTCCAGGCGCCCTGGCGGCGCGCCCCCCCTGGGCCGCGCCGGGGGGGCGCCTGGGCCCCCCGAGGCTCCTCCGATGCCCCCCTTTGGCATATATTTAAAGCGTCTCCCGAAACCCTCGAAACAAGAACTCTTTTTTGCGATCTCATCTGTGTTCCTCCGCCGCCACCGCTTCCAAGATCGGGAGCACCAGGAGAACCCTTCCCGGCACCCTGCCGGAGGGGAGGTTCACCATCGGGAGCTTCTCCACCACCATGGACGCCTCCCGGATGAGTTGTGAGTAGTCTCCCTTGGACCGTGAGTCCATGACCAGTAGCTATGTGATGTTCTCCTCCCGTTCTTGTGCTTCACTAATTAGTCCTCGTGAGCTGCCCTACATGATCGAGGCACATATGTAATCCTTATGTTGTTGCTATGATGAGTTTGCTGGGATCCGATGGATTATGAGATTATGTTCAGATTGTGTTTGAGTAATATATTTGATCTACCTCTTTTATATTTATGTTCGTAAGTAATTCTTGCATGTTCTCCATTGTTATTTATTGCTTTGGCCAAGTAATAGTTAGTGACTCCAAGAGGGAACGTTATGCTTAATTGTGGGTTCATGCCCCTCGAT
This sequence comes from Secale cereale, assembly GCA_902687465.1. Taxonomy (NCBI): domain Eukaryota; kingdom Viridiplantae; phylum Streptophyta; class Magnoliopsida; order Poales; family Poaceae; genus Secale; species Secale cereale. The sequence continues at coordinate 293,726,133 of LR738711.1, forward strand.
GACTAGCTTGAGTGACAGAAACATGAGTCTAGGGGATGTGCTGTTGGCACAAGGGGGAAAACAACGGTGCTTGTGCCCGTGGGTGCAAGGATTGTTTACTTTACGCAAAGTTCTTTTAATGCAGTTGTCTGTTGCATTGAGTTTACACTATGGGCGGGACTCGCAACTTAATACCAGCGAGATGTTCTGGATAGATATCTCAAGGTGGATGATTAGTAGTAGATATTGATGGATTTCGGTCTACTTACTTTGGCGTACCACCCATGCTTTGAACCTCAACCTTTCTTGCAATGTAGTCAGCATTGGTTTGCGCACATGGTCCTGTCAATTGCCCAGCTGTAATTCGTTTACCTCACATAGCTGTTTTATCGTCTTTTGGGAGAGAGACATCACTAGTGAACATCATGAGACTCCGATCCATATTACCATCATTGATCACATCCGCTATTTACTTTTCCGCTTTTACTTACTATTGCAATTATATCTATCACTATTATCACTTGCGTTTGATCCTCTGTAAACCACACGGCCGGAGGGATTGACAACCTCTCTGTACTCGTTGGGAGCAAAGTTATTTGTATCTGTGTGCAGGTCCACGTTGATTGCTAATACCTGGCGCCGTTAGCAGTTGACACCTTCTTGTTGAAACTGGGAGTCTCGGGGAAATCGATCCTTGGTATTACCAAGGGAAAACTTCTGCTACACTGCATCTCAAACCTTCCACTTGGGGTAACCAACGAGGGGTGAGGAGCCACCTAGCAGTGACCGAGAAGGGATTGACAACCCCTTTTATCGCGTTGGCTATGAGGTTCTTATTTGTTTGTGCGGGTACGAGGGACTCACGCATGGTCTCCTACTGGATTGATACCCTGGTTCTGAAAAACTGAGGGAAATACTTGCACTACTGTGCTGCATCACCCTTTCCTCTTCGATGGGAATACAACGCAAGCTCGAGAAGTAGCAACTTCCTCGTTTCCTTCATCTTGGCGTGTCCCACTTGTGGATGCCGCCAAGTCAACTTGTGGTTCACCTTGACATGGAGTTGAGGCCTCCACTTGAATGGATGAAGTATTCTCCTTCACCTCCGTTGGGTGAATCTTGCCAATAGACAAGTCTTGTATTGCTTCCGAAGGGTCTTTGTCTCCAACATTAATTGGCAAATGATCAACTTGCGAGCCGTTAGATTCATCAAACTTTACATCTACCGTATCTTCAACCTTTCGGGTGAAATTGTCGTAGACACAGTAAGTGTCAGAGTTTGAGTCGTAACCGAGTAGAAAACCTTCATGAGATCTTGGAGCAAATTTCGAACGATGACGCTTGTCAAGGATGTAACACTTTGAGCCAAGTACTTACAAGTATCCAACTTGGGGTTTGTTACCGGTGAGAAGCTCGTATGTCGTCTTGCCGAGAAGCTTGTGAAGATATAGTCGATTTGTAGCATGACAAGCTGTCTCGACCGCTTCTACCCAAAAGTGTTTTGGCGTCTTGTACTCATCAAGCATCATTCTCGCCATTTTGATCAGTGTCCGGTTTTTCCTCTCGACAACTCCATTTTGTTGAGGTGTGTACGTAGCCGAGAACTCATGTGAGATCCCTTCTTCGTCAAGAAAGGTATCCACATTGGCGTTCTTGAACTACGTTCCATTGTCGCTCCGAGCCTTCTTGCTCTTTACTTCAAATTGTTTTTGGGCCTTCCTAGCGAAGTTCGTGAAGATATTTTGGACGTGCAATTTATCATCAAGAAAGAACACCAACGTGAATCTTGAAAAATCATCAACAATGACCAATCCAAAAGAGTTACCACCAAGACTCTTGTAAGCATTGGGACCAAAAAGATCCATGTGAAGTAGCTCAAGCGGTCTTCTCGTGGTCATGATGTTCTACACAGGATGACTTCCTCCAACTTGTTTTCCTGCTTGACAAGCACTACAAAGTCTATCCTTGTCAAATATAACATCTTTAACACCAAGGATATGATCACCTTTAATAAGCCTATCAAGATTTCTCATGCCGACATGACCTAACCTTCTATGCCACAACCAACCTTTAGAAGATTTAGCAATAAAACAAGTGTCAGGTTGGGCTTTCTTAGTGAAGTCAACATTGTATAGGTCACCTCTACGAATGCCGGTAAAGACCATATTATGATAATCTCTATGAAAGACTTGGCAATCAACATGAGTAAATAGCACATTTAAACCAAAATCAGGTAATCTAGACACGGAAAGAACGTTATAGCCGAGAGATTCTACAAGAATGACATTCTTGATAGAGCTATTTTTTTAGGGGTTAAAACAGTAGGAAAGGCTCCTACTGTATCAATATTAAATATATTTATCAGAGTTACATTTTACATGATGGTGAATGATGGGGGGAGTGGTGGTATTTCTAAAAGAATAAATTAAGGTATTGAATGTACAATAGTGGAAATGAGATGTCTCTTATGTACAGGAGCTCTATATCTCAAATTGCCAAAATCTTCCCTAAATCTTCTCTTCCAAGATAGTATTGTGGGTTGTATGCCTCGAAAGTAGTTGTTATTCCTTTCTTTCCATAGGCTCCAAGCTGCCACAAGGAATGTATCCATGAACATGGGCCTACGAAGGTTTTCTTTAGCCAGCTGGATGGACGTAGCCTGTCACCTTCTGGGCCCAGTGGATCCCATGAGTTTCCCAGCAAACAGCACTGAAGGTGCAGTGAAAAAAATAAATGATCCATTGTTTCTTCAATATGCAACTCACACAACATGAATTCGAAGTTGCCACCAATATTGTAATGCCTTCGTCTCAACATGTTTCTGGTGTTCAGCTTTTCGAAGAGCAGGAATCATCCAAAAACATTTTGCTTGGGTGTGCTGGATGTTTTCCACAACCATTTGAATGCCACATGAGGTTGCACGTCTCTAAAGTAAAAGGCATAGTATTTATTAGTTTTGAATTATGTTTCTCCCCGGGTGTACGACCAAATGCCTTGCTTTGTCCAGAAATGTCAGTGTCATGTGTGTCTGATTGAATTTGTCTCAATTCTTCACGTGCTTGCAGGGAGATTGGGAGATGGAACACATTGCCAAGATCATTGTTACCTAAGAATGCTCTAACGGAAATGTCTTCTTGACTTTTATAGGAGTAGGCCTTTGGGAATCTCTCGAATAAAATTGAATCGTTCCATTGATCTTTCCATAACAGAATCTCCGCATCGAACTTGCACGTTTGTGATTCCCCGGAAGATGGGATTAAGATGCATCACATATCGTTACCAAAAATATCCACACGGGTCTGAAGCATGAGGTATTACTTGATCATAGTAAATCTCGCAAATTAAATTCACCCAAGGGATGTCATGATGGTTGTAGACTTTGTGGAGAAATTTAAGGAGCATGACGTCATTCTGTATCTAGAGGTTAAGCACTCCAGGACCTCCATGATTTTTGGGACGACATATCATATCCCAAGCTACAAGGGAGTTGCTTTTTTCCCCATTCTCTGTCTTTTTCCTCCATAGGCAATGTCGTCTAATCTTATCTAACTGTGCTACAATCTTTGGGTGTAATCTGATTGTCCCCATGGTAAAAATGGCAATAGAAGTGACAATGGAATTGATAAGCGCAATCTTGACTGCGTGTGACATTAGAAGCATCGTGTCACACCCTCATTTTCATGCCACAACACTTAAGCTAATAATCATGCTAAAATGTGGTTTGGCAAAAACTTTGAGTGTTCTTGTCTTTGCTTGATTGATTTTCTGTCTGCTGTTTGTTAGTGCTCTAAAAACCAAATTAATCCTCCAACTCTTATACTTCATCTCCTTGATCCAAAACCTTTTCCCAATGATCATGCCATGTGTATAGACCAGTATAGTATTTTCTTATAAAAATATTTTGGCCAAATAGTATTTTCTAAAATTAATTTTCCAAAAACACCTGAATTGAGGTTTGTACTGCAAGTACCTTATTTAGGGTGTGAAAAATCTTTCAAAAGGTATATTTGAATCCTATTAGGTATAGGACTCCCATAAGCCACAAAATTATAATTTTAAATGTTATTTTTATATTTGATTTAAATGTTTTTTCTTTAGGCCATAAATGGTCTTCAATAGGTAAAAATTATTTAACTATTTCAAAAATATTTGCCCAAATTCAGGGAAACTCATAGGACATATATTGTCCATATATAAGAGTTTCAACACATGGTCATGTTCAAAATATTGGACAAATCCTTCCAAAACTCCTTCTGGATATTTCAAGCTTTTGAAATATTTACAAAGGAAATATTCCCTAAAAATTCCAGGGAAATTCTATCATGTCATATATGACATATTTGATGATCTTACAAAGCCTCATGCCTTGAAGATCAAGTAAACATCATCTAATCCCCTCAAAACCATTTCTGTCCATTTTGAAGTTTGAGCAACTTTACATTGCCATAATTGTCCAAATGCTCTCGAACTTGGTGCACATGCTCAAATGATGTAAATATGCATCTATGCCAAATGGCACAAATTTTGGAGAAGGATAACTTGATCTAAATGCCCCAAAACCCTTTTTGACCAGATCCAAATTTGAACAACTCTGCATTGCCAACTTTTTACTTGGGGCCCCAAATTTTGTGGTCATGCTCACAAACCCAAATGATGACACTACACCAAGTGGTGCATCAAGGAGAGAAGATTTGCTTAACCTAATCTTGATAAATCCATTTCTGTTGATTTCTAGGGTTCACCAAAGTTACATTGGCAACTTTTCCCAAATGAGCTAAAATTTGGTGGAAGGGCCTAAATCTATGTGCCATTTCATCCTGTTAAGTCCCATGACAATTGGAAGTCATTTGCTTGCCCAAAACTACATCAAACACCTTCTGCCATTTTACCAAAACCACTATTTTGCCCCCTTTTACTATTCTACTTGAGCTCAACTTTTTACCACAGCTGCTCCTAGTCACCTTCTACCTCCAGGAACTCCTTCCCCTCATCAGATCAATGATTGAGAGGGGGTAAAACCTCACTTTACCCCTCTGGACAGCACCATTCACACTCTCTCTCAACCCCTCCTTCCCTCCAGAGGGTTCCTAGGGCATCCAATGCATCTTCCTCATTCCTTACACCTCCCTAAAGCCAGTAGACAAGCTTGGGCACGCCCAACTGCCAATGGCATGCCCTGGCATGCCAAAACGGCGCTCTAGAGCGCGCTACAATGCTCTGGCGCACGTTAGCCGCCCCCCATCCCAATGTCCCAACCGCCCTGGCTGCTCCCCGCACGCCAGCAGGACCACCTCGACGTCCGGGACACGCCTGGCTGGTTGGCCCCTTCTCTTTCTTCCTCCTCCTGCCTCCTCTCGCACGCGCGCTGGCCGCCCGAGCACTCCAATGGGCAACCTCGCACGCGCGCTACCCTGACGCTCCCCCACTCCTTCTCTCCCTTCCCCTCGACCTGGACCAACCCCACAAACACCACGAACACACCCAAGGGCGCCCCCGTGGCTTGCAGCGATGGGAACTAGCTCGCCGGCGGACGAGACCTCGGTGGACCGTCTCCCACCTATTTATAGGCCACCCCAGACCCTCCTCGCGGCTCCAATTTCCCCCACTCCCTCTAGTGTACATCCCCGACCTGCCTACTGCTCTCCCCGTGCCCTCCAACCACATCTATGGCCGGAGCAGTGCCGCCGGCCGCCGCTTAAATTCTTGGGCCTCGACCTCTCTCTCTTCCCCATGAGCACTCCCGCACCCTCTCCTAACCACCACCAACTCACCCCGTGCTCCATCCCTTCCTCCTCGTGCTTTCCTCGCCATGTCGAACACCGCCATCACCGCCGTCCGCCGCGGCCGATGCGCTGCTCGCGTCCGACCACCCCAGCGGTCATGGCACGCCTCTCTGGATGCGGTGTGGCCTCCTGAACCCGCCGGAGTGTTGGGCATAGCCGGAGGTAGACGGGGCAGCCGGGGGGAAACGCCGGCGCCGCTCGGCCTCGCCTCCCCTGCCTCTGCTCTGTTTGAGCGGGAGGTAGGCGACGGCCTGAGTGCTAGGCCCCGCGCGTCAGTGAACCAGCAGGAGGGCCCTGCCCGTTTAAGTTGAGACGGCGTCAAGCGAGCCCGTCTCTCCCGCACGAAGGCGCACTTGCGGAAAGCCGCTTTCGACGTCACCCGAGCGCCGCGAGGCTGAGCCTCTGGGCCGGCCCAGTGGCTATCCTGCGCCCAGTGCATGCCTTAGGTAAAACCTAAACCTCTTTCCTTTTTCTTTTACCAGACAACTTCAAAAATCACACAAATATTCAAATAGTGTCCAAACTTGATGATTCAAATTTCTTCTGGCTCGATAAATCATGCTCTATCACATGGTGCCATTTGCACATTTTTGCAGAAACATTCTATTCACAAATATTATCAAAATGTCATTTTTCTATTTCTGTGATAAACTTTAGAAAATCACAAAGAGCTCAAATTTGATCCAAATGCAATGGATCAAATTCCTAGATACTTCTAAGTTCATCACTTAGTTTACGGACATTTTTATTAATACTTTATGTACCCCACAAAATAATGGCCTATTTCTTCATATTTGTCAACTTTGCAAAATCCTAGGAAATTCATTTGAACTCCAAATCCAATGAAACCTACTCCTAGATGCTTCTAAAATCATGATTTGTTAAATGGGTGCCTTTGCTCATTTTCCAAAAATATATTTCTGCGCACTTCTCTCAAATCCATAAACCCCTTGATTCCATCATATTGAAATGTTCCAAACTATCCACTGATCCAATGCCTATGAAACACCTTGGTCCTTTCTCATATAACCAGAGGTATCCTAGAAAAGTCCAACTCCTATTTTTAATTAGAGCACTTTTATTTTGCCTTGTTGTGTTGCTTATTATGATTGTTTCCATCGTTAGTTGACGAAATAAACGGAGAACTCGGAGATGGACCAGAAGGTTTGAAGACTCGGAAGGACAAGGCAAGCAGCCCTTTAACCATGTTTGAGAAACCTTTTTATGCATGTCATATAGTACCATAATGTTGTTGCTACGGAATCATGATGAGGTGGAACCACTTTGATGGTTTGCCACTGCACTTCCTCGTTGATACTAGCATTGTGCATGACCCTACCTTCTTATGAGGGTTATGCCGGTGGGAGTAGATAGATGTGTGCTATAGTAGTTGGCTATGCAAAATGGGTCAGGGTTATGCATTGAGAGAAACAAGTGTGGTTTGACATACTTGCAAATAACCCAGTGGGTGCCACTAATGCCCCTGGGAGACGATGAGGAACTAGGGCACTACTCGGTGAAGAAGTAGTGTGCCGAGGCTTGATGAAAGTGTTGTTTACAGAGATGGATTAGATTTATGTGTGATTACCGTCCCAACCAAACATGCGCAACCACTCTACCCTTATATGGGAAAGGGCATTATTGATTACCTAGGTCGATACTAGCATGGTGCCCGCATTACTAGTGACGGGGGTGACATGAGGTCACTCTCGGGGCGGGGTCGTGCTTGGATAGGCGGCCATGACTGTTTTCACAGGGCACCGAACACACCGTTGGTACCCCGTGTCAGTGGTATGTGATGAATATGGGAGCGAGCCTCCACAATTATTAAGATGTGAAATGTGTGCACGGGGGTTACTACCAATCGAGTGGACTCTATGTTAGTGTCGTCTAGGGAAAGATAGTGATCGGGTGCTTACCCCGGGTACTTGAGGTACCACAGGTCGTGGATGACACGGAAGTTACTCGGATCTTGTGGGTAAAGTGTGCAACCTCTGCAGAGTGTCAAACTATTCGAATAGTCGTGTCCACGGTTAAGGACAGTTGGGTGGTGCTGCTTAGACTATGTCCATAAGTTTCTGGAAAACAACACGGTTTGGTAAATTTGTTGATGTGATTGTGAGAAAGTCACGATGAGCGTGAGCAAGAGTTGTTCATAGCTCTTTTCTGATGATGATGTCTGTAACCTCCTGATACTTGTTGCAGACACATGCATGCCCTTGTTATATGTTGATCATACTTGCATATGAAAAACTAGCTTTCCGCAAAACTGCCAACTTAGCAGGAGAGCCTTGCAATATTATTCTTTCATCACACTTGGGTTGCTTGCGAGTCCATTCAAAGTACTCATTGGCTTGCCACTGGTTATTTTATTGGCCAGGCATGAGAGAACATGATATGATGAAGATTTCTTGGTGACGAGCATGCGAGCTAGGGCGCTTCCCAGTCAGAATGCTTGTAGGGTTAAGGTAGATGGCATGGGTCCAAGTTGTTATTGAAGATTTCCGCTGCGACGATATACTCAAGACTTGACCATAATGGTCCTATTTGTGTAATACGGTATTTATGGATGTAAGACTCTTGTTATTCAGCTTCTGTGTGTTCAGTGAGCATTGATCTCTGGGATCACTGTACACATGCATTCGGTGATCACAACTTATGAGTCGGGGTCCCCACACATGGTGGCCGAGATTCGCCGTTCAGCTTTGTAGACTATGGGAGTGAGATCTTGGACGCTCGGTTTGGTAGTACAGGGGGAGGCCGAAGTATGTAAATGGCATAGTTGCCGTAGGACACCCGAAGATATCAGCTATGGATTGGCAAAGAGTAGCAAGGGTGTTGATCGGCACTACCGTGGATTTTCTTAAGTTGATTTCGAGTCCAATGGAGGCTGCATAGTCTTCAAGGATAGACTTCATCAATGTGTCATCAGCGTATTGAATCATAGGATAGTCCACCCCTGCCCTGGTGCTGATTGGGTGCATTAGGAGCCCTCAACGCATAGCATCATTGATGACAGCCTGAAGTAATTCTGCTGCTAGGCCAAAAATCAAAGGGGAGAGTGTATCTCCCTATCGCACTCCACATCTACATGGAAATTGTCATCCTGGCACGCCGTTGAGGAGGACAGAAGATTTACCGGAGGAAAAGATGCTTTGTATCCACTTGATCCACTGCTCTGGAAAGCCCATATGTCTCATTATCTGGATCATTACAGAGTGTTCTATTGTAACAAAGGCCTTAGCAAAATCGAGCTTGAGGAGGAGGATGTCATTTTTGGAGGCTTGGCATTGATGGATGAACTCGAATGCCCAATCAAGACAGGCATGTATGGATTGACCTCTAAGGAAGCCATACTAATTGCGGTGAACAAGACGAAGGATAACTCGTTGGAGCCGATTTGCTAGAAGCTTTGCTACAAGTTTAAGGCAGCAATTGAGCAGTGTAATGTGGCGATAGTCATTAACCGTTTCCGGCGAGTTGCATTTTGGGATGAGGGTGATATATCTATAATTGAGGCTCTCTAAGTTCAATGTACCCTCATGAAATTTTGTGCATAATTTGTATATATCAAACTTGATAATGTGCCAACATGCTTTTAAGAAAGCTCCATTGAAGCCATCCGGGCAAGGGGCTTTGTCCTAGGGCAATTCTTTAACCACAGAGCCAATCTCATCATGTGTGAACAGTAGTGTTAGTTGGTCCAGATCTGGGTGTGGGTTTATGAGATTGTGAAGATCAAATCTCATATCGGGTGTACTAGAGCTGCCCAGGCGTTGTTTAAAGGCTGTGAATAAGATTGGTTCCTTGCTCGCATGATCATCTATGTCACACCCTGATTTTCATGCCACATTTCTTAAGCTAATAATCATGCTAAAATGTGGATTGACAAAAACTTTTGAGTGTTTTTGACTTTGCTTGATTGGTTTTCTGTTTGCTGCTTGCTAGTGCTCTAAAAATCAAATAAATCCTCCAACTCTTATACTTCATCTCCTTGATCCAAAACCTTTTCCCAATGATCATGCCATGTGTATAGACCAGTATAGTATTTTCATATAAAAATATTTTGGCCAAATAGTATTTTCTAAAATTAGTTTTCCAAAAATCCCTGAATTGAAATTTGCACTACAAGTACCTTATTTAGGTTGTGAAAAATCTTTCAAAAGGTGTGTTTGAATCCTATTAGGTATAGGACTCCCAGAAACCACAAAATTATAATTTTAAAAGTTATTTTTATATTTTATTTAAAAGCTTTTTCTTAAGGCCAGAAATGGTCTTAAATAGGGAAAAATTATTTAATTATTTCAAAAATATTTGCCAAAATTCAGGGAAACTCATAGGACATATATTGTCCATATATAAGTGTTTCCACACATGGTCATGTTCAAAATATTGGACAAATCCTTCCAAAACCCTTTCAGGATATTTCAAGATTTTAAAATATTTACAAAGGAAATGTTCTCCAAAAATTCCAGGAAAATTCTATCATGTCAAATGTGACATATCTGATGATCTTACAAAGCCTCATGCCTTGAAGATCAAGACAACATCATCTAATCCCCTCAAAACCATTTCTATCCATTTTGAAGTTTGAGCAACTTTACATTGCCAAACTTGTCCAAATGCTCTCAAACTTGGTGCACCTGCTAAAATGATGCAATTATGCATCTATGCCAAATGGCACAAGTTTTGGAGAAGGAAAACTTGATCTAAGTGCCCCAAAACCCTTTCTGACCAGATCCATATTTGAACAACTCTACATTGCCAACTTTTTACTTGGGGCCTCAAATTTTGTGGAAATGTTCACAACCCCAAATGATGACACTACACCAAGTGGTGCATCAAGGAGAGATGATTTGCTTAACCTAATCTTGATAAATCAATTTCTGTTGATTTCTACGGTTTACAAAAGTTGCATTGGCAACTTTTCCCAAATGAGCTCAAATTTGGTGGAAGGGCCTAAATCTATGTGCCATTTCATCCTGTTAAGTCCCATGTCAATTGGAAGTCATTTGCTTGCCCAAAACTACATCAAACACCTTCTGCCATTTTACCAAAACCATTGTTTTGCCTCCTTTTACTATTCTACTTGAGCTCAACTTTTTACCACAGCTGCTCCTAGTCATCTTCTACCTCCAGTAACTCACCCATGCCTCAGCTCAATCATTGGAGGGGGTAAAACCCCATTTTACTCTTTTGGACAGCAGCAATCTCCTCCTTCCTCACCTCCCTCCTCACTCCAGTGGCCCTCCAGGGCATCCCAGGCCGTCTGTGCATTGTTTACTACCCCCTAGAGCTGTTGGACATTGGGGGACACGGCCAGAGTGCAACGACACACCTATGCCGGCCAAAGTCGCGCTCTGGAGCGCGCTACAGTGCGCCAAGGCACTGTGGCTCGGCCCTCCCGAGGCACCCAGGCGGCATTGGGCAGAGCAAGCGTGTCCGTCGAGGTCGCCTCGACGTCCACAACACGCCTCGATGTCGGGCCCCTCTTTATCCTCTCTTCTCACCTCTCCACAGAGCTCGCCCAAGCATGGCCTGGACCGCGCCCCTGATGCACCGCGGCCACGTCTATTGAAGCTATCCCCTACTTTCCCTCTCGCCTCTGATCGAACCCCCTGTATCACACAAACCTCCCAGACAGGCTCCTTCTTCCTCCCAAGCCTCCTAGCATCCTCCATGGCAAGGGTGCCGCCGTCGGCATCCGCTCTGATTCGGGCAAGAGAGGACTTCCCCGCTCCTCCTCTCCCCACCAGAAGAAGCGCCAGGGTCCGGTGACTCTTTCCCCCTCTTCTCCCAATGCTCCGGGGCACCATGCCTCCCCTTCTCACAGACGCCCGAATGGCCGTCCGCCAAGGCCCGTGCTGGGGCCACCTCGGCCGCCGTCCGCTGACCCCAGCCCGCCTCCCTGATGCGCCGCTCCCCGAGGATCCCTCCGGTGGCCACAGCTTGGCCAGAGGTGGCCTGTGCCATATGGGCGAAAGCGCCGGCCTCGCGCGGCCAGGGCCTCCCCTCCCCTCTGTCGCGGGAGCGGGAGGAGGAAGATGACCCTGCGGGGGCCCCCCACCTGTCAGCGACCCGGCCAGCGGGCCCAGCAGTTTAAGTGGAGGCGGCCCCGGCAGTTTCCGCCTCTCCGCTCTGGAGGCGCACTAGGCGGAGGCGCCTTCGACGTCGCCCTCTGCCCGCATGGCCAAGCCACTGGCCCAGCCCAGTGGCATTCCGGCGCTAAGCCATGCCCGGTACACTGTATGAGGGTATAAACCCTTCCTCTTTTCTTTTCTTTTCCAATAAATTTCATAAACCCTTAAATAAATCAAATGTATTCCAAAATTGATGATTCAAATTTCTAGGAGTTTCTAAAATCCTAATCTACCTGTTGGTGCAACATCCACATTTTTCCAGAAACTTTTCCTATACAAATAATTATCAAATGTCATTATTCCATTTTCTGTGATGAACTTTAGAAAATCACAGAGAGCTCAAATATGATACAAATGCAGTGGTTCAAATTCCTAGATGCTTGTCATATCCAAACTTAGTTTTGGAACATTTTTATTAATACTTTCTGTACCCCACCAAACAATGAGCCATTTCTTCATATTTATCAACTTTGCAAAATCCTAGGAAATTCATTTCAACTCCAAATCCAGTGAAACCAACCCCTAGATGCTTCTAGAATCATGACTTATTAAATGGGTGCCTTTGCTCATTTTTCAAAAATATATTTCTATACACTTCTTTCAAATCCATAAACCCCTTGATTCCATCATATTGAAATGTTCCAAACTATCCATTGATCCAATACCTATGAGAACACCTTGGTCATTTTTCATATGACCAGAGGTATCCTAGAAAAGTCCAACTCCTATTTTTAGAGAACTTTTATTTTTGCTTTGTTGTGTTGCTTATTATGATTGTTTCCATCGTTAGTTGACGAAATAAACGGAGTACTCGGCGATGGACCAGAAGGGTTGAAGACTCGGAAGGATAAGGCAAGCAGCCCTTTGACCATGTTCGAGAAACCTTTTTATGCATGTCTCATAGCACCTTATTATCAATGCATCGGAATCATGTAGAGGTGGAAACCACTTTGGTTGGTACCTTTGTTACTTTACTATTGAAACTTGGATCAAACATGACCCTACCTTCCTATGAGGGTTATGTGGGTGGGAGTAGATAGATATATGCTATAGTAGTTGGCTACGCAAAATGGGTCAGGGTTATGCATGGAAAGAAACAAGTGTGGTTTGACATACTTGCAAATAACCCAGTGGGTGCCACTAATGCCCCTGGCAGTTGATGAGGAACTAGGGCACTACTTGGTGAAGAAGTAGTGTACCGAGGCTTCATGAAAGTGTTGTTTACAGAGATGGGTTAGATTTAGGTGTGACTACCGTCCCAACCAAACATGCGCAACCACTCTACCCTTATATGGGAAAGGGCATTATTGATTACCTAGGTCGATAATAGCATGGTGCCCACATTACTAGTGACGGGGGTGGCATGAGGTCACTCTCGAGACGGGGTCGTGCTTGGATAGGCGGCCATGACTATTTTTACAGGGCACCGGACACACCGTTTGTTGGGGAACGTAGCATAATTCAAAAAAATTCTACGCCTTCACCAAGATCCAACTATGGAGACATCTAGCAACGAGCAAGTAAGAGTACATCTACATACCGTTATGTAGATTGCGTGCGGAATCTTTCAACGAAGTGTGGATGAAGTAGTCGTACTCTTCACGTTCTTCGTCACCGATGATCTAGCACCGAACGGACGGCACCTCCGCGTTCAACACACGTACGGTGCAGCAACGTCACCTCCTTCTTGATCCAGCAAGGGGGGAGGAGAAGTCGTCAGAGATCCGGCAGCACGACGGCGTGATGACGGATGCAGTGGAGATCGCAGCAGGGCTTCGCCGGCAATGCCACAAGTATGTGGGACTATCATTATCAACTTTACATCTTTTGGCATCTACACTATGAATATGTGTATCACTACGTTCGAGATTCATCAAAAATAAACCATTGACCAACGGGGTATGACCATAAAACATATCTCTCAAATAAATAGAACAACCATTATTCTCTGATTTGAAAGAGTAGCCATCTCGCATAAGACAAGATCCAGAAACAATGTTCATGCTCAATGCTGGTACTAAATAACAATTATTGAGGTTTAAAACTAATCCCGAGGGTAGATGTAGAGGTAGCGTGCCGACGGCGATCACATCGACCTTGGAACCATTCCCGACGCGCATCGTCACCTCATCCTTCGCCAGTCTCCGTTTATTCCGCAGCTCCTGTTTTGAGTTACAAATGTGAGCAACTGTACCGGTATCGAATACCCAGGAGCTACTACGAGTGCTGGTAAGGTACACATCAATAACATGTATATCATATATACCTTTGACGTTGCCGGCCTTCTTGTCTGCTAAATATTTGGGGCAGTTCCGCTTCCAGTGACCCGTTCCCTTGCAATAAAAGCACTCTGTTTCAGGCTTGGGTCCATACTTTGGCTTCCTCCTGGCAACATGCTTGCCAGGCGCGGCAACTCCCTTGCCGTCCTTCTTGAAGTTCTTCTTACCCTTGCCTTTCTTGAACTTAGTGGTTTTATTGACCATCAACACTTGATGTTCTTTCTTGATATCCACCTCCGCTGATTTCAGCATCGAATACACCTCGGGAATGGACTTCTCCATCATATTGAAGTTCAGCACGAAGCTCTTGAAGCTTGGTGGGAGCGACTGGAGGATTCTGTCAACGACCGCTTCATCTGGGAGATTCATTCCCAACTGAGACAAGCGGTTGTGCAATCCTGAAATCTTGAGGATGTGCTCACTGACAGAACTGTTTTCCTCCATCTTACAGCTGTAGAATGCGTCGGAGACATCATATCTCTCGACTCGGGCATGAGCTTGGAAAACCATTTTCAGCTCTTCGAACATCTCATATGCTCCATGGTGCTCAAAACGCTTTTGGAGCCCCGATTCTAAACTGTAAAGCATGCCGCACTGAACCAGGGAGTAATCATCACTACGCGACTGCCAGACGTTCAAAACGTCTTGGGCCGCATCGGGAGCAGGTGCATCACCTAGCGGTGCTTCTAGGACATATGATCTCTTGGCAGCTATGAGGATAATCCTCAGGTTACGGGCCCAATCCGTATAGTTGGTACCATCGTCTTTCAGCTTGGTTTTCTCTAGGAACACGTTGAAGTTGAGGGAAACCTGAGCGTGGGCCATTTGATCTACAAGAGATATTGTAAAGAATTTAGACTAAGTTCATGATAATTAAGTTCATCTTAATCAAATTTTAATGAACTCCCACTCAGTATGACATCTCTCTAGTCATCTAAGTGATACACGATCCGAATCGAGTAGTCCTTGTCCGATCATTACGTGAGACGGACTAGTCATCAACGGTGAACATCTTCATGTTGATCGTATCTTCTATACGACTCGTGTTCGACCTTTCGGTCTTCCGTGTTCCGAGGCCATGTCTGTACATGCTAGGCTCGTCAAGTGAACCCTAAGTGTATCGCGTGTGTAAATCTGTCTTACACCCGTTGTATGCGAACGTTAGAACCTATCACACCCGATCATCACGTGGTGTTTCGGAGCAACGAGCTTTAGCAACGGTGCACAGTTAGGGGAAACACAATACTTGAAATTTTAGTGAGAGATCATCTTATTTACTACCGTCGTTCTAAGTAAACAAGATGCATAAACATGATAAACATCACAAGCAATCAATTAAAGTGACATGATATGGCCAATATCATCTTGCTCCTTGGATCTCCATCTTCGGGGCACCATGATCATCTTGTCACCGGCTCGACACCATGATCTTCATCATCATGATCTCCATCATCGTGTCTTGAAGAAGTCATCACGCCAACTATTACTTCTACTACTATAGCTAACGTTTAGCAATAAAGTAAAGTAATTACATGGTGTTATTCAGTGACACGCAGGTCATACAATAATTAAGACAACTCCTATGGCTCCTGCCGGTTGTCAAGTCCATCGACATGCAAGTCATGATTCCCTATTACAAAAACATGATCAATCTCATACATCACATATATCATTCATCACATCTTCGTTCTTGGCCATACCACGTCACATAGCACATGCTGCAAAAACAAGTTAGACGTCCTCTAATTGTTGTTGCAAGTTTTACGTGGCTTCTATAGGATTTCTAGCAAGAACGTTTCTTACCTATGCCAAAACCACAACGTGATTTGTCAACTTCTATTTACCCTTCATAAGGACCCTTTTCATCGAATCTGATCCGACTAAAGTAGGAGAGACAGACACCCGCCAGCCACCTTATGCATCTAGTGCATGTGTGTCGGTGGAACCAGTCTCACGTAAGCGTACGTGTAAGGTCGGTTCGGGCCGCTTCATCCCACAATACCGCAAAATCAAGATTGACTAGTAACGGTAAGAAAGTTGAACAAGATCATAAGCCCACAACTGCTTTGTGTTCTACTCGTGCAAGATGCTACGCATAAAACCTAGGCTCTGATACCACTGTTGGGGAACGTAGCATAATTCAAAAAAATTCTACGCCTTCACCAAGATCCAACTATGGAGACATCTAGCAACGAGCAAGTAAGAGTACATCTACATACCGTTATGTAGATCGCGTGCGGAAGCTTTCAACGAAGTGTGGATGAAGTAGTCGTACTCTTCACGTTCTTCGTCACCGATGATCTAGCGCCGAACGGACGGCACCTCCGCGTTCAACACACGTACGGTGCAGCGACGTCACCTCCTTCTTGATCTAGCAAGGGGGGAGGAGAAGTCGTCAGATATCCGGCAGCACGACGGCGTGATGACGGATGCAGTGGAGATCGCAGCAGGGCTTCGCCGGGCGCCCTGCGTGGGAGTATGGAGGTGTGACGGGAGGGGTAGAGGCGCCAGGGCTTTGGTGCGGCTGCCCTCTCCCTCCCCACATATATATAGGGGCCAGGGGGGTGCGCCTGGGCCCCCTGCAGATCCAATCTGCAAGGGGGCGGCGGCCAGGGGTGGGGGGGGGTTCCTTGCCCCCCAAGGCAAGTGGAGCCCCCCTTCCCCTTAGGGTTTTAACCCTAGGCGCATGGGGAGGTGGGCCCCTTAGTGGTGCGCCAGCCCTGAGGGCTGGACACTTCCCCTTGCGGCCTAGGGGCCCCACCGGGATGGGTGGCCCCACCCGGTGGACCCCCGGGGCCCCTCCGGTGGTCCCGGGACGCTCCCGGTGACCCCCGAAGATCACCCGTTGGCCAAAACTGGACTTCCTATATATCAATCTTTACCTCCGGACCATTCCGGAACTCCTCGTGACGTCTGGGATCTCATCCGGGACGCCGAACAACTTTCGGGTTTCCACGTGCATTTATCTCTACGACCCTAGCGTTACCGAACCTTAAGTGTGTAGACCCTACGGGTTCGGGAGACACGTAGACATGACCGAGACCACTCTCCGGTCAATAACCAACAGCGGGATCTGGATACCCATGTTGGTTCCCACGTGTTCCTCGATGATCTTCATCGGATGAACCATCGTGTCAAAGATTCACTCAATCCCGTATGTTATTCCCTTTGTCCATCGGTACGGTACTTGCTCGAGATTCGATCGTCGGTATTCCCGATACCTTGTTCAATCTCGTTATGGCAAGTCTCTTTAGTCGATCGGTAATCCATCATCCCGTGACTAACTACTTAGTCACATTGAGCTCATTATGATGATGTCTTACCGAGTGGGCCCAGAGGTACCTCTCCGTCATACGGAGTGACAACATCCCAGTCTCGGTTCGCACCAACTCAACAGACACTTTCGGAGATACCCGATGCGTACCTTTAGAGCTACCCAGTTACGTTGTGACGGTTGGCACACCCAAAGTACTCCTACGGTATCCGGGAGTTGTACAACCTCATGGTCTAAGGAATAAATACTTGACACCGAAAAGCTTATGCATTACGAACTATACGATCTCGTGTTATGCTCAAGTTTGGGTCTTGTCCATCACATCATTCTCCTAATGATGTGATCCCGTTATCACTGACATCTCATGTCCATGGTCAGGAAACCGTGACCATCTGTTGATCAACGAGCTGGTAACTAGAGGCCTACCAGGGACTCATTGTGGTCTGTGTATTCACACATGTATCGCTGTTTCCGTACAATACAATTCAAGCATGAATAACAGACAATTATCATGAACAAGGAGATATAATAATAATGCTTTTATTATTGCCTCTAGGGCATATGTCCAACAGTCTCCCACTTGCACTAGAGTCAATAATCTAGTTACATTGTGATGAATCGAACACCCATAGAGTTCTGGTGTTGATCATGTTTTGCTCGTGAAAGAGGTTTAGTCAAAGGGTCTGCTACATTCAGATCCGTATGCACTTTACAAATATCTATGTCTCCATCCTGAACATAATTCCGGATGGAGTTGAAATGACGCTTGATGTGCTTGGTCTTCTTGTGAAACCTGGGCTCCTTGTTAATAGCAATAGCACCAGTGTTGTCACAGAAGAGAGTCATCGGGCTTGACGCGCTTGGAATGACTCCTAGGTCGGTGATGAACTCCTTCATCCAGACTCCTTCCTGCGCTACTTCAGAAGCAGCTATGTACTCCGCTTCACATGTAGATGCTGCCACCACGCTTTGCTTGCAACTGCACCAGCTGACTGCCCCTCCATTCAAAATATACACGTATCCAGTTTGTGACTTAGAGTCATCCAGATCTGTGTCAAAGCTAGCATCGACGTAACCCTTTACGACGAGCTCTTCGTCACCTCCATAAACGAGAAACATATCCTTAGTCCTTTTCAGGTACTTTAGGATGTTCTTGACCGCTGTCCAGTGTTCCGTACCGGGATCACTTTGGTACCTCCCTACCAAACTTATGGCAAGGTTCACATCAGGTCTGGTACACAGCATGGCATACATGATATAACCTATGGTCGAGGCATAGGGAATGACACTCATCTTCTGCCGTGGTCGGCGACTGAGCTTTGCTCAATCTCATACCTTGCAAAACAGGCAAGAATCCTTTCTTTGACTGATCCATATTGAACTTCTTCAATATTTTGTCAAGGTATGTACTTTGTGAAAGACCAATGAGGCGTCTCGATCTATCTCTATAGATTTTGATGCCTAATATGTAAGCAGCTTCTCCAAGGTCCTTCATTGAAAAACTTTTATTCAAGTAGGCCTTTACATTTTCCAAGAATTCTATATCATTTCCCATCAGCAATATGTCATCCACATATAATATGAGAAATGCTACAAAGCTCCCACTCACTTTCTTGTAAATACAGGCTTCTCCATAAGTCTGTATAAATCCAAATGCTTTGAGCACTTCATCAAAGCGAATATTCCAACTCCGAGATGCTTGCACCAGCCCGTAAATCGAGCGCTGGAGCATGCATACCTTGTTAGCGTTCTCTGGATCGACAAAACCTTCCGGTTGCATCATATACAACTCTTCCTTGAGGAAGCCGTTAAGGAATGCTGTTTTGACATCCATTTGCCATATCTCATAATCATAGAATGCGGCAATAGCTAACATGATTCTGACTGACTTCAGCATCGCTACGGGAGAGAAAGTCTCGTCGTAGTCAATCCCTTGAACTTGTCGATAACCCTTAGCGACAAGCCGAGCCTTATAGATGGTCACATTACCATCCGCGTCTGTCTTCTTCTTAAATATCCATTTGTTTTCTATGGCGTGCCTATCATCAGGCAAGTCCACCAAAGTCCATACTTTGTTTTCATACATGGATTCTATCTCAGATTTCATGGCTCCAAGCCATTTATTGGAATCCGGGCCCGCCATCGCTTCTTCATAGTTCGAAGGTTCACCGTTGTCTAACAACATGATTTCCAGTACAGGGTTGCCGTACCACTCTGGTGCGGAACGTGCCCTTGTGGACCTTCGAAGTTCAGTAGTAACTTGATCTGTTTCTTCATGATCATTATCATCAACTTCCTCCCTTGTCGGTGCAGGCACCTCAGGAACAGTTTCCTGCGCTGCGCTACTTTCCGGTGCAGGAGGGGTGACTGTCACCTCATCAAGTTCTACTTTCCTCCCACTCACTTCTTTCGAGAGAAACTCTTTCTCCAGAAAGAATCCATTCTTGGCAACAAAGACTTTGCCTTCGGATCTGTGGTAGAAGGTGTACCCAATCGTTTCCTTTGGGTATCCTATGAAGACGCATTTTTCCGATTTGGGTTCGAGCTTTTCAGGTTGAAGTTTCTGGACATAAGCATCACAACCCCAAACTTTCAGAAACGACAGCTTCGGTTTCTTGCCAAACCAAAGTTCATACGGAGTCGTCTCAACGGATTTCGACGGAGCCCTATTTAAAGTGAATGCGGCAGTCTCTAAAGCATAACCCCAAAAAGATAGCGGTAAATCGGTAAGGGACATCATAGATCGCACCATGTCCAACAGAGTACGATTTCGACGTTCGGACACACCGTTACGTTGAGGTGTTCCGGGCGGTGTCAATTGTGAAACAATTCCACAGCTTCTAAGGTGTGTGCCAAATTCATGACTTAAATATTCACCCCCACGATCCGATCGCAAGAATTTTATTTTTCTGTCACGTTGATTCTCAACCTCATTCTGAAATTCCTTGAACTTTTCAAAGGTCTCAGACTTGTGTTTCGTCAAATAGATATACCCGTATCTACTCAAATCATTCGTGAGGGTGAGAACAAAACGGTAGCCTCCGCGAGCCTCAACACTCATTGGACCGCACACATCGGTATGTATGATTTCCAGTAAGTTGGTTGCTTGCTCCATTGTTCCGGAGAATGGAGTCTTGGTCATCTTGCCCAAGAGGCATGGTTCGCACGTGTCAAATGATTCATAATCAAGAGACTCTAGAAGTCCATCTGAATGGAGCTTCTTCATACGTTTGACACCAATATGACCAAGTCGGCAATGCCACAAGTATGTGGGACTATCATTATCAACTTTACATATTTTGGCATCTACACTATGAATATGTGTATCACTACGTTCGAGATTCATCAAAAATAAACCATTGACCAGCGGGGCATGACCATAAAACATATCTCTCAAATAAATAGAACAACCATTATTCTCTGATTTGAAAGAGTAGCCATCTCGCATAAGACGAGATCCAGAAACAATGTTCATGCTCAAAGCTGGTACTAAATAACAATTATTGAGGTTTAAAACTAATCCCGAGGGTAGATGTAGAGGTAGCGTGCCGACGGCGATCACATCGACCTTGGAACCATTCCCGACGCGCATCGTCACCTCATCCTTCGCCAGTCTCCGTTTATTCCACAGCTCCTGTTTTGAGTTACAAATGTGAGCAACTGCACCGGTATCGAATACCCAGGAGCTACTACGAGTGCTGGTAAGGTACACATCTATAACATGTATATCATATATACCTTTGACGTTGCCGGCCTTCTTGTCTGCTAAATATTTGGGGCAGTTCCGCTTCCAGTGACCCGTTCCCTTGCAATAAAAGCACTCCGTTTCAGGCTTGGGTCCATACTTTGGCTTCCTCCTGGCAATAGGCTTGCCAGGCGCGGCAACTCCCTTGCCGTCCTTCTTGAAGTTCTTCTTACCCTTGCCTTTCTTGAACTTAGTGGTTTTATTGACCATCAACACTTGATGTTCTTTCTTGATATCCACCTCCGCTGATTTCAGCATCGAATACACCTCGGGAACGGACTTCTCCATCCCCTGCATATTGAAGTTCAGCACGAAGCTCTTGAAGCTTGGTGGGAGCGACTGGAGGATTCTGTCAACGACCGCTTCATCTGGGAGATTCATTCCCAGCTGAGACAAGCGGTTGTGCAATCCTGAAATCTTGAGGATGTGCTCACTGACAGAACTGTTTTCCTCCATCTTACAGCTGTAGAATGCGTCGAAGACATCATATCTCTCGACTCGGGCATGAGCTTGGAAAACCATTTTCAGCTCTTCGAACATCTCATATGCTCCATGGTGCTCAAAACGCTTTTGGAGCCCCGGTTCTAAACTGTAAAGCATGCCGCACTGAACCAGGGAGTAATCATCACTACGCGACTACCAGACGTTCAAAACGTCTTGGGCCGCATCGGGAGCAGGTGCATCACCTAGCGGTGCTTCTAGGACATATGATCTCTTGGTAGCTATGAGGATAATCCTCAGGTTACGGACCCAATCCGTATAGTTGCTACCGTCGTCTTTCAGCTTGGTTTTCTCTAGGAACGCGTTGAAGTTGAGGGAAACCTGAGCGTGGGCCATTTGATCTACCAGAGATATTGTAAAGAATTTAGACTAAGTTCATGATAATTAAGTTCATCTTAATCAAATTTTAATGAACTCCCACTCAGTATGACATCTCTCTAGTCATCTAAGTGATACACCATCCGAATCGAGTAGTCCGTGTCCGATCATCACGTGAGACGGACTAGTCATCAATGGTGAACATCTTCATGTTGATCGTATCTTCTATACGACTCGTGTTCGACCTTTCGGTCTTCCGTGTTCCGAGGCCATGTTTGTACATGCTAGGCTCGTCAAGTGAACCCTAAGTGTATCGCGTGTGTAAATCTGTCTTACACCCGTTGTATGCGAACGTTAGAACCTATCACACCCGATCATCACGTGGTGCTTCGGAGCAACAAGCTTTAGCAACGGTGCACAGTTAGGGGAAACACAATACTTGAAATTTTAGTGAGAGATCATCTTATTTACTACCGTCGTTCTAAGTAAACAAGATGCATAAACATGATAAACATCACATGCAATCAATTAAAGTGACATGATATGGCCAATATCATCTTGCTCCTTGGATCTCCATCTTCGGGGCACCATGATCATCTTGTCACCGGCTCGACACCATGATCTTCATCATCATGATCTCCATCATTGTGTCTTGAAGAAGTCGTCACGCCAACTATTACTTCTACTACTATAGCTAACATTTAGCAATGAAGTAAAGTAATTACATGGCGTTATTCAGTGACACGCAGGTCATACAATAATTAAGACAACTCCTATGGCTCCTGCCGGTTGTCAAGTTCATCGACATGCAAGTCGTGATTCCCTATTACAAAAACATGATCAATCTCATACATCACATATATCATTCATCACATCTTCGTTCTTGGCCATACCACGTCACATAGCAGATGCTGCAAAAACAAGTTAGACGTCCTCTAATTGTTGTTGCAAGTTTTACGTGGCTTCTATAGGATTTCTAGCAAGAACGTTTCTTACCTATGCCAAAACCACAACGTTATTTGTCAACTTCTATTTACCCTTCATAAGGACCCTTTTCATCGAATCCGATCCGACTAAAGTAGGAGAGACAGACACCCGCCAGCCACCTTATGCATCTAGTGCATGTCTGTCGGTGGAACCAGTCTCTCGTAAGCGTACGTGTAAGGTCGGTCCGGGCCGCTTCATCCCACAATACCGTCGAATCAAGATTGACTGGTAACGGTAAGAAAGTTGAACAAGATCATACGCCCACAACTGCTTTGTGTTCTACTCGTGCAAGATGCTACGCATAAAACCTAGGCTCTGATACCACTGTTGGGGAACGTAGCATAATTCAAAAAAATTCTACGCCTTCACCAAGATCCAACTATGGAGACATCTAGCAACGAGCAAGTAAGAGTACATCTACATACCATTATGTAGATCGCGTGCGGAAGCTTTCAACGAAGTGTGGATGAAGTAGTCGTACTCTTCACGTTCTTCGTCACCGATGATCTAGCGCCGAACGGACGGCACCTCCGCGTTCAACACACGTACGGTGCAGCAACGTCACCTCCTTCTTGATCCGGCAAGGGGGGAGGAGAAGTCGTCATAGATCCGGCAGCACGACGGCGTGATGACGGATGCAGTGGAGATCGCAGCAGGGCTTCGCCGGGCGCCCTGCGTGGGAGTATGGAGTTGTGACGGGAGGGGTAGAGGCGCCAGGGCTTTGGTGCGGCTGCCCTCTCCCTCCCCACATATATATAGGGGCCAGGTGGGTGCGATTGGGCCCCCTGCAGATCCAATTTGCAAGGGGGCGGCGGCCAGGGGGGGTTCCTTGCCCCCCAAGGCAAGTGGAGCCCCCCTCCCCCTTAGGGTTTTAACCCTAGGCGCATGGGGAGGAGGGCCCCTTAGTGGTGCGCTAGACCTGAGGGCTGGAAACTTCCCCTTGTGTCCTAGGGGCCCCACCGGGATGGGTGGCCCCACCCGGTGGACCCCCGGGGCCCCTCCGGTGGTCCCGGGACGCTCCCGGTGACCCTCGGAGATCACCCATTGGCCGAAACTGGACTTCCTATATATCAATCTTTACCTCCGGACCATTCCGGAACTCCTCGTGACGTCCGAGATCTCATCCGGGACTCCGAACAACTTTCGGGTTTCCACGTGCATTTATCTCTACGACCCTAGCGTTACCGAACCTTAAGTGTGTAGACCCTACGGGTTCGGGAGACACGTAGACATGACCGAGACCACTCTCCGGTCAATAACCAACAGCGGGATCTAGATACCCATGTTGGTTCCCACGTGTTCCTCGATGATCTTCATCGGATGAACCACCGTGTCAAAGATTCACTCAATCCCGTATGTTATTCCCTTTGTCCATCGGTACGGAACTTGCTCGAGATTCGATCGTCGGTATTCCCGATACCTTGTTCAATCTCGTTATGGCAAGTCTCTTTACTCGATAGGTAATCCATCATCCCGTGACTAACTACTTAGTCACATTGAGCTCATTATGATGATGTCTTACCGAGTGGGCCCAGAGGTACCTCTCCGTCATACGGAGTGACAACATCCCAGTCTCGGTTCGCACCAACTCAACAGACACTTTCGGAGATACCCGATGCGTACCTTTATAGCCACCCAGTTACGTTGTGACGGTTGGCACACCCAAAGTACTCCTACGGTATCCGGGAGTTGTACAACCTCATGGTCTAAGGAATAAATACTTGACACCGAAAAGCTTATGCATTACGAACTATACGATCTCGTGTTATGCTCAAGTTTGGGTCTTGTCCATCACATCATTCTCCTAATGATGTGATCCCGTTATCACTGACATCTCATGTCCATGGTCAGGAAACCGTGACCATCTGTTGATCAACGAGCTGGTAACTAGAGGCCTACCAGGGACTCATTGTGGTCTGTGTATTCACACATGTATCGCTGTTTCCGTACAATACAATTCAAGCATGAATAACAGACAATTATCATGAACAAGGAGATATAATAATAATGCTTTTATTATTGCCTCTAGGGCATATCTCCAACACCGTTGGTCCCTTCGTGTACGCGTGACATTGAAAATAGGGCAAGTCCCATAATCTACTGTTTTTACTCGAGGGCCGTGTACCAACGAGTGGACCCTATGCTAGTGTCGACTAGGGAAATGTAGTGATCGGGTGCTTACCTCGGGTACTTGAGGTACCGCGGGTCGTGAATGACACGGAAGTTCCCCGTATCTTGTGGATAAAGTGTGCAACCTCTGCAGAGTGTAAAACTATTCGAATAGCCATGTCCACCGTCAAGGACAGTTGGGTGGTGCTACTTAGACTATGTCCATAAGTTCCTGGAAAACAACACGGCTTGGTAAATCTGTTGATGTGATTGCGAGAAAGTCATGATGAGCGTGAGCAAGAGTTGTTCATGACTCTTTCTCGATATAGATGTCTAAAACCTCCTGATACTTGTTGCAGACACATGCATGTCC
The DNA here is from genome assembly GCA_902687465.1 of Secale cereale. Classification (NCBI taxonomy): domain Eukaryota; kingdom Viridiplantae; phylum Streptophyta; class Magnoliopsida; order Poales; family Poaceae; genus Secale; species Secale cereale. The sequence goes on from LR738711.1 coordinate 293,751,621, forward strand.
AAGTTATATGTTGATCATACTTGCATATGAAAAACTAGCTTTCCGCAAAACTGCCAATTTAGCAGTAGAGCCTTGCATAATTATTTTGTCATCACACTTGGGTTGCTTGCGAGTACATTCAAAGTACTCATTGGCTTGCCACTGGTTATTTTATTGGCCAGGCATGAGAGAACAGGATATGATGAAGATTTCTTGGTGACGAGCATGCGAGCTAGGACGTTTCCCAGTCAGAATGCCTGTAGGGTTAAGGCAGATGGCATGGGTCCAAGTTGTTATTGAAGATTTTTGCTGCGGTGATATACTCAAGACTTGACCATAATGGTCCTATTTGTGTAATACGGTATGTATGGATGTAAGACTCTTGTTATTCAGCTTCTGTGTGTTCAGTGAGCATTGATCTCTGGGATCACTGTACACGTGCCTTCGGTGATCACAACTTATGAGTCGGGGTCCCCACAGAGCTGGTATCAGAGCTATCCTGACTGTAGGAAGCCTTAGTTAGCATGGTCGTTAGTTAGGGTAAATTATTTTTTTTCAAAACTATTACTAGTTTTCAAAACTATCTATACTTCTCTTCCTTTATTAGTTTTTCGAAAACTAGGCTATACTTAATCTCTTCCCCCTTCAAAACTGTTGGTCGCTAGAACCCTTATGCCCCTGACCACTGGATTTTCTGTAAACCTTGTGGAGTGCACCTTGCCAAACACTCACCCACCACTTCTGCACGCAAGAGTGGCGACACCAGGACAAGACGATACCAACAGAAAATCCATCCTCGAGGAATGAAGACATGAAGACCTAGAAGATGGTGACACCCTTGACAGTGCCCCAAGAAGATGCAACATTGGCCTTTGACGACCAGGGTATAGGTTATGCAAAATCATGATATACATCGCTAATAGAGTAATCCTGTCACTACCGTTGTTGTATCGGCAACCACCGGTGGATGAGAACCTCGCCATTTGGTCCGCCTCACTATAGTGAGCAGGAAAATGGTTCTCTTCGTCCCCCGCTCTTGGTGTCGATGTTGTCATCAACGTAACCGACATGTTGAACCTCTACTATGCCTTGATTGATATCATTGCATAAAGGATTGCCTACCTGGTACCCTCGACGCCCCAGAAGGCACAAGGGATCATCATGATTAAAGAGACAAGAGAAGACAAGTCAACGCCAGTTGTAAGGAGACACCTTCACCGCATCACCTCATCAGGCGAGAAGTTGTTGAAGATTCTCCAGGCTCAACCCGGATCGTTTGTCAAACAACTACAAGGGACATAGCAACACCTGTGGAAAACTCAGGAGACTGCACGAGGCACAAGTCACGACTGCTGAGTCCGAGAACCCCTAGGGTAGGATGATTCGTGTACCCCCTATGAGCAGTCGAGTCTGTGTGCTGGTTCGAATAGAACCATGAATTTGTGTTGCTTGCTTTTATTTGTTTGTGTTTTGATATAGTCGCACTTCCTTGCCTTGTTTCTTTTGTTTCGGCCTTTTTGCACCTGTTTGTTTGCACCTGCACTATAGAACCCCCTTTAGGCATTTCCCTCCTTTGTGCTACTTTTCCCTCTCTTCTATCTCCTCGACTGAAGACCAGCAAGACAAGAAGTACCAAGGATTCCAACTCGGCAACCGACTAACAATGAATACTTCTGCTACAACCTCCATGATCAAGTGCAACCCCGTGAAATTACGTTTAACCCTCCAGACTAGTAAACCATTCCTAGACCCTTTGAGACTTCACAAGATACTCCAACACGAATCCTTAACCATGTGCTTAACCCATAGAGTTGCGAGAGGAACTGTTAAGCCTTTGCAACCTTGCACAACACTGGGTTCGTAATGGAGCTAGTGGACACAGTGAGTGAGCACCTTTTCATCCTAATATAGCACAAGAACTGATGATGTCATAGATAGACCAATTTGAGGATATAAGACAGATGACTTGGTGGCTTTATATCAGTGACTTCGAGGAATTATCTGAGACCTTGATGGATTATGAGGTTTTCATGTTGGTGGGATCATGATTAATAGAGTAGCGTAACTTTCACCACCCTGGAGTAACTTGGATTTGCAGGGCTATTGTGATCGCAAATTGAAATTCTTGGAGGTATAAGGATTTGACCTAGCCAGGGGATATTGATAGCAGATAATTGACATTTTGAGAATGACTTTGGGGAAAACGTAGGGGTACTCGTTGGGCATGAGATTTGGATTTAAGTAGGTGATTCTGGTTGGGTATAGATGCTAGATATGTCTGCATGGTTCGGAGTAAATTGGATTTAGACCGTTGATCTTGATTCCATGTTTCTCGGTGGACAATAAACTAGGAGATTGGATTATTTTTCGGAGTTGATTTAGGGATCTATATAATCATGACCTTGGAGTTTACTTGACCCGGATGTTGGGAATTTGGTGGACTTACTATCGTAATGTATAGTCCTTCCAAGTATTTGGGTATTATAGGGACTTGAGATCTTGCGGAACACCGTAGACATCGGATTGTAGAATTATTGGATTATGTGGTGATTAATGGAAGTTACCGGGCTATTGGAGTTGATCTATAGGAAGGAAACAAGATCTTGGAGTGGCATATGACGTGTTTCCTTAGAATAGAGATGCATTATCGTGAGCCTTGCAAGAATAGATTGAGTGCTTGGATTGTGGAGTTTAATTTAAGCTTAGCAGCATGTATGGTCTACCCATGGATTTTAGGGGTAGACATACATATGGATTTGGGGATCGTAGACAAGTAAAATTTTGTTAGACCGCCTCTTGAGAGTCATGAGGATATGTATGGCATGAGTGGTGATTGAAGTTGGTCTATGCGAGAAGATGCTTTTTCGTTCGGAGTACTAGATAGAGCTATTGGCATATCAGAAACCGTGCTTAAGGATAAGATAATAAACGTTCACTCACTCACTAGAATCCTTGAAACCCTTAAGCCCCACCACGCCACCACATGGTCAGATTACGACCATGGGCCTTGACTCCAAGTCAAGTAGACCTCTGCCAATACTCAACGGAGACCACCACCAATACAACAGCCTACCTTGCGTACCCCATATACCTCATGGAGTAATTGGACAAGTTGGGTAACATCATTATTTGATGGCCTACTTATCTGCCCGTAGACAAAACAAGAGACGGACAGCTGGATAGAAGACATTTGAAGAACGACCTATCAAGAAAGAAGGACTAGATCGACCACCATCATCAAGAAATAAACTTCCGCGTCGTAGATCGGGCGTATCTGCAAACCACTCCTCTTGAAGAAACCAAGCATTTCCATGTCGAAGAGATGCTCACACCAAGATTTATCAACTTTCTTCAAGACCACTGCAAGACTAATAATAGACGGCTACCAGCTAGATTTACCACCTGAGATGCCCACCGTACACCAAATATTCCTCGGGTCACCACTCTTGAAGAACTTCCTACTTCCTAACTAGCCCGGTCCCCGCAAGGACATCGATCACCGAGCCTTTGACATCTAGCTCAACCTAACATATGCAAGAAACCCCTCAGCAACCTGCATCAAAGGCAGCCAGTGAGAAGCCACACCACCAGGTACTTCAAGATTCCATGAAGCACCACTCGGAAGCAGAACCGACAAGAAGAAGTGAAGACTACCCCGTATCCAACACTCCGTATTCCTTTCCACGCCTAGTCTGGGAATCTCGGGGAGGAGATTCTTGTAAGGGGGGTAGGTCTATCACACCCTGATTTTCATGCCACATTGCTTAAGCTAATAATCATGCTAAAATGTGGATTGACAAAAACTTTTGAGTGTTTTTGACTTTGCTTGATTGGTTTTCTGTTTGCGGCTTGCTAGTGCTCTAAAAATCAAATAAATCCTCCAACTCTTATACTTCATCTCCTCGATCCAAAATCTTTTCCCAATGATCATGCCATGTGTATAGACCAGTATAGTATTTTTGTATAAAAATAGTTTGGCCAAATAGTATTTTCTAAAATTAGTTTTCCAAAAACCCCTGAATTGAGGTTTGCACTACAAGTACCTTATTTAGGTTGTGAAAAATCTTTCAAAAGGTATATTTGAATCCTATTAGGTATAGGACTCCCAGAAACCACAAAATTATAATTTTAAAAGTTATTTTTATATTTTATTTAAAAGCTTTTTCTTAAGGCCAGAAATGGTCTTAAATTGGGAAAAATTATTTAATTATTTCAAAAATATTTGACAAAATTCAGGGAAACTCATAGGACATATATTGTCCATATATAAGAGTTTTAACACATGGTCATGTTCAAAATATTGGACAAATCCTTCCAAAACCCTTTCAGGATATTTCAAGCTTTTGAAATATTTACAAAGGAAATGTTCTCCAAAAATTCCAGGAAAATTCTATCATGTCAAATGTGACATATCTGATGATCTTACAAATCCTCATGCCTTGAAGATCAAGGAAACATAATCTAATCCCCTCAAAACCATTTATGTCCATTTTGAAGTTTGAGCAACTTTACATTGCCAAACTTGTCCAAATGCTCTCAAACTTGGTGCACCTGCTAAAATGAAGTAATTATGCATCTATGCCAAATGGCACAAGTTTTGGAGAAGGAAAACTTGATCTAAGTGCCCCAAAACCCTTTCTGACCAGATCCATATTTGAACAACTCTACATTGCCAACTTTTTACTTGGGGCCTCAAATTTTGTGGACATGTTCACAACCCCAAATGATGACACTACACTAAGTGGTGCATCAAGGAGAGATGATTTTCTTAACCTAATCTTGAGAAATCCATTTCTGTTGATTTCTAGGGTTTACAAAAGTTGCATTGGCAACTTTGCCCAAATGAGCTCAAATTTGGTGGAAGGGCCTAAATCTATGTGCCATTTCATCCTGTTAAGTCCCATGTCAATTGGAAGTCATTTGCTTGCCCAAAACTACATCAAACACCTTCTGCCATTTTACCAAAACCATTGTTCTGCCCCCTTTTACTATTCTACTTGAGCTCAACTTTTTACCACAGCTGCTCCTAGTCATCTTCTACCTCCAGTAACTCACCCATGCCTCAGCTCAATCATTGGAGGGGGTAAAACCCCATTTTACTCTTCTGGACAGCAGCAATCTCCTCCTTCCACACCTCCCTCCTCACTCCAGTGGTCCTCCAGGGCATCCCAGGCCGTCTGTGCATTGTTTACTACCCCCTAGAGCTGTTGGACATTGGGGGACACGGACAGAGTGCAACGACACACCTATGCCGGCCAAAGTCGCGCTCTGGAGCGTGCTACAGTGCGCCAAGGCACTGTAGCTCGGCCCTCCCGAGGCACCCAGGCGGCATTGGGTAGAGCAAGCATGTCCATCGAGGTCGCCTCGACGTCCACAACACGCCTCGATGCCGGGCCCCTCCTTATCCTCTCTTCTCACGTCTCCACAGAGCTCTCCCAAGCATGGCCTGGACCGCGCCCACGGTGCACCGCGGCCTCGTCTATTTAAGTTATCCCCTACTCTCCCTCTCGCCTCTGATCGAACCCCCTGCATCCCACAAACCTCCTAGACAGGCTCCTTCTTCCTCCCAAGCCTCCTGGCGTCCTCCATGGCAAGGGTGCCGCCGCCGGCCTCCGCTCTGATTCGGGCAAGAGAGGACTTCCCCGCTCCTCCTCTCCCCACCAGAAGAAGCGCCAGGGTCCGGTGACTCTTTCCCCCTCTTCTCCCAACGCTCCGGGGCACCATGCCTCCCCTTCTCATAGACGCCCGAATGGCCGTCCGCCAAGGCCCGTGCTGGGGCCGCCTCGGCCGCCGTCCGCTGACCCCAGCCCACCTCCCTGATGCGCCACTCCCCGAGGATCCCTCCGGTGGCCACAGCTTGGCCAAAGGTGGCCTGTGCCACCGGGGGGAAAGCGTCGGCCTCGTGCGGCCAGGGCCTCCCCTCCCCTCTGTCGCGGGAGCGGGAGGAGGAAGATGACCCTGCGGGGGGCCCCACCTGTCAGCGACCCGGCCAGCGGGCCCAGCAGTTTAAGTGGAGGCGGCCCCGGCAATTTCCGCCTCTCCGTTCTGGAGGTGCACTAGGCGGAGGCGCCTTCGACGTCGCCCTCTGCCCGCATGGCCGAGCCACTGGGCCGGCCCAGTGGCATTCCGGCGCTAAGCCTCACCCAGTACACTGTATGAGGGTATAAACCCTTCCCCTTTTCTTTTCTTTTCCAGTAAACTTCATATTCCCTTAAATAACTCAAATGTATTCCAAATTTGATGATTCAAATTCTAGGAGTTTCTAAAATCCTGATCTACCTGTTGGTGCAACATGCACATTTTTCCAAAAACTTTTCCTTCACAAATAATTATCAAATGTCATTATTCCATTTTCTGTGATGAACGTTAGAAAATCACAGAGAGCTCAAATTTGATCCAAATGCAGTGGTTCAAATTCCTAGACGCTTGTCATATCCAAACTTAGTTTTGGAACTTTTTTATTAATACTTTCTGTACCCCACCAAACAATGAGCCATTTCTTCATATTTATCAACTTTGCAAAATCCTAGGAAATTCATTTGAACTCCAAATCTAGTGAAACCAACTCCTAGATGCTTCTAAAATCATGACTTATTAAATGGGTGCCTTTGCTCATTTTTCAAAAATATATTTCTGTACACTTCTTTCAAATCCATAAACCCCTTGATTCCATCATATTGAAATGTTCCAAACTATCCATTGATCAAATACCTATGAGAACACCTTGGTAATTTCTCATATGACCAGAGGTATCCTAGAAAAGTCCAGCTCCTATTTTTAGAGCACTTTTATTTTTGCTTTGTTGTGTTGCTTATTATGATTGTTTCCATCGTTAGTTGACGAAATAAACGGAGTACTCGACGATGGACCAGAAGGGTTGAAGACTCGGAAGGATAAGGCAAGCAGCCCTTTGACCATGTTCGAGAAACCTTTTTATGCATGTCTCATAGCACCTTATTATCAATGCATCGGAATCATGTAGAGGTGGCAACCACTTTGGTTGGTACCTTTGTTACTTTACTATTGAAACTTGCATCAAACATGACCCTACCTTCCTATGAGGGTTATGTGGGTGGGAGTAGATATATATATGCTATAGTAGTTTGCTACGCAAAATGGGTCAGGGTTATGCATGGAAAGAAACAAGTGTGGTTTGACATACTTGCAAATAACCCAGTGGGTGCCACTAATGCCCCTGGCAATTGATGGGGAACTAGGGCACTAGTTGGTGAAGAAGTAGTGTATCGAGGCTTCATGAAAGTGTTGTTTATAGAGATGGATTAGATTTAGGTGTGACTACCGTCCCAACCAAACATGTGCAACCACTCTACCCTTATATGGGAAAGGGCATTATTGATTACCTAGGTCGATACTAGCATGGTGCCCGCATTACTAGTGACAGGGGTGACATGAGGTCACTCTCGAGACAGGGTCGTGCTTGGATAGGCGGCCATGACTGTTTTTATAGAGCACCGGACACACCGTTGGTCCCTTCGTGTACGCGTGACATTGAAAATAGGGCAAGTCCCATAATCTACTATTTGTACTCGAGGGCCGTGTACCAACGAGTGGACCCTATGCTAGTGTCGTCTAGGGAAAGGAAGTGATCGGGTGCTTACCCCGGGTACTTGAGGTACCGCGGGTCGTGAATGACACGGAAGTTCCCCAGATCTTGTGGGTAAAGTGTGCAACCTCTGCAGAGTGTAAAACTATTCGAATAGCCGTGTCCACGGTCAAGGACAGTTGGGTGGTGCTACTTAGACTATGTCCATAAGTTTCTGGAAAACAACATGGTTTGGTAAATCTGTTGATGTGGTTGCGAGAAAGTCATGATGAGCGTGAGCAAGAGTTGTTCATGACTCTTTCTCGATATTGATGTCTGAAATCTCCTGATACTTGTTGCAGAAACATGCATGTCCAAGTTATTTGTTGATCATACTTGCATATGAAAAACTAGCTTTCCGCAAAACTGCCAATTTAGCAGTAGAACCTTGCATAATTATTCTGTCATCACACTTGGGTTGCTTGCGAGTACATTCAAAGTACTCATTGGCTTGACACTGGTTATTTTATTGGCCAGGCATGAGAGAACAGGATATGATGAATATTTCTTGGTGACGAGCATGCGAGCTAGGACGCTTCCCAGTCAGAATGCCTGTAGGGTTAAGGCAGATGGCATGGGTCCAAGTTGTTATTGAAGATTTCCGCTGCGATGATATACTCAAGACTTGACCATAATGGTCCTATTTGTGTAATACGGTATGTATGGATGTAAGACTCTTGTTATTCAGCTTCTGTGTGTTCAGTGAGCATTGATCTCTGGGATCACTGTACACGTTCATTCGGTGATCACGACTTATGAGTCGGAGTCCCCACAATCTACCACTGAACCATTTGAAGACTTCAAGTTGGCCACGTAATTTTTGTGATATCTCTTAGTGGCTGCATCCTGAAAAAAATTGTGTTTTCGTCCCCAAGCTGAATCCAACATATGGTACACCTTTTTTCCAATAATCCTTCTAGTATTTCAACAGACGCATGAGGTGATTTTTATGGATGGCTTTGAAGTTGGTCTCAGGTATGGTGATCAGTCTCTTATCCTCTATTGTGTCCATCTCAAAGATGGATTTGTTGGTGTTTTTAATTGCAATAGACAGCCTCGATATGTTCTTACTCCATCGAGTGAGCGCTTGGCGGGTAGCTTTGAATTTTTGACATAGAATTGAGGCCGCATTATGATCTTTACCATGCTTGATTGGACGGGCCCATGCGGAAGCCACCACATCCATTAAACTTGGGTGAGCTATCCAATAGTTTTCGAAGCAAAAAATCTTACTTTGGGGATCTTGGTTTGGATGACTACACTGCATGGGACATGATCTGATATAGGGCGACCAAGTGGTTTCACCATAGTGTTTGGAAAGGAGTGTGACCAATTAAGTGTGGTGAAGAACTAATCCAACTGTTCTAGAAGAGGTTCTTGTTGCATATTACTCCATGTATACGATCTTCCCTTTAGTGGTAATTCAATTAACTCTTGAGAGTGGATAAAGTCATTAAATGTAAACATATCATGCACATCGCCCCCTGGTTTATTACGATTGTCCGGAGATCGTATATAGTTTAAGTCACCAAGCAATAACCAATCATCAGAAGAGGGGATATTAATATCAAAAGGCCATTTAGTGAATGTGTCTCTATGTTCCCCTTGGCACGGCCCATAAATATTTATCAAGTTACATTGGTGTGCTGATTGTGTTGATTTGAAATGAACACCTAGAGCAAACTGCTCAGAAATAATAATAGTTACAGAAAATATGGAACTATTCCATATAGTGAGAATCCCTCCTGAAGCCCCAATAGAAGGAATATATGCAAACTGATGAAATCTTTTAGGGCAAAGAAGTTTGAGCATGGACTCATCAAAGGAAGTCATTTTCGTCTATTGTAAACAAATAATTGCGCAGCCACTGGAAGTAATCGCATTAGATAATGCTAGGTGCTTATCAGGGGAATTGAGTCCACGGACATTCCAACATAAAACATTCCAAGTGTGCAAAAGGACCATCGAAAGTAAAATAAGACGAGGAATTTAGGCAGTTGAGGAAGAAGATCCCTCAGGTGTCTTGTGCAGAGCATCTTCTGAGAGCTCCTCAGCCGGCACCACCCATAGTTGTACGCCAACCGCCTGCATTGCTGCAATGGTTGTAGGTGGAGGGAGGGCAGCTGGAGCATCACCTGTAGTAGAGGTTGGCATAGCAGAAGCAGAAGAAGAGCCTGCAGAAGGGATAACTCTATTCTTCACCTTGGACTTATATTAACGGCTGTCTGTGGGCTGATTGACTTCGAAGCCATCATACTTTGTTGAGCGTGTGATGCGGCGAAGGTTAGAGCTGTCAATAGGTGCAGGTGTCTTTCCCTTGCGTGAAGTGCCGGCAATCATAGCAGGGGGCATAGTCTGAACAACATCAACCGAGGTGGGCAGCAGAACATTCTCAGGTGTAGGTGGAGCGTCAGACTCATTCAGAAACAGCAGGAGCATGGTGTTATTGTCAAGAACTACTGTTGGCCGAGGGAGGGAATCTTCAAATAGTTCACTGAGGGGAGCAGGTAGCAAGAAAGTATCATCCGAGAGAGTGAGCAAGTTGTCATTGCTGGTCGTGCTCTGAGACTGAATCTTAGCAGGCATGTCCGTGATATCTTCAATCACAATGCATGAACTTGATATGGGAGTTTGCATTGCCTAGGTAAAGATCAAGCCTCGTGGGCCGTGAGCCACTTGTACATGCACCTGCATATGCTCTGCGCTCATACCATAACCAGAGTTCCATGGAACAATAGAAGCCAACATGGGTTGGAGTGTAGCGAAGAGGAAACTGTTCAGTTGATTTCTGGGGATTGGATCTGCCAGCAGAATTTTTAGTATTTTTTCTCCTTGTGCAGATAAACCAAACTGAATGGCGTGGTTGTGCGGATCAACAGAAACCATAAGTGTTTCATTGGAGTGGGGAGGCTCAAAGGGTATGATTTGTACCCCATTAGTGTCATCGCTAGTCCCATCACAGATCATGATGGAATCGTTCCAAGCCCGTTTTGCACTATCTGTGATGTTGTTCTCTGGTGCAATCCCATCCTGCACTTGCAGTCCCTACGCAGCAAGCCATGCTTGGTAATTGACAAGATGAGTTGGCATTTGAAGAGGCTGTGGAGCCTGCCATGCACCCCAACATGCATCCACTTGCACTGCATCGACATCATCTACATTGTTACCTGGAGCGACATTCTGTGGGGCGGCATTTTTCACAAGCCAATTGTGTACCTATTGTTGGTATAGTTGCTCTGTGGTAAGATATGGCCCAAACTATGGGTGAGGGTTGCCATCCGGAGGAGGTGATTCTTCCCCTGCAGGTGGAACTTCTGGTAAACGGGCATTCCAATCGTTGCTGCGAAGGATCGTGATCTGCACGGTCCAACAATCTCTTGCCCCCCCCCCCCAAGTTGCCATACCACAAAACTCTTCAGAATGAGATACATGTGAATGACTCGTTCTCTAACCAGCATGTATCTTCTATCCTGCCTAGGACTGTACCAAGAAAATAATGCACCAAAGCCACCCAGAGATTTATTGATGTAGTACTCAGTTTGATAATCATAGGGGAAACCAAAATACATCAACCATACTTCAGGCCCATAAGTGGTGGTGTGTCTATTGAGAGCAGCATTGTGTGGGACAAGAGTAATCAACATATCATCATCATCAAGTTCTAGCAGAGTGGCAATAGCGGTATCTCTCATAAATGAATCAACAAAACCAAAGAGGCCAACACCAAATTGATGATCCCTAGCTTCTATGGTGAAAAGTTGTGATTCATGGAGCAGACCTTCGATAGCAGTGCGGACAGCTGCGCGACGATGGAGAGGGACGCACTCGCTGGCCTCTTCCACCGCAAGGAAGTCGTGGTTGAGTGGAGCAATCGGGTTGACGACCATGTCGTTGCACACCACTCGATCTACAGGTCCAGGCTCCACCCAAAGCCCGGTGGGAGGAAGGGGAATGGATTCAATGGGTAGTTCGCCATGGGAGAGCTTGGGCGAGGTGGTGACTGTGGTGGTGTTGTGCTAGAGAGGACAGGGAACGCTGGGGTAATCGAGGTAGAAGCTGGAGCGTGAGGGGCAATATTGGAAGTTTTGGCTTTAGGCACCCATTTCCACCACTCCTCCCATTTGTGTTTGAGGCATGCGTCGGCCACGTGTCCATAGATGCCACAGGTTGTGCAACGGACGGTGAGATGATGGTCACAAGAGGGAGTATTCTTTTGCTTAGTCATATCATGAATTCCATCAAGGGGATATGTTTCCGAGAATTAGGTGACGAAGGCGCTTCAATTACTACAAGCTTTCCTTGTAATGGGCAATTAATGGCCTTGTGATCAGGTGTAGAGCAATTGATGCAAATAACTCGGGCCTGACAGTTAATTCTCAGGTGGCCCCACTGCAGTTATTTTGAGCATAGAGTCGACCAATTAGTGACCAAATCCAATATATCCTTTTCAGAATATTTAGCCTGGGCCAAATCTGCTTGATGCTGGGCCGAAAGTTGAGGGGGGCAGATCACATGAGGAGGTGCATAGCTGAGTGCGGATTTGAGAAAACATTGTGGGGGTGGGGTATGAAGCAGTAAGCATGCATTTAAAGGCCCCCAAAATGAGATAATCTGCTGATTTATTCTCCTCCAATTGCTCCTGTAATAAATAATTATCCATAATATCACAGGGATTAATGTCCTCCTGAGAAACTATCTTGTCCCACATTGATGGTGAGTCATTGTGGGCATGGTCAATGGGATTTTCCATTGCTTGTTCAACAGAGAGCCCGGAAGCAGCATGAAAATTTGATTTCTGCTTTCGAATGTGGTCTGCCTGGCTGCATGGAGGAATGGATGTTGAAGCTTTGGCAAAAAAATTGTTGGAGAACGTCATCTTTGGGATCAGTGAAATTTTAAACTTGCCAAGAACACCAGTTGAAGAATTGCCCATGCCAGCATTGACTTTCAAAAATTTAAAGAAGACCTTATAGCAATGGAACTACGAGCAGAAATATCAATCAATTATGCATCCGCATGCCAACAAGAATCGGCTATAGGAGCTTGAGCAAAACGGCCATTGAACAGATGGAAGTGACAAACAAAATCCGGCCAAATACGATCTTTGAGTCTATAGATGAAATTCCCAACCTTGTTGTTTGCCACAGAGAACCAAAAAGATCGGGAGTTGATGATGGTCACATTAAAACCCTTGGCAATGCCTCCAATACAACATTGTAGAGCAATCCCAACCGAATCAACCGTGAGGGTAAAGGAGGCTGAGGAGAAAGAGACCACCAAAAAGAACTCCTTGGTGTCCCGGGAGGGGGAAAATGAACCGTGGATCTAAACATTCTTCTCACCTGATCAACAAGGGACAATCCTGGGCAAAATCCCAATGCAGGAGGCCTTCCATGGGAAATTTAGTCTAGAAATCGCCATTGTTGGGGTGGAGGAGGTGGAGAGGGAGGGGAGGCGTGGTGGGGAGGAGAGAGCCATTCTTGATAGAGCTATTGTTGAATATGGCCACCTTACCAAGGCCAACAACTTTACCCTTAGAGTTGTCACCGAAGGAAACATACTTTTGTGGACCATCGTTTCTAGCAAGCTCATCAAACATGTCCTTATCTCCGATCATATGATCTGTGCATCCATTATCAAGAACCAATTCCTTTCCTCCGGCTGCGTAACCACGAAGATTAGCCATAAGACCAAAGTGTCTCGTTTGTTCATCAAGTGCCCCCAAAGTCAGCATCATAATGTTGTTGTTGCATTCCCAGATTTTCACCAAGTCTGAGAATCTGCTATATCATGTTTGCATCTTGTTTTGATGAATGTCATGAACATGTTGCTCCTATGTATATGACATGTTGTATTCTTTGAGATCCATGTTTTGGACTAGCATGCCATGCTTTTGTTTGCCATGTTCTTGCATTGTAGCTTAATTATTCTTGCCTCCAACATGTCAACATATTAACTCTGGTCATGTGTATGCCCAGTTTTTAACTAAGTCATAATCTATGATATAAAGTTTGCTTTTTGCATTGATCATCTTTGATTACTCTTGATGCTTATGAACCTGATCCTTGTTGATATTGGAAGCATGTGATCTGCACTTTGAGTTCATGCCATGCTTGTGCCTATCTTGTTCTTGTAGCATGTTTTTTTGATGCTTGTAAGATGCCTAGTTCCTGTTTTGGACATCTTCTCCTTTAAACTTGTTGTTTGTGTATGTGTTGATCCGTTGCTCCTCTTTGAGCGTGCTCTATATGAAACTTGCTTGGTTTTGCATGTGGATGCATAATGTGATGTTGCATCCATGTTGTGAGTGTGTTTTCTTGACGTTTGAATGCATTTTGCATCAATGACATGTTCAACTTGTTGTGTTCATATCTTTTAGGCCGTAGCTTCGAATTAAATGAACTTTATATGTAACATGACTAGAAACTCATGTAGATCATCATGGTGCATGTTAACTTGTTGTTTAACAACTTTAACATCGTGTTTGTTCAGATCTGGACCAATTTCGAAATTTGCATATGAGGACTTACCGAAATTGTTATATGTTGTTTCCAGCCTCATTTATAATTGCTTTATTGTGTGGTCTTGTATGCATCATCCCCCTTGCCTTGGTTAGCATCATGTAGCCTTGTCATGCATCATACTTGGTTGAGCATCATGTCTTGGTTATGTGTTGTGTGTTTACCATGTTGTTTGCTTCTTCTCGTTAGTTGATGTCTCATTGCGATCGTGAGGACTCGTTCGACTACACTTGGTTTGTCTACGTGGCTTTGACTTCTTCATGGATGCGTTCTTATTCCTAGAGGGATCTGAGGAAAGGTGACCGTCACCTTGGATCTCATTACTATAATTGCTATGCTAGTTTTGTCAATGCTATCGTTATATGTCGCGCTACCCACCACTTGTTAACAAGCCTCCCACTATGCCATGAAACAACATCTAACCTTTTTCACCATCCCAGCAAACCGTTGTTTGGCTATGTTACCGCTTTGCTCAGCTCCTCTTATAGCATTGTTACTTGCAGATGATGATGAAGGTGCTCCATGTCGGAACATGGATATGTTGGAATATCACAATATCTCTTACTTTCATTAATGCACATATATACTTGGTAATGGGTGGAAGGATTGGCCTTTTTCTCGGTGTTTTGTTCCACTCATGCCGCTTTAAGAACCGATACATCGGTGTTATGTTCCTTGAGTTTGCGTTCCTAACACGGTTGGGGGTTATGGGACCCCCTTGACAGTTCGCTTTGAATAAAACTCCTCCAGCAAGGCCCAACATTGGTTTTACCTTTTTCCCAACATAATAAACATAATTAAATTTGATGCATAGGGAGTTAGATCTACCCGAGGTTCGTACCACATATTACAGGGGGGCCAGTGTTGATGGCGTTCGTCCCAAACTAGAGCCACTTGCGGTGCCACCCACTTATCTGGGGTCTTCGGTTGTTGTATGTAGTGCTCATCCGGACGTGGCCTAAGACGAGATATGCGCGGCTACTATCAGGGTGTCGGCACGCCGAGAGGTCTTGCTGGACTTGTTTTACCATTGCCGAAATATCTTGTGCACCGGGATTCCGAGTCTGATCAGGTTGTTCCTAAGATAAGAGGTTTCACCTCTGCTGATTGTGAGAGCTCGCGATGGTCTAAGTTGGGACACCCCTGCAGGGTTATGGTCTTTCGAAAGTCGTGCCCGCGATTATGTGGTAGATTGGAATTTGTTAATATACTGTTGTAGAAAACTTGACAAAGGATCCGAAAGAAAATACACCAACCGCGTGAGTAACCGTGATCGTCTCTTTTCGAGTAAGTTCTGGAAGAGAACACGGTGGGGTTATGTTTGACTCGTAAATAGATAGGATCACTTATTGATCATTACTAGTTACGAACGTTTGCGTAGCTTCTCATCTTTCTCTTGAAATCTAAGTTAGCCACCATACAAATGCTTAGTTGCTTGATGCAGCCTCACCACTTAACCTTTCCATACCCATTAAGCTTTTCTAGTCTTGATACCCATGGTTATGGGATTGCTAAGTCCTCGTGGCTCACAAATACTACAACTTTGACACCCCGAGACCGATGCGCCAGGTGTCTTTCAATTATTCGCCGTTGTTGCCATGTCATCTGCTTGCGTGTTGCACTTTGCCATGTCATCACATGCATTTCATCTGCATAGTTTTCAAAAAAACTTGCATCCATCCATAGTTGTCGGGTCTCTCTCTTGTCTGTTTAGAGCCCAGACACACTCGCACGCACCCACGGCACCTCCGAATATTTATTTTATAACTGGCCGAAAAATGTTCTCGTAATGGGTTAAAAATTGGCGAGCGGTCTTATTGAAGTGTAGACAGACCGCTTGTCAAATTTCGTCGCATTCGGAGTTCGTTTGATAGCCCATCCGTTAAACTATAGCGGCACTATCGCCGATCAAACGTTGGACGTTTTCGGTCTCCGAAAACCTGTGCCGGGCCTCTCTCTTCTTCCTTCTCTTCTCAGCCCGAGGCCTCTCCACACAGCCCACGAACCTCATCTAAGCCCAATCTACCCCTTCCTCTGACCGAAGTCGTCCGATCGCGATCGGAGGGCTCGAAAAGTCCCCAAAACCCCTATTCCTAGCCTCCCCTACTTTAAATAGACCCCTAGCCCTTCCTAATATGGCAAACCCTAGCCCCTAGCCTCCTCCCTCGGATCCGGCGCCGCCACTACCTCCCCGCCACTTGGCGCCGCCGCCAGCCACGCCCTCCACCTCTCCCGCGCCGCCACGTGTCCCTCCCTGCGCTCTCCAGCCGCCGAGGCCCAACAGGCCCGTGGGGAGCCGCCCCGGGCCGCATCCCCGTGCTCTCGCCTCGCTCGCTCGTGCCTCGCGTAGCCGTCGAACAACCTCGACCCCGCCGCCATTGTGCAGCTCCTACGGTGCCCGCACTCGCCGCAGCCAGTCAGATCCATCGCCCATACGCCGGATCCCGCGTCCCCGAGCTCCGCTGCCACTGCCTCGCCCGGATCAGGTGGATCCAGTGAGTTTTTCCTCGCCTGCCATCCTCCGTGCCTCCCTGAGCTGCGCCCGCGTCAGTGCACCGCCGCCGCAGCCATTCCAGCATCGCCTCGGGCCCCCTCTTCCAGATCTCGCTGGCTCAGCCACTTGGAGCACTAGCCTCGCCTCTCGCCGGAGCTCGAGCTCCCCTGTCGGCCACCACGGCTTCGACGTGCTTGCGTGCTGTAACACCCCAAAATTTTGGTTGGTTTTTACCAAATTCTTTATTTGATTTAAAGGAGGTTATTTGAAATTTTCCTTTTGAGAGACCCTCCTTTCCAAATTTTTGCTTCTGACAAATCTTTTTGAGCCCTTCTAAATTTTTGGTTCTGGTCTTGAGGATCTTTCTACTTATGTGGGTTCAACACAAATACTCTTGGATTGTTTTGGCAAATCCTTTTGTTAAAAAGTATTCCTATCATTTTGGATTTATCCCTCCCTATTCAAAATTACACCCTTACCATGACCTATGTTGAAAACTTCCTCCCAAAGCCTTCCTCCCTACCTTGGGTCAAGTCAAGCATCAATTCCAGCAACTTTCAACTTTCCCTAGTTTTTATTTCTATTTATTTAAACCCCAAAATCTTTTTCTGTCATTCATTTGGACCTTAGTAGTTTACAAAGGAACTACTAGGTCTCTTTTGAATCTTGGCTCCAAATAAATTCCTAGAGCTAGTCCTTAGTACCCTCAACTCATATCCATCAAGACCTACTGGTCATCAGTTCAAAATTTTCAAAATATGCTTGCTGCAAGTTTGGAGCAGATTTGCTAATTTTGATGAATTTCATTCTTTCTTCTTTCCAAAAATTCTGGGGAAATTCATGCAGCCTCCAGATGCATCAAGAGACCCCCTCACCAAGTCCCAGCTCAAGAAAGGTTTTCCACGTGCGTCAAACATTTCATCAAACACCTTACAGGCACTGTTCCTGCCAAATTTCAGAGTTCAGTGTTAAACTTCAGTCGACAGTGGCGTTTCTCGTCAGAGCTCGTCGCCAATCTCGCCAGTTCCCCGCTTGGCCTCTTGCTCCCTGTTCCCCCTTCTTATCCGGTGCGCCGCACGGTCGCTTGGTCGGTTGCGAGCGTCGGTGGCGAACTGTCGCATCAGCTCCGGCGTCGTCCGCGGCGACAGTACCGCCCGTGGCGGCCGTCAGGGGTGAGCCCTGCAGTACGGCGCCGCTCCGCACCGCCCAAACCACCGGTGGCCTCCGCGTGTCCATCCTTCCCCCCTGAGCGCGCTGCAGAACCGTCGCCGTGGCCTGAGGAGCGCAGAGCGCGCTCTCTGCCGCCGACGAGCCCGTGAGCTCCGTTCCGTCGAAACCGCGGAGCAGGCCAAATTCGATCGAGCTTAGGCATGGAATGGAGCCAGTGGACCAATCCGGAGATGCCCAGTCACCTAAACCACCCGACCGACCACTGCCTCGCCGTAATCCCTCGCCGGAGATATTTCGCTCACGGCACCGCCCTCGCCCGCCTATAAATAGGACCCCAGAGACGCTGTGAAGCCACCGCATCCACCACACCCCACCACAGCCTCGCCAAAACCCCTCAGAGGGCCTCGGGAGAGTCTTCTTCCCCGACTCCGGCCGCCCCGATCCGCTTCGGGCTCCGGCAAGATCCACTCTGGTGAGAGCACCCCCGCTGCCCAAACTCTGCCAGTGACCTCCTAGCCGACCAACTCTCCCAACCCAAGGCTTAATTTGTAGTCAGAAGCCCCCTCCGGTGAGACCCATCATCGCCCGACGCCGCCGTCCGCCGTAGAGGAAGTCGTCGTCGCTGTGGTGCCTCCCGTCGGTCCCTTCCACCACCCACCGACGCGGAAGAACCTCCTGAACACGCCGGTACCTCCCTCCCCCTCTGACTCGCAGTGGTTCGTCGCCGGCGATCATCGCAGGTCTCTGGCGCCGGCGAACTCTGTTTCCCCCTTTCAAACCTGACATGCGGGACCCCCCTGTCAGCCTCTTCTTTTTATTCAAAACGTTTTCTGAAAGCGCCTTCGGGCAAAGTACGTTTTCCTTTCGGCTTGGCGTATTTCGTCCGAAGCGTTTTCTGTCTATTCAAACTACCCCCTGGATAGTTTCTGTTTCATTACAGACTAGTCCCTGGGTTTGTTTTCTTTATAACTTTTAAACTAAAAAGGATTTTTAGTTGATTCCTTTTCTGTCATCTTCATAACTCTGCCTAGTTTTTTATCATATTTATTTGATAAATATTTGGAATACTTTTTGCGCATGCACGTATTTACGTAGTATTCGGTTCCTTTTATACCGTAGATACCGAAGGAGGTGACGGAGCCGCAAACTTCGCCGAGCTAGACTCCGACTACTCCGAACCAGGCAAGCATGTTTGAACCTTTGGTATGACGAGTGTTTTTCATGTTTGCTAGTGTGGTTTTTTCTTAAGGCATGTTTATATAAGCATTTGGTGTATGTTATATTCCATGCACGGTAAGTTGCAAGTGAGCTACAAAACTTGATGAGATCATATGATGTAGAACAACCTGATCATGTGGTGGCATGATAAGATGTAAGCTGGTAATGTTGGAGCATGCCAGTTCTATGTCAACTGTTTAACTCCGGTGTTGACGTGGATCAAGTCTCGATCCCGCCCATTTCCCTTTTTGGGCTACCACATGTTTTCTGCAAAGAATACGGTTTAGTAAGTTGCAAACCTCTTTCCTGGTACACACCAAATAGAGAGGCCGTGATGAAGGTTCCATGGCCCTGGATTAAAGCCGTCATCCGGTCAGGGGGCATGGGTGTTTCCGGTTGGGACCGAGAGGGGGGCACCCCTTAGAGCGCGCGGTATAAATTTGATCCCATGCTATTCGAGGAGTGGCCTCCCCGCCTCAAGAGTTTTTCTTGAACGTTGCCTAGGGAGAATCCTGGTAGCGGAATGTGGAATGGGTGTGTACTGGTTAGATGTGTTTTCTTCTAAAATACCGTGAACGGAACTAGTCCTTGGTGACTACTGAAATCCGTTGGCTGTGGTAAGGTACAAAACTCTGCAGAGTCAAAACCATTCGCATAATCAAGTCCTTGGTCAAGGACGTTGGTTAGCAGATCCGTGTCAGTCTCAGTGTCAGTTTCTGTAGAACTAATACTTCTGACAAGGGTAAACCCGGTTGAATGTTACTTCTGTGAAGGGACTAACCTGTTTACTTTTATGTGCCGAGTATTCCTTGGGATGGTGCTACCTCCAGGAACTACTCAAAATTTTCCTCGTTTGATATAAGCCCTTTATGTGATGTCGCTCAGACGTCCGACTGTGGCATTCTTATTATTTACTTTCGATATAAGCCCTTTATGTGATGTCGCTCAGATGTCCGACTGTGGCATTCTTATTATTTACTTTCGATATAAGCCCTTTATGTGATGTCGCTCAGACGTCCGACTGTGGCATTCTTATTATTTACTTTTGATATAAGCCCTTTATGTGATGTCGCTCAGACGTCCGACTGTGACATTCTTGTTATTTACTTTTGATATAAGCCCTTTATGTGATGTCGCTCAGACGTCCGACTGTGGCATTCTTGTTATTTACCTTTGATATAAGCCCTTTCTGCGGTGTCGCCCTGATGCCCGACTGTGGCATGTCTATTCTATTTTTCCTTTCGAGGCGTCGCTCCAGACACCCGATCGGTCTTCCGCTATTTATTTATCTTGCAACGCTAATTGAATTACTTACGTGTGCATTACTGCTCGTGTGCATCATGTTTGCATTTGTTATATCTTATGTCCAAACTGTCTTGCGAGTACATTCAAAGTACTCACCTGGCTTGTTGATTTGGCCAGATGTTGACGAAGGCGATCTTATGGATGAAGAGTTCGATAGCGAGTCCGACGCCTAGAGGAGTCCCAGTCAGTCCCTTGCGATCCTGGAATTGGTCACTTGTATTATATACGCTTCCGCCACCATAATAAAATCATCAAGCCTCACTCCGACGCTTGATGAGTGTAAGATATTGGAGTCACGCCACCCACATCACTGTGACATATCCACTACCACTATATCCACGAGTTAGTAGTTATGCCACCATATCCAGTTGTGTCATATCCGCCTCTATGTTTAATATTGGCGTGCTTGTAATAAATTGTTGAGCAGCTTCAGCTCAACCCTGTATAATATTTAGCACTTCTGGATTTTCTGTATCAAGGATTTGTCTGCCAGTATAGAGGATTACTCTGTACTAGTTTGATGAAAGGGGCGATTTTTTAATAAGTGTTTTATTGGAAAACCGGTCCTGACAACCTTGGTATCAGAGCCAGGCTGACTGTAGGAAGCCACTAGGTGCGCTCGCTAATCGGTTATTAGCGTAATAGGTGCTGTTTTAGCATATTGCAATTGTAGCAATTTTTCTGTTAGTCATCATAAATTTATGATTTGACTATCTGGAATTTTTGTCTACCTTTGTAGATGGCCGGCCGCGACTGCGAATCACAGGTGTTCGCCAATGTGCCTGAGGGGTTTATCAAACTCCTCGCCTCCATCGTCAAGATCGCGATCGGGCCATCGACTCGTCCAGAGTTCACACTCTACGAGCACAAGATCAGCGACAGCGTGTCTATGCACCAGGCTGCGGTGCAATTCAAGGGAGGGCGTTCTGAATTACGCCGCTTCCGATTTGTTGGGAGGGCCATGCCTACGGAGAAGCATGCCATGCAGATGGCGGCCCGTGAGGCAATAGCACGTCTCCGGGATGCTCTTCCTTCGATGAAGGCTCGTCGCTACCGCTACCTCCCCTGCCACGTGCCGTACACTTGTCACTATGCATTCGCTTGCACTAGGGGAGAACGAGATGATGCTATTGAGATGCTTGTTGAGTATCTCAAGGCTCTTGAGGCAGCTTTTGATAACCTCGTGCACGACTTGGTGGCTGCCCGTATATACTCAGTTCAGGGCTGTGTTGCCAACAGGAGGGAGCTGCTCCATACAGCACCACCACTGTCATACATCTCGTCCTCATCATCCTATGCACCTGCCATCCGAGCCACCGCTCGCCGCCTACCTACCACTGAGGAGTTTGACCAAGTCATTGCTCCTACCCCAGTTCGTGCTGCACCGCCTACCACACCCATTTCAGCCGCACGACCTAGTACCCCGCGCCTGGAGCCTATTAGTGAGGAAGAAGTTGAGTCCCCAGCAGCACTGGGGCTTACCCTCGGCAGGCCAAAGGAAGTATTTACCATCTCCGACTGAGTGCGCCGAGCAGCCGTGCGATGTACCTGCTTGTATGATATGTTTTATATGTATGTAGGCTTGGTGAGAAGTAGTTTGTGTGCGCATCATGTAGGGTCTGGGAGAAGTGCACTAGCCTAAATAACATGTCAGGAATGTGTACGCACATCCTGAGTGAGGTATTGTATAATTATGGCTTGCTTGTAAGATACTGAGCGGTCCTTCTCCATGCGCAATCAAGTGTTTTCTTGAAAAAAAATCTTGGAGTTTTAAAATTTCTGCCCTTGCAAAAAATTATTTGTTTTTACTATTCGGTTTCTCTCATGAGTTCTGCAATATACCCAGAGTGGAAAATGCATCGTCCCTGGACTCGTTCCATGCGAAGCCCGCCGGAAGAAAATAATGGCACCCAGGCAAGTAACAATTTCACACAGGGGCAGTCAAGTCAGCAAAACAGTGAAGCAGCACTTTCTCAAGTATGCCGCCTTTATGAGCAAAGCCAGCAGCAACACCAAGAAATGATGGGCCATATTATTAACATGAGAAATCACCGTGAACCATACCAGCAGCATTCCAAGTTGGCTGAACTACAAAAGACGCGTCCCCCGACGTTCTCTCACACGGATAAACCACTTGAGGCTGATGACTGGCTTCGAGACATTGAAAGGAAATTAATTATTGCACAATGTTCAGACCGTGAGAAAGTACTTTATGCACCTCACTACCTTACTGGAGCAGCTGCATCGTGGTGGGAAAATTTTCTACATATGCACCCCAATGAAAATAACATCACCTGGGAGGAGTTTAAGGAAAATTTTCGTGGGGCGCACATTCCCAGAAGTATTATGAAGATCAAGAAAAGGGAGTTTGATGACCTCAAGCAGAGAAGCATGTCAGTGACTGAGTACAATAGTCAGTTTACACAACTATCTCGCTACGCCAACGAAGAGCATATGACTGAAAATAAAAAGATGGAAAAATTTCTGGACGGTCTGGCTCCAGCACTTAAATGCCAACTAGTTGTGCACACCTTTCCAGATTTCAAAACACTTGTGGACAAGGCTATTACCTTGGAGAATGAACGCCGCAGCTTGGAGGATTTTCGCAAACGCAAGCGGGACAAGACTTCTCAATCTCGCGACAACCGGAACAAGATTGATTCTCGGAAAAGTGGGGCGAACAAATCCACAACCAATGTTCCACGCTCAAACAAGAATTTTCATGCAAGGGATAAAGATTTTACGTATCACCCGGGCGTTACTTGCTTCGCTTGTGGAGAGGAAGGACACTATGCCAAGCAATGCCCAAAGCCAAGAAACTCGGCCCCCAAGACAAACAATGGTGGAAATAATTCAGCCCCCAAGCGTAACAACTTCAATCCCAGCAACAATCACAAGAAGGGTCACGTGAACCATGTGACCAAGGAAGAAGCGCAGAATGCTCCGGATATCGTACTCGGTACGTTTCCTGTCAACACAATACCTGCCACGGTTTTGTTTGATTCTGGAGCTTCTCATTCGTTCATTTCAAAGAAATTTGCTTTACAACATGATTTTTCAATTCTCCCCTTGCAAAATTCTATGACCATCAAGTCCCCTGGGATTAAGCAAATCACCCAGAGTTATTGCCAAGGTGTGATTATTGAGCTCGAGGGATTAAAGTTTCGAGCAAACCTCATTGTATTGGAAAATAAGGGACTGGATGTTATCCTAGGAATGGACTGGTTAACCACCAACAAGGGATTTATCGACTGTTTCAATCGGACTGTGATCCTCACTCATCACCAAGGGAAGACGATAAAAATTGCAGCTCAAGTAAGACCAGTATCATTGCGACCAAGATTGAACAAGGTGGATATTTCAGATTTAAATGAAGTTCCAGTGGTATGTGAGTTTCCTGATGTATTTCCTGAAGAGCTACCAGGCATGCCACCAGACCGAGAAATAGAATTCACTATTGAACTAGCACCTGGAACCACTCCCATTTACAAGAAACCTTATAGGATGGCACCTTCCGAGTTGGTAGAATTGAAGAAGCAAATAAAGGAATTACTGGACAAAGGATTTATCCGGGCCAGCTCCTCACCTTGGGGTTCGCCAGTATTATTTGCCAAGAAAAAGGATGGGACACTGAGATTATGTATAGACTATCGAGCACTCAACATGGTTACCATCAAAAACAAATATCCGCTGCCACGGATCAATGATTTATTTGACCAGCTTGCACAAGCCAAGGTCTTCTCAAAGATTGATTTAAGGTCGGGATATCATCAGTTAAAAGTACGGGCAGAAGATATCCCTAAAACAGCATTCACTTCCAGATACGGATTATATGAATTTACAGTAATGCCGTTGGGACTGACAAACGCCCCCGCATATTTCGTCCACCTCATGAACAAAGTGTTCATGAAATTTATGGACAAGTTTGTGGTGGTGTTCATTGATGATATTTTGGTATATTCTAAAACACCAGAAGAACATGCTGAACATCTCAGAATTGTGCTGGGAGAATTAAGGAAGCATCAATTGTACGCCAAATTCAGCAAATGTGAATTTTGGCTAAAACAGGTTGGTTTTTTGGGCCACGTATTAACCCAAGAGGGTGTTGCCGTGGACCCAGAAAAGGTCAAGGCCGTACTCGACTGGAAACCACCAGCCAACGTAACCGACGTACGAAGCTTTCTGGGAATGGCTGGATATTACAGAAGATTTATTGAGGGATTCTCCACCATAGCAAAGCCTATGACACAGCTACTCAAGAAGGATAAGAAATTTGTGTGGACTGAGGATTGCGAGAAAAGTTTCCAAGAACTCAAAAAGAGATTAACAACAGCACCAGTATTGGTCGTACCAGACATACACAAAAATTTTGAAGTATATTGCGACGCGTCCCGGAAAGGCCTCGGATGCGTATTAATGCAAGAGGGCAAAGTAGTCGCATATGCTTCCAGGCAACTGCGAAAGCATGAAGAAAACTATCCCACTCATGACTTGGAATTAGCAGCAGTTATTCATGCACTCAAAGAATGGAGGCACTTTTTGCTTGGAAATCGTTGTGAAATATATACAGACCATAAAAGCCTCCAATATATTTTCACGCAACCAGAACTCAATTTGCGACAACGACGCTGGTTGGAATTAGTAAAAGACTATGATGTTGGCATTCACTACCACCCAGGAAAGGCAAATGTAGTGGCAGATGCTCTCAGCCGCAATCCAAGCTCCAGCAACGACAGTTCACAAAACTTGAGACCGGAATTTCAAAGGGAGTTTGCCAAACTCAACATGGTGATGGTTACTGAAGGCACTGTGTCAAATTTGGAAATACAACCCACCCTAATGGAACAAATTAAGAAAGCTCAGCATGGACACCCCAGCATCGAAGGCATAAAAAGGAAAGTGAGTCTGGGCAAAGCCTCAGAATTCGTCATAGACAATGAGGGGATACTATGGTACGGAGACAGGCTTTGCGTGCCAAATATAGAAGACCTCAAACAACAAATTTTGACCGAAGGCCATACCGCTCCATATTCCATCCACCCTGGAGGAACAAAAATGTACAAGGACATTCAGGAAAGATTTTGGTGGCACGGTATGAAGAGGGATATAGCCACATTCATTGCCTGTTGTGATTCATGTCAGCGCATTAAAGCCGAGCACCAAAAACCAGCAGGACTATTACAGCCAAACAGGATACCCGAATGGAAATGGGACGAGGATGGAATGGATTTTATTGTTGGACTACCTCAGTCACGACACGGAAATGATGCCATATGGGTCATCACAGATAGGTTGACCAAGGTGGCACATTTTATTCCGGTAAAGACAACCCACACCACACAGAAGCTTGCCAAGCTTTATCTCTCCCGTATTGTTTGTCTACATGGAGTTCCAAGGACCATAATATCCGACAGAGGCACTCAATTCGTCTCTAGATTTTGGGATCATTTGCAACAAGCTCTGGGAACTCAACTGGTATTTAGCACGGCATACCATCCCCAGACTGGAGGACAGACTGAACGTGTGAACCAAATTTTAGAGGACATGCTGAGAGCATGTGTTCTCACTTATGGAACCAGCTGGGAAGAAAGCTTACCATATGCCGAGTTCGCGTACAACAACAGTTACCAATCCAGTCTACAGATGGCACCTTTTGAAGCTTTGTATGGGCGAAGATGCCGTACCCCATTAAACTGGTCAGAAACAGGAGACAGCCGTATCTTCGGCCCAGACATGCTCAAAGAAGCTGAGGAGAATGTTAAATTAATCAGGGATCGACTCAAAACAGCCCAGAGCCGACAAAAGAGTTATTATGACCAGAAACATCGTGAAGTCAGTTTTGAACCTGGTGACTATGTGTATCTAAGAGTATCCCCTATGCGGGGCCTGCAACGATTCAAAATTAAGGGAAAGCTAGCACCACGTTTTATTGGACCTTTCCGTGTGACTGCACGAAGAGGCACAGTAGCCTACCAGCTAGACCTACCCAAAGAACTGTCAGACGTCCATGACGTGTTCCACATATCACAATTGAGGAAGTGTGTAAGCAACCCAGAAAAGCGTGTATCTCATGAAAACATTGACGTGCAACCAGACCTCACCTACAGGGAACGTCCAGTAAAAATATTGGAGAAGTCTGAAAGGAGGACCCGTCAGAAGACAATTAAATTCTTCAAGGTTCAGTGGAGCAATCACGCCGAAGATGAAGCAACATGGGAGAGAGAGGATTTTCTTCGGGCAGAGTACCCACACCTTTTTGAGGATCAGCTGGAATCTCGGGGACGAGATTTTTCCTAAGGGGGTGGGTGTTGTAACACCCCAAAATTTTGGTTGGTTTTTACCAAATTCTTTATTTGATTTAAAGGAGGTTATTTGAAATTTTCCTTTTGAGAGACCCTCCTTTCCAAATTTTTGCTTCTGACAAATCTTTTTGAGCCCTTCTAAATTTTTGGTTCTGGTCTTGAGGATCTTTCTACTTATGTGGGTTCAACACAAATACTCTTGGATTGTTTTGGCAAATCCTTTTGTTAAAAAGTATTCCTATCATTTTGGATTTATCCCTCCCTATTCAAAATTACACCCTTACCATGACCTATGTTGAAAACTTCCTCCCAAAGCCTTCCTCCCTACCTTGGGTCAAGTCAAGCATCAATTCCAGCAACTTTCAACTTTCCCTAGTTTTTATTTCTATTTATTTAAACCCCAAAATCTTTTTCTGTCATTCATTTGGACCTTAGTAGTTTACAAAGGAACTACTAGGTCTCTTTTGAATCTTGGCTCCAAATAAATTCCTAGAGCTAGTCCTTAGTACCCTCAACTCATATCCATCAAGACCTACTGGTCATCAGTTCAAAATTTTCAAAATATGCTTGCTGCAAGTTTGGAGCAGATTTGCTAATTTTGATGAATTTCATTCTTTCTTCTTTCCAAAAATTCTGGGGAAATTCATGCAGCCTCCAGATGCATCAAGAGACCCCCTCACCAAGTCCCAGCTCAAGAAAGGTTTTCCACGTGCGTCAAACATTTCATCAAACACCTTACAGGCACTGTTCCTGCCAAGTTTCAGAGTTCAGTGTTAAACTTCAGTCGACAGTGGCGTTTCTCGTCAGAGCTCGTCGCCAATCTCGCCAGTTCCCCGCTTGGCCTCTTGCTCCCTGTTCCCCCTTCTTATCCGGTGCGCCGCACGGTCGCTTGGCCGGTTGCGAGCGTCGGTGGCGAACTGTCGCATCAGCTCCGGCGTCGTCCGCGGCGACAGTACCGCCCGTGGCGGCCGTCAGGGGTGAGCCCTGCAGTACGGCGCCGCTCCGCACCGCCCAAACCACCGGTGTCCTCCGCGTGTCCATCCTTCCCCCCTGAGCGCGCTGCAGAACCGTCGCCGTGGCCTGAGGAGCGCAGAGCGCGCTCTCTGCCGCCGACGAGCCCGTGAGCTCCGTTCCGTCGAAACCGCGGAGCAGGCCAAATACGATCGAGCTTAGGCATGGAATGGAGCCAGTGGACCAATCCGGAGATGCCCAGTCACCTAAACCACCCGACCGACCACTGCCTCGCCGTAATCCCTCGCCGGAGATATTTCGCTCACGGCACCGCCCTCGCCCGCCTATAAATAGGACCCCAGAGACGCTGTGAAGCCACCGCATCCACCACACCCCACCACAGCCTCGCCAAAACCCCTCAGAGGGCCTCGGGAGAGTCTTCTTCCCCGACTCCGGCCGCCCCGATCCGCTTCGGGCTCCGGCAAGATCCACTCTGGTGAGAGCACCCCCGCTGCCCAAACTCTGCCAGTGACCTCCTAGCCGACCAACTCTCCCAACCCAAGGCTTAATTTGTAGTCAGAAGCCCCCTCCGGTGAGACCCATCATCGCCCGACGCCGCCGTCCGCCGTAGAGGAAGTCGCCGTCGCTGTGGTGCCTCCCGTCGGTCCCTTCCACCACCCACCGACGCGGAAGAACCTCCTGAACACACCGGTTCCTCCCTCCCCCTCTGACTCGCAGTGGTTCATCGCCGGCGATCATCGCAGGTCTCTGGCGCCGGCAAACTCTGTTTCCCCCTTTCAAACCTGACATGCGGGACCCCCCTGTCAGCCTCTTCTTTTTATTCGAAACGTTTTCTGAAAGCGCCTTCGGGCAAAGTACGTTTTCCTTTCGGCTTGGCGTATTTCGTCCGAAGCGTTTTCTGTCTATTCAAACTACCCCCTGGATAGTTTCTGTTTCATTACATACTAGTCCCTGGGTTTGTTTTCTTTATAACTTTTAAACTAAAAAGGATTTTTAGTTGATTCCTTTTCTGTCATCTTCATAACTCTGCCTAGTTTTTTATCATATTTATTTGATAAATATTTGGAATACTTTTTGCGCACGCACGTATTTACGTAGTATTTGGTTCCTTTTATACCGTAGATACCGAAGGAGGTGACGGAGCAGCAAACTTCGCCGAGCTAGACTCCGACTACTCCGAACCAGGCAAGCATGTTTGAACCTTTGATATGACGAGTGTTTTTCATGTTTGCTAGTGTGGTTTTTTCTTAAGGCATGTTTATATAAGCATTTGGTGTATGTTATATTCCATGCACGGTAAGTTGCAAGTGAGCTACAAAACTTGATGAGATCATATGATGTAGAACAACCTGATCATGTGGTGGCATGATAAGATGTAAGCTGGTAATGTTGGAGCATGCCAGTTCTATGTCAACTGTTTAACTCCGGTGTTGACGTGGATCAAGTCTCGATCCCGCCCATTTCCCTTTTTGTGCTACCACATGTTTTCTGCAAAGAATACGGTTTAGTAAGTTGCAAACCTCTTTCCTGGTACACACCAAATAGAGAGGCCGTGATGAAGGTTCCATGGCCCTGGATTAAAGCCGTCATCCGGTCAGGGGGCATGGGTGTTTCCGGTTGGGACCGAGAGGGGGGCACCCCTTAGAGCGCGCGGTATAAATTTGATCCCATGCTATTCGAGGAGTGGCCTCCCCGCCTCAAGAGTTTTTCTTGAACGTTGCCTAGGGTGAATCCTGGTAGCGGAATGTGGAATGGGTGTGTACTGGTTAGATGTGTTTTCTTCTAAAATACCGTGAACGGAACTAGTCCTTGGTGACTACTGAAATCCGTTGGCTGTGGTAAGGTACAAAACTCTGCAGAGTCAAAACCATTCGCATAATCAAGTCCTTGGTCAAGGACGTTGGTTAGCAGATCCGTGTCAGTCTCAGTGTCAGTTTCTGTAGAACTAATACTTCTGACAAGGGTAAACCCGGTTGAATGTTACTTCTGTGAAGGGACTAACCTGTTTACTTTTATGTGCCGAGTATTCCTTGGGATGGTGCTACCTCCAGGAACTACTCAAAATTTTCCTCGTTTGATATAAGCCCTTTATGTGATTTCGCTCAGACGTCCGACTGTGGCATTCTTATTATTTACTTTCGATATAAGCCCTTTATGTGATGTCGCTCAGACGTCCGACTGTGGCATTCTTATTATTTACTTTCGATATAAGCCCTTTATGTGATGTCGCTCAGACGTCCGACTGTGGCATTCTTATTATTTACTTTTGATATAAGCCCTTTATGTGATGTCGCTCAGACGTCCGACTGTGGCATTCTTGTTATTTACCTTTGATATAAGCCCTTTCCGCGGTGTCGCCCTGATGCCCGACTGTGGCATGTCTATTCTATTTTTCCTTTCGAGGCGTCGCTCCAGACACCCGATCGGTCTTCCGCTATTTATTTATCTTGCAACGCTAATTGAATTACTTACGTGTGCATTACTGCTCGTGTGCATCATGTTTGCATTTGTTATATCTTATGTCCAAACTGTCTTGCGAGTACATTCAAAGTACTCACCTGGCTTGTTGATTTGGCCAGATGTTGACGAAGGCGATCTTATGGATGAAGAGTTCGATAGCGAGTCCGACGCCTAGAGGAGTCCCAGTCAGTCCCTTGCGATCCTGGAATTGGTCACTTGTATTATATACGCTTCCGCCACCATAATAAAATCATCAAGCCTCACTCCGGCGCTTGATGAGTGTAAGATATTGGAGTCACGCCACCCACATCACTGTGACATATCCACTACCACTATATCCACGAGTTAGTAGTTATGCCACCATATCCAGTTGTGTCATATCCGCCTCTATGTTTAATATTGGCGTGCTTGTAATAGATTGTTGAGCAGCTTCAGCTCAACCCTGTATAATATTTAGCACTTCTGGATTTTCTGTATCAAGGATTTGTCTGCCAGTATAGAGGATTACTCTGTACTAGTTTGATGAAAGGGGCGATTCTTCAATAAGTGTTTTATTGGAAAACCGGTCCTGACACGCGCCCGTCAAACCGCGGTGACAGGTCGGTCCGGCTGGGTCCAACCCGGTTCGCTGGTTCAGTGGATGCAAGCCGGCCCGCCTGAGCCGTCGCCGCGAACCGCCTTCTGAATCACCCGGTTTTCTCTATACTGCCCCGAGCCGGCCTCCTCAGCTACCTGGGCCAAGCCCAGTGGTGAGCCCACTAATCCCCGCCCGATGCATGTTTTAGCTATCTTGCGCTCGCTTCGTCTGTTTTTTTTCACTAAGTCCATGTGTAGTCAGTTCATGATGGCATCTTTGGTTGATGATAACTTTGTGCATGTTCATCCTATGATGTTGTATGATATGTCAAAATGTTCATTGCAAAGTGCTCTCCATGATGGTCTTGCTTGCATTCATGTTAGGATCCATATTGACATATTAATCCTTGTTGCAAAAGTGATAAGTGATGTTAACTAATGAAAATTGATATAACTTGTTGTTTTGTATTTTTCATATCTTTTTGTGTCATTTTTGTTTGACCAACATGTCAACATGTGTTAGGAGCACAATCATGTCATATTTGTTGTGGTGAAATACACTTTTCATGATATGCCTTGTGGTGAGTGAAACAAGCTTTGTAAGTGACCTACTTGTTGTTTGCTGTTTTCTCAGACTTGTTGAAATCTGCTAAGTCTGGAACTGTTATATTGTGATGCCATGTTTGCTTGATGCTACAGTCATATCCATGCATGTTTTGGTATGTCCAGTGGGCATGTCTTGAAGTCCATGTTATGCTCTATCCATCCATGCACTTTTTTGCATTTATGGGTTGGTTGTAGCTTGTCTCTTTCTTGCTCTCAAGTTGTCATTATGATAAATCTATCAGCCTGTTAACAGCATGTTTTGAGAGTGTTTGCATGATGTTTAAATGCATTTTACTATCAATTCCATGCTTGACTTGTTTTGCTCATATCTTCTAGGCCGCTCTGAATTAAATGAACTTTATATGTAACTTGACTAGAATTTCGTGTAGACCTTCATGGAGCATGTTAACTTGCTGTGTAACAACTTGAACTTAAGGTTTGTTTAGATCTGGACCAATTTTGAAATTTGCATATGAGGACTTACCAGAGTTGTTATATGTTGTTTCCGGCCTCATTTAAACTTGCTATGTGGTGTGGTCTTGTATGCATCATCTCTTGCCATGAGTAGCATCATGTAGCTTGTCATGCGTCATTTTTGGTTGTGCATCATGTCTTGTTTATGTGTTGTGTGTTCACCATGTTGTTTGCTTCTTCTCAGTAGTTCCTGTTTCGCTGCGATCGTGAGGATTCGTTTGACTACGCTTAGTTCGTCTTTGTGGCTTCTTCTTGTTCATGGACTCGTTCTTCAGCCTAGCGGGATCACAGGCAAGATGACCGTCACCTTGGATCTCATTACTATCATTGCTAGGCTCGTTGTCTCGATGCTATCACTATATGTCGCATTGCCTATCTATTTGTCTGACAGCCTCTCATTGTTGCCAGGAAACCTCTAACCTTTGACACCGTCCCAGCAAACCGTTGTATGGCTATGTTCCCGCTTGCTCAACCCCTCTTATAGAGTTGTTAGTTGCAGAAGAAGATGAAGATTGCTCCATGTCGGAACTTGGATTGTTGGAATATCACAATATCTATTACTATAATTAACACACCTATAAACTTGGCAATGGGTGGAAGGCTTGGCCTTTTGCTCGGTGTTTTGTTCCACTCATACCACCTTAAGAACCGATAAACTGGTGTTATGTTCCTTAAGTTTGCGTTCCTAACACGGTTGGGGGAATGGGACCCCCTTAACAGTTTGCTTTGAATATAACTCCTCCAGGAAGTCCCAACTTTGGTTCTAATTTGCCTCATAATAAAAACTTAATTAATTAATTTGCATAGGGGGTCGTGTCACGGGGTACTTAATTCCACATTACAGGGGGGCCAGTTCCGATGGTGTTGGTCCCAAACTAGAGCACTTTGCGGGGTGATACGTCTCCAACGTATCTATAATTTTTTATTGTTCCATGCTATTATTTATGAAGTCTTGGATGTTTAATGGGCTTTATCATTCACTTTTATGTCATTTTTGGAACTAACCTACTAACCCAAAGGCCGAGTCTAGATTGTTGTTTCTTGCCTATTTCAGGGTTTTGCAGAAAAGGAATATCAAACGGAGTCCAAATGGAATGAAACCTTCCCGAGAGATATTTTTGGAGGAAATCACGCTCGGGAAACGTCAGGATCAAGTCAGGGGGAAAAGAGCCAGCCCTCGAGGGTGGGGGCGCGCCCCCTGCCTCGAGGCTAGCCCACACGGCCCCCGGTGCCGTCCTTCTTCCTATATATACCTACCTACCCCAGAAACTCCATACGTAGAGAGAAAACCCTAATTCCATCGCCGTAGCTTCTGTTCCCGTGGAGATCCCATCTTGGAGCCTGTTCCGGGAGGGGGGTCCATCATGGAGACCTTCTTCATCATCATCATCGCCCTCACCATGAGTTGTGCGTAGTTTATCATAGACCTTCGGGTCCATAGCTAGTATCTAGATGGCGTCTTCTCTCTCTCCGGATCTCAATACAAAGTTCTCCTCGGTCTTCGAGGAGATCTATTCGATGTAATCTCTTTTTGCGGTGTGTTTGTCGAGATCCGATGAATTGTGAGTTTATGATCAAGGTTATCTACGAAAGATATTTGGTTCTTCTCTGAACTTTTTATGTGTGCTCATAATATCCTTGCAAGTCTCTTCGAATTATTGGTTTGGTTTGGCCTACTAGATATATAGTTCTTGCAATGGGAGAAGTGCTTGGCTTTGGGTTCAATCTTGCGGTGTCCTTTCCCAGTGACAGTAGGGGCAGCAAGGCACGTATTGTATTGTTGCCATCGAGGATAAAAAGATGGGGTTTTCATCATATTCCTTGAGTTTATCCCTCTACATCATGTCATCTTTCTTAAGGAGTTACTCTGTTCGTATGAACTCAATACACTGGATGCATGCTGGATAGCGGTCGATGTGTGGAGTAATAGTAGTAGATGCAGAATCATTTTGATCTACTTGTCTCGGACGTGATGCCTATATACAATGATCATGCCTAGATAGTCTCATAATTATTCGCTTTTCTATCCATTGCTCGACAGTAATTTGTTTACCCGCCGTAGAATACCGCTATCATGAGAGAAGCCACTAGAGAACACTATGGCCCCCGGGTCTATTCTCAACATATCAATCTAAATCTACTTTACTTTTCTTGCTTTTATTTGATGTTTTATTAAACCTAAAATACCAAAAATATAACTATCATCTCTATCAGATCTCACTCTCGTAAGTGACCGTAAAGGGATTGACAACCCCTTATCGCGTTGGCTGTGAAGTTCTTATTTGTTTGTGCAGGTGCGAGGGACTGGCACGTGGTCTCCTACTGGATTGATACATTGGTTCTCAAAAACTGAGGGAAATACTTATGCTACTGTGATGCATCTCCCTTTCCTCTTCGAGGCAATACAACGCAAGCTCTAGATGTAGCACGGGGCCACCCCTTGGCAACCTGGGCGTTTGCCTCCCGTACGTGTCGCTCATCCGGTCGTGGCCTAAGACGAGATACGTGCGGCTACTATCAGGGTGTCGGCACACCGGGTGGTCTTACTGGACTTTTTTTACCATTGTCGAAATGTCTTGTGCACCAGGATTCCGAGTCTGATCGGGTTGTCCCTAAGATAAGAGGTTTTACCTATGCTAATCTGAGAGCTTCTGATGGGCTAAGTTGGGACACCCCTTGTGATAGCATGGCTTATTAGGGATGGTAGACTACTTATATCAATAAGGAATTCCTTCTTTTCCGGAAGCCCATTCGGATAGAACTCCAAAGTTAAGCGTGCTCAGCTTGGAGTAGTGTCAGGATGGGTGATCGACCGGGAAGTTGGTCCCGGGTGCGCACGAGTGAGGACAAAGTGCAAAGAAAAGGCTAGTATTGATATGTGGGTCCAGTCTAGATACCACCAGGAGTAAGTACCTCCGACGGGTGTGTCCGGGGCGTTACACCCCTGCAGGGTTATGATCTTTCGAAAGTCGTGCCCGTGGTTATGTCGCAGATTGGAATTTGTTAATGTCCAGTTGTAGAAAACTTGACAGAGGATCCAAAATAAAATACACCAACCGCATGAGTAACCGTGATCGTCTCTTTTCAATTCGAGAAGGGAACACGGTGGGGTTATGTTTAACTCATAGCTAGTTCGCGATCACTTGTTGATCATTACTAGTTTGCGACCGTTTGCGTAGATGCTCATCTTATTCTTGTACTCGTAAGTTAGCCACCATACAATGCTTAGACGCTACCGCAACCTCGCCACTTAACCTCTCCATACCCATTAAGCATTGCTAGTCTTGATACCCATGGTTATGGGATTGCTGAGTCTTCATGGCTCACAGATACTACAACACCAGTTGCAGATGCAGGTTTCCGATGACTTGATGTGAGAGCGATGTTTACTTCTGTTGGAGTTCTCTCTTCTTCTTCTTTGTTGATCTTGGGATAGGTTCCTGGTCGGCAGCCTGGGATAGCAGGATAGATATTGTTGTGGTTTTCATGGTTTTCATCCGTAGTCAGATGTATTCTGTATGATGATGTTGTATTCATGTGGGTATTGTATGAAGTGTTGTGTCCCCATCTATTTATGTAATGGTACGATGTAATGATATCCATCTTACTAAGCGCCCGAAATGTGGTTGTACCCTAATCACGAGTTCATCATGTGATCGGGGTAGAATCACATCTTGGGCGTGGCAAGTTGGTATTAGAGCCTCAACCGACCATAGGAGCCCTTTTGATTGATCGTAGTTTGGCCATTGTCGAGTCTAGAAGAAAACTGATTTCGGAGTCGAGTTATATAGGAGAGTAGGAATTATTTTTACTCCTCAGCCCCTTTGTCTCACTGGTGAGGAATCTTGATGTAGGTGTTTTGAATTAGTCTCATCTTCCCCTTCAAATTTTTTTAGGATCACGCGGCTTGTTTTTGTTCATTGCGATGTCAGTTATTTTCATCCGGTGCATTTCTCGTCAAGTTGATTTGACCTTCCTCGTCTTTTGCTAGTTCAATCATCAGTTCTTTCCAACCATCGTTGTTTTCCCCATCCGAAGTGGTCCTTCTTTTCCCACCCGCCCACCCTTTTTCTTCTCAGAGCTGGAATCCTTAATCGAGTATCCATCCTACTCGTGCAAATCCTTTGCATTCTTTCCTTAATTATTTCAACGGGTGAATTTTCATCTAGTTCATCATTCTTCATCTCTTTTTCTTTTCCGATGGATTCAATTCAAGTATTCGGTGTTCATCATATTCTTTCTCTCGGCTCAAATGTTTCTAATTGCTTGTTCGCCTCTCGCCATTTAATTGTTGAGGAGTTCTGAAGACATTTCAGGAGATTCATCCGTGTTCCAATTAATTTGACGTTGTTACCTCATTCGAGTCATTCAATCATTCCGGTTCATTATTTCTCTTTCAATTAATCCTTTCAACGGTTATTCTTTTCAGTGGGCTCATAACCCACATGTCTTTTCCCAGGATCTTACCTGACTCTTTTTTTTTCAGAGCTATTCTCAAATCATTTTGAAAGTGTGACGTAAGTATGGATTCCATCAGTCATGAGCCTTCTCCAAGATCGCTTTCAATTATTTTCATCGTTGGTTCAACCTTTCTTATTTTCATTCTTCCGGAGTATCTCGATGTTTCTCGTCGTCAATTGAAGAACGAAGAAGAGTTTTCCTCTAAATCTTGTTCGTTCTCTCGACTATTCTTCGTTGAAGCTTATAGCTATCCCCTCAAATTGTTCTGATCATGATGAGTTCTTTCGTTACACATCCAAATAATTTCATGAATTATTTCATTGTGATCCTCCGAAGGCCATCATTTCAAAAGATTTTTTCATTCTCAGTTTTCAACATCATCCTCCAATTATTCTTCATCGATGCCTTTTCGTTCGTTTCCGTATTCTTCCGGTGTTTCGTTAAATATTCTTTAATCCATTTGCGATCTCTCCATTCTTTTTCTTCGTTAGTATTCTAATTCTTTCGGCTGATTCATTCTCTTTTCTTCGTCCAATTTCAGTTATTACGGTGGTTTGTTCTTTTTCTTCACTCGGCTGTAATTCTTACGGTGCTTTCCTCAATAGTTCTTTTATTGTGTTATCATATCAATTCATTTGTTCTTTCCAATCATACCAGTGGTTCATGAAGACTATCTCGAGTTTCACGCTATATCCCTCTTAATCATTTTCAATGTGAATAAGTAATATGAAAATCCATTTTTTCTCATCTATTAATTTGATGGAGGATAAGCATAACATAATTCTTATTCTTTTCTTCAAGTCGATTAATTCCTTCCTTCGGAGTTTGTTCACGATGAATAAATTATAGTCCCAAGTCCTTTCATCCTTTCTGTTCCAGGGTTCATGTTTTCCTCAGTCATCTCATCAGAACCCCCTTCTAAATCATCGCAAGGCTTTAATCTTATTCTTTTCATATTCTGTTCCGATCTCATCATTCGTTTGTCATCGGAGTTCTTCATGGTGGTTCTTCATGAGTTAATTCATTCGTTAAGTGTCCATCATTAATTCTTGTGGAGTAGCTCAAGTATTATTATTCTTGTGTCTCGAAGTGGAATTAATTCTCCGTATTCTTTTGAAGTGGAGTTTTGCATTTCTTCATCCTCGGCTATTCAATCTTTTGGTAGTGGCAGAAATTCACCTCAAGTTTGAGATGTTTTCCAGAAGTCCACGACAAGCTTATTCTTTTGTTGTTGATTCTTCAACAACACCATTCAAGCCTTTCTTTTGAAGATGCTCTTTCGAATTCTTTCATGGTGGAAGTTGGTGTCCTCTTATCCGTTCTTTTCATCTCACTCTTTCAATTCTTCCGGAGGCATTGTTTTAATCCTTTTGTCAAGTATTATTCCATCGTCTCAAGTTGATGTCCTATTTATTTCATTTTCAGCCGGAGTGCTACCCAAATTTATTCGTTCGAATTCCTCTTCTATCTCTTATTAACCGGAGTGTTTCCAATGTCTCTGTTGTCACTTAAGCTCTTGATTCTCGTCGTGTACCTTGTTCCCTCGTTTTACCGGAGCTTATCAATCTCGTTAATCTCTGTTGTGTTCTTTCTTTCAAATTGTTCAACCTATTAAGATTCTTTTGTTTCACTCATTTCTCCAAGAAGAACATGTGTTCTTCCTTTCCTCATCCGTCTCATTCCTAACATCTCGGGACGAGATCTCTTGTTAGTAGGGGAGTGTTGTGACACCCTGAGACCGATGCGCCATGTGTCTTCCAGTTATTCGTCGTCGTTTCCATGTCATCTGCCTGTGTGTTGCACTTTGCCATGTCATCATGGGCATTTCATCTGCATAGTTTTCAAAAAAAACTTGCATCTGTCCGTAGTTGTCGGGTCTCTCCGTTGTCCGTTCTGAGCCCAAACACACTCACACGTGCCCGTGGCACCTCCGTATATTTATTTTATAATTGTCCGTAAAATGTTCTCGAATTGGTTGAAAGTTGGCGTGGGGTGTTATTATAGTGTAGACAGACCGCGTGTCAAATTTCGTCGCATTTGGAGTTCATTTGATAGTCCATCCGTTAAACTATAGTGGCACTATCGCCGGTCAAACGTCGGACGTTTTTGGTCTCCCAAAACCTGTGTCGGACCCCTCTCTTCTTCCTTCTCTTCTCATCCTGACGCCTCTCCACACAGCCCACTAACCTCATCTAGGCCCAATCCACCCCTTCCTCTGACCGGAGTCGTCCGATCGTGATCGGAGGGCTCGAAAAGTCCCAAAAACCCTTTTCCTAGCCTCCCCTGCTTTAAATAGACCCCCTAGCCCTTCCTAATATGGAAAACCCTAGCCCCTAGCCTCCTTCCTCGGATCCGGCGTCGCCACTACCTCCTTGCCACTTGGCGCCGCCGCCAGCCTCGCCCTCCACCTCTCCCGCGCCGCCACGTGTCCCTCCCTACGCCCTCCAGCCGTCGAGGCCCACCAGGCCCGCGGGGAGCCGCAACCGGGCCGAGCCGCACGTCCCCGCGCTCTCGCCCCACTCGCTCGTGCCTCGCGCCGCCGTCACACGACCTCGACCCCGCCGCCATTGTGCAGCTCCTCCGATGCCCGCACTCGCCGCCGCCGGTCAGATCCGTCGCTCCTACACCGGATCCCGCATCCCCGAGCTCCCCTGTCGCTGCATTGCCCGGATCAGGTGTATCCGGCAAGTTCTTCCTCGCCTGCCGTCCTCCGCGCCTCCCTGGGCCGCGCCCGCGCCGGTGCACTGCCACCGCTCCCGTTCCACCACCGTCCCGAGGCCCCCCTCTTCCAGATCTCGCCGGCCCGGCCACTTGGAGCACCACCCTCGCCTCTCGCCGGAGCTCGAGCTCCCCTGTCGGCCGCCCCACCGCCATGGCTTCGTCGTGCCTGCGCGCCCGTCCAACCGCGGTAACTGGTCGGTCTGACTGGGTCCGACCCGGTTCGCTGGTTTAATGGATCCAGGCTGGCCCGCCTAAACCGTCGCCACGAACCGCCTTGTGAACCGCCCCAAGCCGGCATCCTCAGCTACCTGGGCCGAGCCCAGTGGTGAGCCCACTAATCCCCGCCCTGTGCACGTTTTAGCTATCTTGCGGTCGCTTCGTCTGGTTTTTTTACTAAGTCCGTGTGTAGTCAATTCATGATGGCATTGTCACACCCTGCATTTTGTAACATGTTATTTGTACCTTTGAAGCATGAAAATTTGGACCAGCAAAAATTTTTAGCATCATTTCGCTTTTTTTTTCTTCATGTGCTTTTTCTTGTGCTCATTAAAGTCAACTATGACCTCTTGTAGAATTCATCTACATACCCAAAACTTCTGCCCAATGATCATGCCAAGTGTTATATAACAGTATAGTATTTTCTTACAAAATTAATTTGGCCAAAAGGTATTTTATAAATTTAGTTTTCCAAAAACCCATGAATTGAGATTTGCACTGCAAGTACTTGATTTAGGGTGATAAAATTATTTCAAAAGGTTTATTTGAGACCTAGTAGTCATAGGACTTCCAGGAACCGCAAAGGTATAATTTTAAAAGTTATTTTCCTATTTTATTTAAAAGCTTTTTCTTATGGCCAGAAATGGTCTTTAATAGGGGAAAATTATTTAACTATTTCAAAAATATTTGCCAAAATTCAGGGAGACTCAGAGGACATATATTGTCCATATATAAGAGTTTCAACACTTGGTCATGTTCAAAATAATGGGCTAAACCCTCTAAAACCCTTTCTGGATATTTCAAGCTTTTGAAATATTTACAAAGGAAACTTTCTCCAAAAAAATTCCAGGGAAATTCTATCATGTCATATATGACATATTTGATGATCTTGCCAAGTCCCATGCCTTGGGAAGCAAGAAAACATCCTCAAACCCCTTCATAACCATTCTGTCCATATTTGAAGTTTGAGCAACTTTACATTGCCAAACTTGTCCAACTGCTCTCAAATTTGGTGCACATGCTAGAATGGCCTAATAAGGCATCTAGACCAAATGGCACAAGATTTGGAATAGAGCAACTTGATCAGATCACCTCAAAACCCTTTGTGTTCAAATGCAAATTTGAACAACTTTACATTACCAACTTTTTATCTGGAGCTTCAAACTTTGTGGGCATGATCAATACCCCAAATGAGGATGCTACACCAAGT
Source organism: Secale cereale (assembly GCA_902687465.1). NCBI lineage: Eukaryota > Viridiplantae > Streptophyta > Magnoliopsida > Poales > Poaceae > Secale > Secale cereale. The sequence continues at coordinate 293,791,909 of LR738711.1, forward strand.
GGTGCATCAAGGGGAGATGATTAGCTTGACTCAATCAAGATGAAGCTGTTTCTGTTGATTTCTAGGGTTCACCAAAGTTACATTGGCTAGTTTCTTCAAATGAGCCCAAATTTGGTGAAGCACCCTATTTTCTCATGTCTTACAATCCTGTTAAGTGCCATGTCAAGTGGAGGTCATTTGCTTGACCAAACACTGATCAAACACCTTCTGGCTTTTTACTAAAACCTCCATCTTGATCACTTTTACTCTTCTCCATGGCCTCAACTTTTTACCACATGATCATTCAGTTACTGGCTACCCCCAGTAACTTCCCCAGCACCCCAGCTCAATGATTGAGGGGTAAGAACCCAAGTTTACCTTGTTGGACAGCAAGTTTTCACCAAGTCACCAGCATCCTCCCTCTCTCTCAGCATCTCCAGGGCATCCAAGGCCGCAGGCCATTTCTTTACTCCTCCCCTGACCTTCTAGACACTCTTGGGCACGTTGGTTTTGACCGGAGCGGCAAAGGCACGGTGGTCCCAGCCATACGCGCACTGTAGCTCCAGCCAATCAGCCACCCCCGACAGCCTCGGGCCACTCCCTAGCGCCAGTCGATGCTCCTCGACGTCCGCGACAGCCCCGGCGCTGTCCCCCCTCCTCCTGCGCCCTCCAGTGATCATCGTCGCACGCGCACCGGGCGCCCGCAACGGCCACTCTTCTGCCTCGCACGCGCGCGCGCTCCAGAAGCTCCCCCGCTCCTCCTCTCACATCTACTGGACGTGGAGCTCGTCCAGCAACTCCGTGGACTCATTCCCCTCGCCCCCTATGCGCTGTAGCTTCGAACCGGAGCTCGCAGGCGCACTGGACCACGGGCCTCTGTCGACCCCCTATAAATAGGACCCCCCGGGCCTCTCCAGCAGCATCAGCAGCTCCACCACACCTCACTGAGCCCCCCAACACCACCAGTTCCTCCCCAGGAAGTCCCAGTACTCGGGATCGACCGGAGCTCCGCCGCGTCGGGCCGCCGGTGATCTCGCAGTACGGGCCTCCCCTGCCCTTCCTCTTGCCCGATTCGGAACCCCCTCACCTCACTGATCGTTTCCCCTCTGTTTCCCCCTCCTGTTTGTCAGGACCCCGATCCTAAGTCACACCGATCTAGCTGTAACACGTCATATCACTTTGCGGCCTCACGCACGGTATCCCCACGGGTGCCACCTTACCTGGCCCGGGACCGTTTGCGCATTTTGGCACACGTATATGACAGTGTCGCTAGCATCCATATGACAGAGAACCCGGGCCGACATGGCTAGTTATAACCCAAAAGTGGCACTAAATTACAGAGACAGACATCCATGACCCAACAACGAATGTGTCGGTCATCAACGTATGAACCCAAGTCGTAGCAAGCTACATGGACTTAAAGGAACAACGCGTGACATTTCCCCTAAGGGACAGACACAGGAACGAAGAAGGACACATGCCGGCCAGCCTATGTGTTCCTAGCAGTAGCAAGCTACCAAGGCTCATTGGAATCACTAGGAGGCATTTCCCTGTAAGATAGGCTACCAAAGGAAAACAACTAGGTGTCGAATCCCACACATACCAAGCATTTCAATCATACACACAATATGCTCAATATGTGCAAATACAACATTGCATCACAACAGAACTCTATGACTCAAAGTACTTTATTTAAAAGGCTCCAAGAGCCATACATAACATATTCATACAGGTAGGGGTCACATGACCCAACACTCAAGTCATACAGTCATACAAGCACAAGCGGAAGCTACATGTCTGAGTATAGCCAACTTAGAAAATAAAACAGGCTTGGTGTAGCCTGACTATCTACAAGGCCCTTCACAAGCTCCAGATCTCCGTCTGGGTGTCAAGCTACTCGTCGACGTCAACGTCTATGTAGAACCCATCAGCAGGGGCAGGGTTCTCCTCTGCAACAGTTATTAAGCAAACATGAGTACAAAGGTACTCAGCAAGTCTTACCACAGAACCTATCATACATGCAACATTATCAAAAGGGGGTAGTGGAGTTTAGCAGAATGCCAGCTTTGACCTTGGCTAACCTATACTACAACTCTCAACAGATTGCAAGATGTTATTACGAACACGAGTCCTCTACTCACCACATCAATACACTACCGAGGATCCTCTTCCGTCATCCTACGGAAGGGCCATCCACGGCACTCACGCTTATCTTGAGACTTTTAGTAGTATCCATCAACTTGTCTATGAACTGTAAGGGTAACCAAGTAGTTCGTACCGCGAACAACGGCTATTCGAATAGTTTGATAACCCTGCAGGGGTGTACTTCTTCACACATGTTTTCACCACTTAGCGTCTGCACACGACATGTGCTCGGCAGACTTCAAGCGAAAGCCGACGTGGGTGTAGACCACGACCTAACCAACCACTCAAGTCTCTCGTCCAGGTTTATCGCCTATTTGGGTTCCATCCGTGGGGAGATCCGGCAGGGGTGTCGCTCACGGCCCCAAACGATGTGTACAGGGTTCCCGAGTCACCAAACGGGCAACCGGTACACCGTGCCACGTACCTGTCGCATCACAGCCCACCCCGAGGGTCAGCGCTGTGCACGACCTCCAGTAAACTATAAACACCAGAAACTAGCTGCAACTCCTGGACAGAGTACAAGGGCAGTCAATAAGTCGAGCGGGGTCATATTTCAGGGCCCAATGTGTGGTAGTAACTGTAACATGAATCACACACACAGATCTCGGGTCCTATGGACGATTCCAATGAAACAACCCACCATGTACTCCTACATGGCCTTTCATCGATACCTTTACCAAGCGTGTTCCACACTTCCCTCTTTTTATCGGTATGATCATTTCACTCTGATCCATCACCCAGATGAACCAGACCAGACACAACTCTAAGCATAGCAGGCAACATAAACAAATAGCATGGTGGATCACACATCACATGGCTCAAACAACTCCTACACATGCTAGTGGGTTTCAACTATTTACTGTGGCAATGACAGGTCATGCAAGGGATAGGGTTCAACTACCGCAGCAAGTAGCAGTTCACACGCTGTTGCCTTAATGCAATAAAAAAGAGCAGGAGCGAGAAGATTGGGTTTGTATCGGAATGATCAATGATTTCTTGCCTGATAAGGTAGTTGTCGGGTACTGCTCTTCAACTGGATACGCAGCAGTATCCTCGGGAGCAGGACCTAACACAGGGAATACCGACGATACAATCATTAACAAACAAATGCAACAATATGATGCGTGTTTATGACATGGCAAGATGCATGTGTGTTGGCTAATGCAACTAAAACCAGAAGGGTTTGAACCTATTTGAATCAAGGATTCAAATTGATGTTCAAACTATTATTTAAATAAGTGCATTATCATGTTTTTGATGTATACAGCAAGTTAACTTGTTCAAACATGCATAAAACCAGTGCCATTGGAAAGATTGGATTTTTCTGATCATTTCTCATATATAAATCTTTTCCATCTGAGCTATGGTTGATTTTATATGATTTTTAGAAGTTTTGGGTATTTTCTGGAATTTCCTGAATTATTTTTAAATCTAAAAATCCCAGAAAAACCTTTACTGCGTCAGCATGACATCATGCTGACGTCAGCCAGTCAACAAGGCCAGTCCAAGTCAAACCTGATTGGTGGGTCCCTCATGTCAGTGTCTCAGGAGTTAATTCCGGTCATAACCAGGGTTGACTGGGTTTGACTAACAACGGGGGCCCACTGTCAGTGACTGTGGTGATTAAACTAATTACGGTTAGTTCCTAATCAACAGGCCACGTCAGCCCGTCGGAGTTTGGCCAGCGGCGACCATTTTGCACGGCGGTGACTCGTCGGAATCCCTATTCCGGCATCCATTTGCCGCGCGGATGGGCTCGGTGTGCTCCTGGTGATGCACCGCATCCAACGGTGCCACTAGTTGGACGAGAGGTCGCCGGAGTCGACGGTGACGAGCTCGTCCGCGGCGGTGCTGGCACGGAGTTGGTCGGGATGGAGTTGTAGTACACGGGAGGAGGAGCTAAAGCTTGCTTTAGCTTGCTGGTGACCTACTGAAGCTAATGGCGTGCTCAGCCACGAGGTACGGTGCCTATGGCCACGGCGGTGAGTTGGCCGGCGGCGGTGATCGTCGGTCAGCAAAGGGGGTGGCGGCTACAAGGCATTAACGAGCCCGTGGAGAGGGGGGTTCGAAGCGTGAGCTCACAGCGGTCGCAGAGGGCGTCGAAGTGAGCTCGGGGACGGTCGGACGACGGCGTACGGGCGGCGGCGATCTCCGGTGCCGGAGGTTGAAGACGACGGCGAGGAGGACGTTGTGGAGCTCCTGGCGTCGTGCGCGTCGGTGGGGAGCTTCGGGGCGATGCGGCGGAGCTAGTGGTGCTTCGGGGAGGCGAGGGGGTGGCGTAGAGCGCGGTGTCAGCGGTCGTCGGCGATGAGCTCGCTCGGGGGAGCTCGGTGGAGGGAAGAGAGGAGGGGAGAGGCACGGGGGAGAGGGGGAAACGGTCGAGGGGGCTTCGTGGCGACGTTCTAGTCCGTCTAAACGGCCGAGGGGCCAGCCAGGCAGGCAGGAGGTGGCCGGCGCATCGGCGGCGCTCGCCACCGAGCTGCTTCGTGCGCTGGCGCGGCGAAGAAGACGGGGATGCCCCTGGTGGGCCGGGCCGGCTGGGCCAGTAGGTAAGTGGGCTCAGGTAAGTGTTCTTCCTATTTTTCTTTTCCTATTTCTTTCTATTTTATTTCTTTTGCAGCTTTGTTCAATTAATAAAAATGCCTAAACATTTTTATAACTCATGACACTTGTCATACCTACTGTATATAATATGAACAGTAGGAAACATTATAGTTCATGATTATTTGACCATTTAAAATATTTTATAGCATTTAAATCCCCAAATTCAAATACCATATGATTTAATCCAAAGCCCTAGATTGTCCTAGAAAATTGTGCACCATTTTTGGCAGAGGTTTAAGACCAAGGCCGAAATGATGAACATTTTGAAAGGTATTTTGGGTACATTGGAAAATATTTTAGCAAACCCTAGTTGTTAGGGGAGGGGTGCTGGGGTTTCTGTTAATCCCATTTCAAGTTTGTTTGAAAGTAAACATGATGCACACTCTAGTTAGGTCCTAATGCAAGTGCTAGCTAGGGATGTGACAACTCACCCCCACTTAAAAGAATCGCGTCCCGAGATTCGGGTTCCTTCGGAAAGAGGGTGGGGTACTCAAGTCGAAGACGATCCTCCCTTTCCCAAGTAGCTTCACTCTCGGAATGATGTGACCATTGAACCTTGAGAAACTTGATATTGTGGCGTCGAGTGGTGCGCTCAGTTTGATCAAGAATACGAACGGGGTATTCTCGATATGTGAGATTTTCTTGGAGATCAAGCGTTTCGTGGTCCACTCCGCGGATAGGATCCGAGAAGCAACGCATGAGTTGAGAAACGTGGAAAACATCATGAACTCTGGAGAGGTGCGGAGGTAGTTCCAATTGGTAGGCAACTTCTCCTCGTTTGGCAAGAATGCGAAAAGGACCGATGTAACGAGGGGCCAATTTGCCTTTGATACCGAATCGATGGGTTCCCTTAAGAGGAGTAACCCGAAGGTAAGCCTTATCGCCGACTTCAAAAGTCACAGCCTTATGATGACTATCATATTGGCCCTTTTGGCGAGACTGGGCTGTTTTCAGTCTCTCACGAACGATGCGAACTTGTTCCTCTGCTTCCTGGATCATATCCGGGCCAAAGAATTGTCTTTCCCCGGTCTCTGATCAGTTAAGAGGTGTTCGACACCTTCGTCCATATAGAACTTCGAAGGGAGCTTTGCCCAAGCTGGCTTGATAACTATTGTTATAAGCGAATTCGGCAAATGGAAGACATTTTTCCCATTCCATACCGAAAGAAATGACAGAGGCTCGAAGCATGTCTTCCAGAATTTGATTGACTCGTTCCACTTGACCACTTGATTGCGGATGGAAGGCAGTACTGAAAGAGAGATGAGTTCCCATAGCATTCTGGAAACTTTCCCAAAATCGGGAGGTGAAAAGACTTCCACGGTCCGAGTTAATCTCCAACGGTACACCATGAAGTGATACTATTCGAGAGATATATAAGTCTGCTAGCTGGCTAGCGGTAATGCTCTCTCGAACAGGCAGGAAATGAGCTACTTTAGAGAGGCGGTCGATAACGACAAAGATAGCATTATTCCCTTTCCTGGACCTGGGAAACCCGGTAATGAAGTCCATACCGACTTTATCCCATTTCCATTCAGGAATTGCTAAAGGTTGAAGGGTGCCAGCAGGCCGTTGATGCTCTGCTTTGACTCGACGACAAACATCGCAGTTAGCAATGAATTGAGCGATTTCTCTCTTCATCCTAGTCCACCAGAATCTTTGACGTAGGTCTTGATACATTTTGGTACTACCGGGATGAATCGTGAGAGGAGATTCATGAGCCTCCTTAAGGATTAATTGCCGTAGATGGTGGTTCTTGGGAACCACTACACGGTTCTCAAAAAAAACAACACCTCGGTCATCCATGGAGAAACTTTTAGCGAGTCCGCTAGCAATGTTCTCTTGGAGTCGTGATACACCTTTATCACGCTTCTGGGCAGCTATAACTTGATCCATAAGGGTAGGTTTCGCCACCAAGGTGGAAAGGAATCCTCGAGGAACAATGTGAAGGTTAAGCTTGCGGAATTCCTCGTGGAGAAGTGGTTGACTTTGTTGTAACATTAAATTGTTACAATATGACTTACGACTTAGTGCATCGGCCATGACATTGGCCTTTCCAGGAGTGTAAGTGATTCCTAAGTCGTAGTCGGTGAGCAACTCAACCCAACGTCTTTGCCTGAGATTTAGATCCGGTTGGGTGAAGATATACTTTAAACTTTGGTGATCAGTGAAGATTTCACAGCGATTACCAAGGAGGTAATGTCGCCATGTTTTGAGTGCATGGACTACAGCTGCAAGCTCTAGATCATGAGTAGGATAGTTATCCTCATGTGGACGCAACTGTCGGGATGCGTATGCAATCACTTGACGATCTTGCATGAGAATGCAACCTAGTCCTTGTCGCGAGGCGTCGCAATAGATTATAAAATCCTTGGAAAAGTCTGGTGGTACCAGTACAGGTGCAAATGTCAGGCGTCTTTTCAGTTCCTGAAAACTGGACTCGCACTGTGGGGTCCACTCAAACTTTTTATCTTTCTTGAGGAGTTCGGTTAGAGGTTTAGCAACTTTGGAGAAGTTCTCGACGAAACGTCGGCAATAGCTCGCTAAGCCAAGAAAACTCCTATCTTGCTTGACCGATTATGGGGGAGTCCAATCAAGTACGGCTTGAACTCGCTCGGGATTGACAGCAATACCCTGGCCAGAGATCACATGACCTAGATAGGTTACTTCTGGCAACCAGAATTCACATTTAGAGAATTTGGCATAAAGGTGGTGCTCTCGAAGTTTTGTCAATACCAACCTTAAATGCTCGGCATGGTCTTCCTTGTTCTTGGAGAAAATGAGTATATCATCGAGGTATACCACGACGAATTTATCCAAATACTCCATGAATATAGAATTCATTAACCGAGAAAAGGTAGCTGGGGCATTGGTTAATCCGAAGGACATGACGGTGTACTCATATTGGCCATAACGAGTAACGAAAGCCGTTTTAGGAATGTCCCCGTTCTTGATTTTGATTTGATGGTAGCCCAACCTCAAATTCATCTTAGAGAAGACTGAGGATCCAGCGAGCTGGTCATACAGGTCGTTGATCCTGGGGAGCGGATACTTATTCTTTATGGTGACCAGATTGACAGGTCGGTAATCTACAACCATCCGCTCCGTTCCATCCTTCTTCTTGACGAAGAGGATGGGGCAAGCCCAAGGGGAAGAACTAGGACGGATGAAACCCTTTTGCAAGGACTCATCGAGTTGTTTCTTTAGCTCAGCTAATTCTAATGGTGCCATCTTATAGGGTCTCCTAGAGATTGGGACAGTTCCAGGGATAAGATCTATCACGAACTCAACATCTCTGTCAGGTGAAACTCCTGGCAGTTCTTCTGGAAAAACATCCGGAAATTCACGGACTACCGGGATATCTTCGAGTTCTGGTAGAGGGCTGGCATTAAGAGAATAGAGCTGACGTTCAGCCATTCGGGCCAAGACATTGACTATCTTGCCGGATGGATGTGTAAGTTGAACGGTCCTAGTAAAGCAATCAATTTTGGCGTAATGGGTTGTCATCCAATCCATACCCAAAATGATATTTATGTCCGAGGACTTGAGAGCGATTAGAGATGCTAGGAAAACAATTCTATCGACAAGGATTTCATTTCCATGGCTTACCCTAGAGGTTTGCCACTTTGAACCAGGAGTTTGAATAACCATGGAAGTAGGCATGTCACAAAAAGTCATGTTGTGCAATCGAGCATAGCTCTCAAATATGAACGAATGGGAGGCTCCAGTATCGAAAAGAACAGATGCCGGATGGCAATTTACGAGAAGCGTACCAAGGACGACGTTAGGATCCTCATAAGCTTCTTCGGCAGAAACATAGTTGACATGACCACGTGCAGTGGGAATTGGCTTGACATAGTTCACCTTGCCGGTTGGCTTACCACGGCCAACGGGTTTTCCTGGCTGGTTTTGGGGACAATCACGCATGTAGTGTCCCGGTTCTCCACACTTGAAACATGTCACAGTGGTGGTGCGTGGAGCAAAGTTTGAGGGTGGACCTCCATAGGTCTTAGCAGGTGCAAACTGTTGAGTTGGGCGAGGCGCCTCATAGGATGGCCTCGGTGTATACTTGGGTGGTAGAGCAGTGTTAGGAACCCACACACGGCGCTTGTGAGAGCCAGATCCGGATGAGGAACCAAAGTCTCGAGAATGCTTGCGGGTGGCCTCGAAGTCGGTCTGGCCTGTCTCAGCACTGATAGCCTTGTTAACCAACTTCTGGAAGGAAGTGCACTCGGGCAGACGTAGATCTCGACGAAGTTCAGGGCTGAGTCCCTTGCGAAACCTCGCCTGTTTCTTGGCATCGGTGGATACTTCCTCAGGTGCATAGCGTGCCAGATTACCGAACTCGCGGCTATAGCCATCCAGAGTTAAACGACCCTGGGTGAAATTCCAGAATTCCTCCCGCTTGCGATCCATCAGACCTTCCGGAATGTGATGTTCACGGAATGCCTCACTGAACTCAACCCAGGTAGTGACTTGGCCAGCAGGACGTATAGCCTCAAAGTTTTCCCACCAAAGACTGGCAGGGCCCTCAAGATGGTAGGCGGCGTAGATAACCTTGTCAGCTTCGGCCACACGGGCATAGTGTAGCTTGTGCGTGATAGTACGTAGCCAGTCATCAGCATCCAGAGGTTCAGTGGAGTGATGGAACTTTGGTGGACACATCTTGATAAAATCGTGGATTGACACCACGTCATTCCTCTGACGGAACCCAGTGTTCTGCTCTATGCGTTCCAGCAGACGGTTAGTCTCTCTCTTGTTCCGTTCTGCTTCAAGCATAACTTCCGCCAAAGAGGGTGGCTGGGGCAGATTTCCATCTCTAGCCCCACTAGCCTCACCCTGCTCCTGAGCAGCAGGAGTGTTGCGAGTGTTGACCATCCTAGGAAAACAAAACAACGGTTTAGACAAGGATGGCAAAATTTTGACATAGAAGTGCAGAATGTAATGGATGACACAGAATGCAGAGATGTTCATCCGTACGACATGGTAATATAGGAACTGCTATATATACACCAGTGGTCATACACACCATACAAAGTTTAGTACAAGCCAAGGCTAAAGTACAACTGCGGTGAAAGACGATACATCCCATCAGAGGCATTCCAAGCTCCTATACATTATTTAACTACACCTCCGGAACTCAGTACACACTAAGTCATATTCCACAAGACGCGCAGGACTGTGGAAATACAACTACTACAATACTACTACTACCACGGTCTAGCTCAGACATTCGCATAGTAATCCTCGTAAAGATTACCACCGTAGCCTGGAAGTGGTACAGACGGATCTTGGAACTCGCGAGCACTCGAAGGCTGAGGACCATAGGGGCATGGGTGTGGTCTCGGTCCCGATGCTGGTGGTAACCGACGCCCACGTGGAGGTGTAATACCCCCAACGTCACGCCAATCCATGCGATCAGGCAGACGAGTCCGCACAGGATACAAATCCCGCATGTCCAGATATCCGGCGTGCACAGCAGGTGCAAGCCGTGTCAAAGTAGTCCAATGAGCGGCTCGAGTGTTATACAGCTCCATTCGGAGGGCACGGATCTCACGGTCCCTATCCTCCAACATCTGAACAGTGGTCTGAAGCAGTGGCTCTTCATGAGCAGCATCAGTATACAGACCAGTGTAGTAGCCTTCCTCTCCGGGAAGCGAAGCTGGCATGTAACAGAACTCAGTGTTCAGCAACAGGGCATGCCTAGCACGAAGAATGGTCATCATCGAATAAGCGGCATCCTGCACTGCCATCTCGATGGTAATCCCGAGTCCATAAGACCAATGGATGGGATCGTTAGCTCCAGGATATGAGGGGTATATCCGGACTGTGCAGAAATACTGACTTTGATTGAAATCCCGGTACTGTTCCTCCACGGTGTATTCAGGATACCAGGGATAACCGGTCTCAGTCATCACACGGACTAGCATGGCCGTGTGACCGGGCACATTAATGCACCGAGTCAAACGAACCACTTGGTGAGGGATGCGGCCAGACATCTGAAACACGAAATAATGCAAAGGCATTAGTGTTTCTGGAAGAAATCGGGCAGCATAACAACTGTAAATGCTCAAACAAAGATTTGAGACATCATACAAATGATAGCATAGCCACTCAACAATTCCATATCAAGGTTCCGGGTTCAACAATCATCATACTCAAAGGATAGAAACTGAACTGAGGCTTGAAACCAACAATCCTAAGAATCTACGGATTAGTAACACGTGAACCTAGTAAGGATAAGAGGCCTAGTCCTAAATCCCCGTAAAAAGAATAGACTGACTCAGATCAGAAGGGCATAAGGTAAAGGAGTAAAAAGAGCCTTACGTTCCCTTCCACAATCAATTCCCCTACATATAACTAAGAATTTTTCTAGACTCAACATCGACCAGTTTGGCTTGAGAAACCTACAGGCAGTCCAGCTCTGATGCCAACGTTGTCAGGACCCCGATCCTAAGTCACACCGATCTAGCTGTAACACGTCATATCACTTTGCGGCCTCACGCACGGTATCCCCACGGGTGCCACCTTACCTGGCCCGGGACCGTTTGCGCATTTTGGCACACATATATGACAGTGTCGCTAGCATCCATATGACAGAGAACCCGGGCCGACATGGCTAGTTATAACCCAAAAGTGGCACTAAATTACAGAGACAGGCATCCATGACCCAGCAACGAACGTGTCGGTCATCAACGTATGAACCCAAGTCGTAGCAAGCTACATGGACTTAAAGGAACAACGCGTGACATTTCCCCTAAGGGACAAACACAGGAACGAAGAAGGACACATGCCGGCCAGCCTACGTGTTCCGAGCAGTAGCAAGCTACCAAGGCTCATTGGAATCACTAGGAGGCATTTCCCTGTAAGATAGGCTACCAAAGGAAAACAACTAGGTGTCGGATCCCACACATACCAAGCATTTCAATCATACACACAATATGCTCAATATGTGCAAATACAACATTGCATCACAACAGAACTCTATGACTCAAAGTACTTTATTTAAAAGGCTCCAAGAGCCATACATAACATATTCATACAGGTAGGGGTCACATGACCCAACACTCAAGTCATACAGTTATACAAGCACAAGCGGAAGCTACATGTCTGAGTACAGACAACTTAGAAAATAAAACAGGCTTGGTGTAGCCTGACTATCTACAAGGCCCTTCACAAGCTCCAGATCTTCGTCTGGGTGTCAAGCTACTCGTCGACGTCAACGTCTATGTAGAACCCATCAGCAGGGGCAGGGTTCTCCTCTGCAACAGTTATTAAGCAAACATGAGTACAAAGGTACTCAGCAAGTCTTACCACAGAACCTATCATACATGCAACATTATCAAAAGGGGGTAGTGGAGTTTAGCAGAATGCCAGCTTTGACCTTGGCTAACCTATACTACAACTCTCAACAGATTGCAAGATGTTATTACGAACACGAGTCCTCTACTCACCACATCAATACACTACCGAGGATCCTCTTCCGTCATCCTACGGAAGGGCCATCCACGGCACTCACGCTTATCTTGAGGCTTTTAGTAGTATCCATCAACTAGTCTATGAACTGTAAGGGTAACCAAGTAGTTTGTACCGCGAACAACGGCTATTCGAATAGTTTGATAACCCTGCAGGGGTGTACTTCTTCACACATGTTTTCACCACTTAGCGTCTGCACACGACATGTGCTCAGCAGACTTCAAGCGAAAGTCGACATGGGTGTAGACCACGACCTAACCAACCACTCAAGTCTCTCGTCCAGGTTTATCGCCTATTTGGGTTCCATCCGTGGGGAGATCCGTCCGGGGTGTCGCTCACGGCCCCAAACGATGTGTACAGGGTTCCCGAGTCACCAAACGGGCAACCGGTACACCGTGCCACATACCTGTCGCATCATAGCCCACCCCGAGGGTCAGCGCTGTGCACGACCTCCAGTAAACTATAAACACCAGAAACTAGTTGCAACTCCTGGACAGAGTACAAGGGCAGTCAATAAGTCGAGCGGGGTCATATTTCAGGGCCCAGTGTGTGGTAGTAACTGTAACTTGAATCACACACACAGATCTCGGGTCCTATGAACGATTCCAATGAAACAACCCACCATGTACTCCTACATGGCCTTTCATCGATACCTTCACCAAGCGTGTTCCACACTTCCCTCTCTTTATCGGTATGATCATTTCACTCTGATCCATCACCCAGATGAACCAGACCAGACACAACTCTAAGCATAGTAGGCAACATAAACAAATAGCATGGTGGATCACACATCACATGGCTCAAACAACTCCTACACATGCTAGTGGGTTTCAACTATTTACTGTGGCAATGACAGGTCATGCAAGGGATAGGGTTCAACTACCACAGCAAGTAGCAGTTCACACGTTGTTGCCTTAATGCAATAAAAGAGAGCAGGAGCGAGAAGATTGGGTTTGTATCGGAATGATCAATGATTGCTTACCTGATAAGGTAGTTGTCGGGTACTGCTCTTCAACTGGATACGCAGCAGTGTCCTCGGGAGCAGGACCTAACACAGGGAATACCGACGATACAATCATTAACAAACAAATGCAACAATATGATGCATGTTTATGACATGGCAAGATGCATGTGTGTTGGCTAATGCAACTAAAACCAGAAGGGTTTGAACCTATTTGAATCAAGGATTCAAATTGAAGTTCAAACTATTATTTAAATAAGAGCATTATCATGTTTTTGATGTATACAGCAAGTTAACTTGTTCAAACATGCATGAAACCAGTGCCATTGGAAAGATTGGATTTTTCTGATCATTTTTCATATATAAATCTTTTCCATCTGAGCTATGGTTGATTTTATATGATTTTTAGAAGTATTGGTATTTTCTGGAATTTCCTGAATTATTTTTAAATCTAAAAATCCCAGAAAAACCTTTACTGCGTCAGCATGACATCATGCTGACGTCAGCCAGTCAATAGGTCCAGTCCAAGTCAAACCTGACTGGTGGGTCCCTCATGTCAGTGTCTCAGGAGTTAATTCCGGTCATAACCAGGGTTGACTGGGTTTGACTAACAACGGGGGCCCACTATCAGTGACTGTGGTGATTAAACTAATTACGGTTAGTTCCTAATCAACAGGCCACGTCAGCCCGCCGGAGTTTGGCCGGCGACGACCATTTTGCACGGCGGTGACTCGTCGGAATCCCTATTCCGGCATCCATTTGCCGCGCGGATGGGCTCGGTGTGCTCCTGGTGATGCACCGCATCCAACGGTGCCACTAGTTGGACGAGAGGTCGACGGCGACGAGCTTGTCCGCGGCGGTGCTCGCACGGAGTTGGTCAGGATGGAGTTGTAGTGCACGGGAGGAGGAGCTAAAGCTTGCTTTAGCTTGCTGGTGACCTACTGAAGCTAATGGCATGCTCAGCCACGAGGTACGGTGCCTATGGCCATGGCGGTGAGTTGGCCGGCGGCGATGATCGTCGGTCAGCAAAGGGGGTGGCAGCTACAAGGCCTAAACGAGCCCGTGGAGAGGGGGGGTTCGAAGCGTGAGCTCACAGCGGTCGCAGAGGGCGTCGAAGTGAGCTCGGGGACGGTCGGACGACGGCGTACGGGCGGCGGCCATCTCCGGTGCCGGAGGTTGAAGACGACGGCGAGGAGGACGTTGCGGAGCTCCTGGCGTCGTGTGCGTCGGTGGGGAGCTTCGGGGCGATGCGGCGGAGCTAGTGGTGCTTCAGGGAGGCGAGGGGGTGGCGTAGAGCGCGGTGTCAGCGGTCGTCGGCGACGAGCTCGCTCGGGGGAGCTCGGCGGAGGGAAGAGACGAGGGGAGAGGCACGGGGGAGAGGGGGAAACGGTCGAGGGGGCTTCGTGGCGACGTTCTAGTCCGTCCAGAGGGCCGAGGGGCCAGCCAGGCAGGCAGGAGGTGGCCGGCGCATCGGCGGCGCTCGCCACCGAGCTGCTTCGTGCGCTAGCGCGGCGAAGAAGTCGGGGATGCCCCTGGTGGGCCGGGCCGGCTGGGCCAGCAGGTAAGTGGGCTCAGGTAAGTGTTCTTCCTATTTTTCTTTTCCTATTTCTTTCTGTTTTATTTCTTTTGCAGCTTTGTTCAATTAATAAAAATGCCTAAACATTTTTATAACTCATGACACTTGTCATACCTACTGTATATAATATGAACAGTAGGAAACATTATAGTTCATGATTATTTGAGCATTTAAAATATTTTATAGCATTTAAATGCCCAAATTCAAATACCATATGATTTAATCCAAAGCCCTAGATTGTCCTAAAAATTGTGCACCATTTTTGGCAGAGGTTTAAGACCAAGGCAGAAATGATGAACATTTTGAAGGGCATTTTGGGTACATTGGAAAATATTTTAGCAAACCCTAGTTGTTAGGGGAGGGGTGCTGGGGTTTTTGTTAATCCCATTTCAAGTTTCTTTGAAAGTAAACATGATGCACACTCTAGTTAGGTCCTAATGCAAGTTCTAGCTAGGGATGTGACACTGTTGCAGTCGGAAACGACCGGGGCAACGACCTCCCGACGAGCCTCCGCCGTCCCACCTCGCCGCCGGCGAACCTGACCTCCCCGGCGTACCAAACCACCACCCCTACAACCGCCACTCGACGCTGGACCCAACCCTGCCCTCCGTTGCCGTCGCCGTGGCCGGAAACCTCGCCGGTGAGCTCGCCGTCGCCGTGGCCGCAAGGTTGGAGATGACAGGCGGGCCCCGCCTGTCATCCCCACACCTCTCTCCCCCTCCTCTCTGCCACTGACCGCCGGGCCACGCCCGTCAGGTTCAAAAACCTGACGTGCGCGCGCAGGCACCCGTGTGGCTGGGCTAGTCAGCCCTGGGCCATGCACTGTGGCCTTCTCTGGCCCAGTTGCACAGGGCACTTTTCCTTTTTCTTTTCTGTAATTGTTTTAAACATTTCTACAGAAAAGAATAATGGTCCAAATAAAATAATTCCAACTCCTAAAATCTTGTAATATTCCAACCTATTTAATGGTACCACTTTCACTCACATCTATGAAACTTTTCTGTTCTGTTCAAATTTAAATTCAAATTTGAGCAGTAAAACTCCTGTTCAAAAATCAATAGATACCATACTGTAACTCCAAAACTCCAACTAAGATTTTTCCCCATCTTAGAAATTCCTCTAGTATTTAACAAAAATAAGTTGACATTTTTCTGAGCACTTTGATTTTTCTGTTTTATTTGTGGTCTTATTTTTCCGTTGTTATTATGCGACGTATAGATCCCGTATTTGACGAAGTTGCTGTGGAAGGAGAAGGAGAAGGATTTGAAGACTTTGAAGACCAAGCCAATCCAGGCAAGCAGCCCTTTGACCATGATACACTTGTTCTTCGGAACCCGTTTGTTTCCGATGCATGATGTTAGGGTTACGATAGTGACCTAGTTGGTTCCACCATATGATGCATGCCTTGATCTTGATCTTGCTATGTGCTAGATGACATGCATATGGTTAGTAGTAATGAATAGTGATGCATGTGTGACATGAACCTTCGTGGTTGAAGTCCTTGCATAAAACCCCGTCGGGTGCCACTCATGCCCGAGGGAGATGATGAGTTGGGTGACCACTTGATGACGAAGTGGTGTACCGAGGCAAGTGTGTGTGTTTTTCAAACGGATTGGTTTAAGTTGCGACCGTTATTCCAACCAAACATGTGCAACCACACTACCCCTTATGGGACGGGGCTTTATTGATTACTTAGGTCGATACTAGCATGGTGCCCGCATTACTAGTGACGGATAGACGACCATGACTGTTTTCACAGGGCAGTGGACACACCGTTGGTCCCTTCGGGTATGCGTGACATTGAAATTAGGGCAAGTCCCGTGATCTATTGTTTGTACCCGAGGGTCGTGTACCAACGAGTGGACTCTATGTTAGTGTCGTCTAAGGAAAGGTAATGACCGGGTGCTTACCCCGGGTACTTGAGGTACCACGGGTCGTGGATGACACGGAAGTTCCCCGGATCTTGTGGGTAAAGTGTGCAACCTCTGCAGAGTGTCAAACTATTCAAATAGCCGTGTCCACGGTCATGGACAGTTGGGTAACCGCTCTTGGGCTACGTCCAATGTTTGTGAAACCATGCGTGTATATGTGAGTCAAGGTGGTGACTTGACTCGATGAGTTGAATCATATTCATGTTGATATCGGTAACCTGTCTTCGAGGTTACGCGAGGTTATTGATGCATAAACTTGATAGTAGAATATTTATTCTAGCCCTTTGCTAGATTGTTCATTATCGTTCAATTGCATTGTTACTTTGAACCACATCATGGGTTGCTTGCGAGTACATTCAAAGTACTCATTGGCTTGCCACTGGTTATTTAATTGGCCAGGCATGGAAGAACAGGATTATGAGGAAGAGTTCTTTGGAGACGAACATGCGAACTAGGACGCTATCCCAGTCAGAATGCATGTAGGGTTAAGGCAGATGGCATGGGTTCAACCCGTTATCGAAGACTTCCGCTATTTGAGTTATTTGCTATTCAGCCCGTGAGGCTCTATCTATGTAAGACTTGGCCATAATGGCCTTAATTCGTGTAAGACTATTTGTATGGATGTAAGACTCTTGTTATTCAGCTTCTGTGTGTTCAGTGAGCATTGATCTCTGGGATCACTGTACACGTGCATTCGGTGATCTCGACTTCTAAGTCGGGGTCCCCACAGAGCTGGTATCAGAGCCATCCTGACTGTAGGAAGCCTTAGTTAGCATGGGCGTTAGTTAGATGAGACCCCTTTTCAAAAACCTTCTGAACCTCTCTTCTTTTATAAAACTGAGATTTCATCAGCTTGTTAACACCTCCTATTCCACCTTCATAGATGGCCGCTGTACCCGAAGAGCACCTGACCACTGGGTTTCCCTTACTTCTCGAGGATAGCCTCCAGGAGTGTCAGTTCCACCGAGCACCCATCCTCACCTACCTTGAGCATTGGGTGAGCGATACTGAGGTGGAGTACCATGTGGAAGTGATCGTGAAGGCAAACGATCCTCCCACAAGTTGGTTCTTCGAGGGACCCCAGATGGCAACACTACCTCTCGCTGTCGAGGCTGCTGCAAGGCACTAACCCGTCTCCGCGAGCTTCTTCCGGAGATGGCAGCCAAGATGACAACTCGCTTCTTACCTTACCGGAAGGAAGGTGAGAAGAAAGCAGCGCACTAGCCCCTCCACTGAAGGAAGGACTCTTGCTTCGGTTACAGACCTACTTTAGTCTATGTGCCGACAGCTTGGCACAAGACTTGGCCTCGGAATCAATGAAGCTTCGAGAAGAACTTCACAAGACCAAGGCACTTCTTCGTCGAGCTCAAGAGAAGGCAAATAGGATCAAGAAGGAAGGAGCACCTTCTGGACAATCCGCTATCGCATATCGAGGCGGATGGCCCTCCGAGGATGTATCTTCCAAGAATGAAGAACCGCCTCGGCGACGCCGGATGACGGCAAGGGAATATCGCAAGCTTTTCCCTGCACCACCGACAAAGCACCGTCGTATCCAACTCCTCCACTCCCCCACACCCTCAAGTGACAAGGGGGCCCAGACAGATGAAGACAAGGAGGAAGACCCAGAAGAGCCGGAATACGCGACCGAGCATTCCGCCGCTTAGGCATTATTCGCTACTCGGATTTGCCAGTTGTAACCTCTACGGTAGGATAGGTCGTGTAACCCCTATGCGCAGTCGAGTCCTTGTATGGTTCATATGAAACCATCTAGTGTTTGCTTTTGTTGTGTCTGGATGTATGTCGTATTCTTCCTTCGGGAATGTGTAAACGACTACATCACCCATTTGGATTTTAATGAATATGTTTTGGCCTTACGGCCCTTGCATGATTTGATTTAGTGTCACACCCACCCCCTTACTAGGCACCCATCTATCTTGATTTCCCTCTTCCGAGTCAGGAGACCTTTTACCGCTCCAACAGGATGCCTGTTGTAACTCGTACTGGTACCTCTACCCAGCAGCACGAAGCCGGAGCATCCGCTCAGTCTGAGGCAGGCCACGACCAAACCGACGACCAAGCTCCACCACCACCTCCTCCAAGCATGGACATGGCTCAGCTTCTCCAAGCTTTCCGAGAGGAACGCCAAGCCAACACTACAGCTCTCCAGCTGATTGGTCAAGCTGTCACCAACAACCGCCAGCCGGCGGGGAATGGCAATGGACGTTCCACGTTGCCAGAGTTCAAGAAGCATGCACCGCCAACTTTCATCGAGACTGCTGAAACCCTGGATGCAGACGACTAGGTCCGTTCCATTGAGGAGATACTGGAACTAGTCGGATGCACCGAAGACCGCGAGAAGGTGGCTTATGCAGCCCACTGCCTCGAGGGGACTGCTAGAGCTTGGTGGGATGGATTCAAGGTCATGCATGCTGAACAAGACATCACTTGGGTTAACTTCAAGGCAGAATTCCGCAAGGCCCACATTCCTTCCGGAATCATGGCTATCAAAAAGCGTGAGTTCCGAGCCCTGAAGCAAGGAAGTGGCACTGTCAAGGAGTACATGCAGAAGTTCAGTGTTCTGTCAAGGTATGCCCCTGAGGATGTCAGCACTGATGCTGCAAAAAGGGAGCGCTTCATGGAAGGCCTCAATCAGACTCTGCAATACTCGCTTGTCGTGTGCGACTGCCCATCCTTCCCTGACCTGGTGAACAAGGCACTTATGCTTGAAGACAAGCGGCGTGCTTTGGAAGACACTCGCAATCGCAAGTTGGTCAGTAAGGGAAGTTCCAGCAACCAGAAGCCTCGTCCGTGGCAGTCAGCCCCGGCCAAGCCAACCTATCAGCAGCCAAGAGCTCCTACACCTCGTGCCAACCCTCAGCCTCAGCAGTATGCCAACCCCAGGCCAACTTTCAACCCCAATACCAGTGGTGGCAACAAGATCAATCCAAACCAAGTCACTTGCTTTGGATGTGGTCAGTCCGAACACATCTCAAGGGTGTGCCCCAACAAGAAGCCTGATGCCCCGCGCCCCAATGCGCAGAACCAGGGACAAGGCCGCGGGATGCCACCAAGGAACCCAGCTCCTCGCAATCCACCTAACCATGGGAAGGGGTGTGTGAATCACGTCACTGCTGAAGAAGCCCAGGAAGACCCGGACATCATGCTGGGTACGTTCCTTGTCAACTCAGCACCTGCAACTGTCTTGTTTGATTCTGGAGCAACGCATTCATTTGTCACTCAAAGATTTGCATTAAAAAGTGGCATGACCCCTACACCCCTGAATAACCCTATGGTGGTACAAACCCCCGGAGCCGAGATGAGAGCCAAGATAGGCTGTAAAGGAGTCGGTATTACCATTAACGGTGTAGACTTCCTAGCAGACCTTATCATCCTAAGATCCCAAGGCTTAGATGTGATCTTAGGGATGGATTGGCTCAGTAAGCACCAAGGCTTGTTAGACTGTGCCAATCGGACAGTCACTGTGACCAATGACCAAGGAGTCGAAGTCAAGTTTGCTTCCAACTCCTCTTCCGCTCAAGCCGCTAAAGTCAACTGTCTGTCTGAAGTTGGGCTAGATCAAGTACCGGTGGTATGTGAGTATCCTGATGTCTTTCCGGGAGAACTATCGGGAATGCCCCCTGACCATGACATTGAGTTCATCATCGAGCTCGTGCCCGGAGCAGGACCCATCTATAAGAAGCCTTATAGAATGGGGACGGAAGGATTAGCCGAGTTGAAGAAGCAGCTGGAAGAGCAGCTAAGGAAGGGATTTATCCGCCCAAGTGCCTCCCCTTGGGGATCTCCCGTTCTGTTTGTGGCAAAGAGGGACGGTACCATCCGCTTATGCATTGACTATCGTTCCCTCAATGAAGTTACAATCAAGAACAAATATCCACTCCCCAAGATCGAAGATCTGTTTGATCAGCTCAGCGGAGCCAAGGTGTTCTCCAAGATCGACCTCAGATCTGGGTACTACCAGCTGAAGATCAGACCCCAAGATATTCCGAAGATGGCATTCGTAACCAGTTATGGCCTGTACGAGTGCACGGTCATGTCCTTTGGGTTAACCAATGCCCCAGCCTACTTCATGTATCTCATGAATAAAGTCTTCATGGAATATTTGGACAAGTTCGGTGTCGTCTTCATTGATGACATTCTTGTGTTCTCGAAGTCAAAGGAAGAGCACGAGCAGCATTTGAGGATGGTCCTAGACAAGCTTCGTGAGCACCAACTGTATGCCAAATTCCGCAAGTGTGAGTTCTGGCTGCATAAAGTTGGATTCTTAGGTCATGTCTTGACCGAGGAAGGATTATCTGTTGATCCTGCAAAGATCGAAGCTGTGACCCAATGGCAATCTCCAACGACCGTCAAGGAAGTTAGAAGCTTCCTCGGACTAGCGGGCTATTACCGCAAGTTCGTGGAAGGTTTCTCTAGCATTGCACGACCAATGACTCGGCTCCTCAAGAAGGATAAGAAGTTCGAGTGGACGCCAAAATGCGAAGAAAGCTTCCAAGAGCTCAAGAAGAGATTGACCACCGCCCCAGTTCTGGCAACACCTGATATTCACAAGGAGTTCGTGATATATTGTGATGCCTCTCGAACCGGATTGGGAAGCGTTCTGATGCAAGAAGGCCGCGTCATAGCATACCTCTCCAGGCAGCTACGACCCCATGAGGAGAACTACGCTACTCACGATCTTGAGCTAGCGGTAGTAGTTCATGCCTTGAAGACATGGCGGCATTACCTCCTAGGGAAACTGTGTGAGATCTACACAGACCACAAAAGTCTGAAGTACATTTTCACCCAAAAGGAATTGAACATGAGGCAGCGGAGATGGTTGGAACTCATCAAAGACTATGACCTCAGTGTTCAGTATCACCCTGGGAAGGCTAACATGGTGGCCGATGCCTTAAGCAGGAAGGCTTGCTCTTTGAATGTCGTTATTCAAGAAAGGCAGCCAGCCTTGTTTAAGGAGTTCGAACAATTCAGCTTGGAATTGGTCACCCCTGGATTTCTGGATCATTTGGAAGTCAGACCGACCCTGATGGACGACGTCAAGATGGCGCAAGATGGACACACAAGCATTGAAGGCATCAAGAGGAAGATGAAGCTGGGCAAGTCTCCAGGATTCTCCGAAGACGAGCACGGGATTGTTTGGTACAAAGGTCGCATCTACGTACCAAACAACACAGAGCTGAAGAACCTGATTCTGCAAGAAGCCCACGACACTCCATATTCCATCCACCCCGGAGGAACCAAGATGTACCAAGACTTGAAGACACGATTCTGGTGGCACGGGATGAAAAGAGAGATTGCAACCTATGTTGCAAAGTGTGATGTGTGCCAAAGGGTCAAGGCTGAATATCAGCGACCTGCTGGATTGCTTCAACCACTCAAGGTTCCTGAGTGGAAGTGGGATAAAGTCGGAATGGACTTCATCACTGGATTACCAAGGTCGAATAGAGGACATGACTCTATCTGGGTCATAGTCGATCATTTGACCAAGGTGGCCCATTTCATTCCTGTCAAGACTACCTACTCAGGCAACCAGCTGGCAACTCTCTACATCAACCAAATCGTAAGTCTTCACGGCGTTCCCAAGGAGATTGTGTCAGATCGAGGCACCCAGTTCACTTCAAGGTTCTGGAAGAGATTCCAAGAAGCCTTGGGAACCAAGTTGTCTTTCAGCACGGCTTTCCACCCACAGACCGGAGGTCAGACAGAACGAGTCAATCAGATTCTCGAAGACATGCTCCGAGCCTGTGTCCTGGCGTATGGAGCCAAGTGGGAAGATTGTCTCCCTTTTGCCGAGTTCTCCTACAACAACAGTTACCAGTCGAGCCTTCAGATGGCACCATTTGAGGTGTTGTACGGACGTAGATGCCGCACACCCCTCAATTGGTCGGAGACTGGAGAAGGACTAGTCTTTGGACCAGATGTCCTTCGCGAAGCAGAAGAGCAAGTCCAACTAGTCAGAGAGCGTTTGAAGGCAGCCAAGTCAAGGCAAAAGAGTTATGCTGACACTCGACACCGAGAAATGAGTTTCCGTGTCGGAGATCATGTATACCTGCGGGTAACTCCTCTGAAGGGAACGAAACGTTTCCACGTCAAGGGGAAGCTCGCGCCAAGGTTCATTGGCCCTTTCAAGATCACTGACCGACGAGGAGAAGTGGCTTACCAGTTGGAACTACCACCTGAGCTATCCGATGTGCACAATGTATTCCATGTGTCACAACTCCGGAAATGTCTCCAAGTTCCAGACAAGCCTAATCTCTAGAAGGATGTGGATCACCAAGCCATTGATCTGCAGCCTGATTTGACCTACCGAGAGAAGCCCATCCGCATTCTGGACGAAGCAGACGACGGACACGAAGCCGTACCATCAAGTATTTCAAGGTCCAGTGGAGCAACCACACCGAAGCAGAAGCTACCTGGGAACGAGAAGACTATCTTAGATCCGAGTTTCCCGACCTCTTTTAAGACCTAGTTTAGGAATCTCGGGGACGAGATTCTTGTAAGGGGGGTAGGTCTGTCACACCCTGCATTTTGTAACATGTTATTTGTACCTTTGAAGCATGAAAATTTGGACCAGCAAATTTTTTTAGCATCATTTGGCTTTTATTTGAAATTGAGTTTTCTTCATGTGCTTTTTCTTGTGCTCATTAAAGTCAACTATGAACTCCTTTAGAATTCATCTCCATACCCAAAACTTCTGCCCAATGATCATGCCAAGTGTTATATAACAGTATGGTATTTTCTTACAAAATTAATTTGGCCAAAAGGTATTTTATAAATTTAGTTTTCCAAAAACCCCTGAATTGAGATTTGCACTGCAAGTACTTGATTTAGGGTGAGAAAATTATTTCAAAAGGTTTATTTGAGACCTAGTAGTCATAGGACTTCCCGAAACAACAAAGGTATAATTTTAAAAGTTATTTTCCTATTTTATTTAAAAGCTTTTTCTTAAGGCCAGAAATGGTCTTTAATAGGGGAAAATTATTTAACTATTTCAAAAATATTTGCCAAAATTCAGGGAGACTCAGAGGACATATATTGTCCATATATAAGAGTTTCAACACATGGTCATGTTCAAAATAATGGGCTAAACCCTCTAAAACCCTTTCTGGATATTTCAAGATTTTGAAATATTTACAAAGGAAACTTTCTCCAAAAAATTCCAGGGAAATTCTATCATGTCATATATGACATATTTG
The DNA here is from genome assembly GCA_902687465.1 of Secale cereale. Classification (NCBI taxonomy): domain Eukaryota; kingdom Viridiplantae; phylum Streptophyta; class Magnoliopsida; order Poales; family Poaceae; genus Secale; species Secale cereale. The sequence goes on from LR738711.1 coordinate 293,815,792, forward strand.
ATGATCTTGCCAAGTCCCATGCCTTGGGAAGCAAGAAAACATCCTCAAACCCCTTCATAACCATTCTGTCCATATTTGAAGTTTGAGCAACTTTACATTGCCAAACTTGTCCAACTGCTCTCAAATTTGGTGCACATGCTAGAATGGCCTAATAAGGCATCTAGACCAAATGGCACAAGATTTGGAATAGAGCAAATGGATCAGATCACCTCAAAACCCTTTCTGTTCAAATGCAAATTTGAACAACTTTACATTACCAACTTTTTATCTGGAGCTTCAAACTTTGTGGGCATGATCAATACCCCAAATGAGGATGCTACACCAAGTGGTGCATCAAGGGGAGATGATTAGCTTGACTCAATCAAGATGAAGCTGTTTCTGTTGATTTCTAGGGTTTACCAAAGTTACATTGGCTAGTTTCTTCAAATGAGCCCAAATTTGGTGAAGCACCCTATTTTCTCATGTCTTACAATCCTGTTAAGTGCCATGTCAAGTGGAGGTCATTTGCTTGACCAAACACTGATCAAACACCTTCTGGCTTTTTACTAAAACCTCCATCTTGATCACTTTTACTCTTCTCCATGGCCTCAACTTTTTACCACATGATCATTCAGTTACTGGCTACCCCCAATAACTTCCCCAGCACCCCAGCTCCATGATTGAGGGGTAAGAACCCAAGTTTACCTTGTTGGACAGCAAGTTTTCACCAAGTCACCAGCATCCTCCCTCTCTCTCAGCATCTCCAGGGCATCCAAGGCCGCAGGCCATTTCTTTACTCCTCCCCTGACCTTCTAGACACTCTTGGGCACGTTGGTTTTGACCGGAGCAGCGAAGGCATGGTGGTGCCAGCCATACGCGCGCTCTGGAGCACGCAACAGTGCGGACACGCACTGTAGCTCCAGCCAATCAGCCACCCCCGATAGCCTCGGGCCACTCCCTAGCGCCAGTCGATGCTCCTCGACGTCCGCGACCACCCCAGCGCTATCCCCCTCCTCCTGCGCCCTCCAGTGATCATCGTCGCACGCGCACCGGCCGCCCGCAATGGCCACTCTTCTGCCTCGCACGCGCGCGCGCTCCAGAAGCTCCCCCGCTCCTCCTCTCACCTCTACTGGACGTGGAGCTCGTCCAGCAACTCCGTGGACTCATTCCCCTCACCCCCTGTGCATTGTAGCTTTGAACCGGAGCTCGCCGGCGCACTGGACCACGGGCCTCCATCGACCCCCTATAAATAGGACCCCCCGGGCCTCTCCAGCAGCATCAGCAGCTCCACCACACCTCACTGAGCCCCCCAACACCACCAGTTCCTCCCCGGGAAGTCCCAGTACTCGGGATCGACCGGAGCTCCGCCGCGTTGGGCCGCCGGTGATCTTGCAGTACGGGCCTCCACTGCCCTTCCTCTTGCGAGATTCGGAACCCCCTCACCTCATTGATCGTTTCCCCTCTGTTCCCCCCTCCTGTTGCAGTCGGAAACGACCAGGGCAACGACCTCCCGACGAGCCTCCGCCGTCCCACCTCGCCGCCAGCGAACCTGACCTCCCCAGCATACCAAACCACCACCCCTACAACCGCCACTCGACGCTGGACCCAACCCTGCCCTCCGTTGCCGTCGCCGTGGCCGGAAACCTCGCCGGTGAGCTCGCCGTCGCCGTGGCCGCAAGGTTGGAGATGACAGGCGGGCCCCGCCTGTCATCCCCACACCTCTCTCCCCCTCCTCTCTGCCACTGACCGCCGGGCCCCGCCCGTCAGGTTCAAAAACCTGACATGCACGCGCAGGCACCCGTGCGGCTGGGCTAGTCAGCCCTGGGCCATGCACTGTGGCCTTCTCTGGCCTAGTTGCACAGGGCACTTTTCCTTTTTCTTTTCTGTAATTGTTTTAAACATTTCTACAGTAAAGAATAATGGTCCAAATAAAATAATTCCAACTCCTAAAATCTTGTAATATTCCAACCTATTTAATGGTACCACTTTCACTCACATCTATGAAACTTTTCTGTTATGTTCAAATTTAAATTCAAATTTGAGCAGTAAAACTCCTGTTCAAAAATCAATAGATTCCATACTGTAACTCCAAAACTCCAACTAAGATTTTTCCCCATCTTAGAAATTCCTCTAGTATTTAACAAAAATAAGTAGACATTTTTATGAGCACTTTGATTTTTCTGTTTTATTTGTGGTCTTATTTTTCCGTTGTTATTATGCGACGTATAGACCCCGTATTTGATGAAGTTGCTGTGGAAGGAGAAGGAGAAGGATTTGAAGACTTTGAAGACCAAGCCAATCCAGGCAAGCATCCCTTTGACCATGATACACTTGTTCTTCGGAACCCGTTTGTTTCCGATGCATGATGTTAGGGTTACGATAGTTACCTAGTTGGTTCCACCATATGATGCATGCCTTGATCTTGATCTTGCTATGTGCTAGATGACATGCATATGGTTAGTAGTAATGAATAGTGATGCATGTGTGACATGAACCTTCGTGGTTGAAGTCCTTGCATAAAACCCCGTCGGGTGCCACTCATGCCCGAGGAAGATGATGAGTTGGGTGACCAATTGATGACGAAGTGGTCTACCGGGGCAAGTGTGTGTGTTTTTCAAACGGATTGGTTTAAGTTGCGACCGTTATTCCAACCAAACATGTGCAACCACACTACCCCTTATGGGACGGGGCTTTATTGATTACTTAGGTCGATACTAGCATGGTGCCCGCATTACTAGTGACGGGAAGACTTGAGGTCTTTCCCGGGACGGGGTCGTGCTTGGATAGACGACCATGACTGTTTTCACAGGGCACCGGACACACCGTTGGTCCCTTCGAGTACGCGTGACATTGAAATTAGGGCAAGTCCCGTGATCTATTGTTTGTACCCGAGGGCCGTGTACCAACAAGTGGACTCTATGTTAGTGTCGTCTAAGGAAAGTTAATGACCGGGTGCTTACCCCGGGTACTTGAGGTACCGCGGGTCGTGGATGACACGGAAGTTCCCCGGATCTTGTGGGTAAAGTGTGCAACCTCTGCAGAGTGTCAAACTATTCGAATAGCCGTGTCCACGGTCATGGACAGTTGGGTAACCGCTCTTGGGCTACGTCCAATGTTTATGAAACCATGCGTGTATATGTGAGTCAAGGTGGTGACTTGACTCGATGAGTTGAATCATATTCATGTTGATATCGGTAACCTGTCTTCGAGGTTACGCGAGGTTATTGATGCATAAAAATGATAGTAGAATATTTATTCTAGCCCTTTGCTAGATTGTTCATTATCGTTCAATTGCATTGTTACTTTGAACCACATCATTGGTTGCTTGCGAGTACATTCAAAGTACTCATTGGCTTGCCACTGGTTATTTAATTGGCCAGGCATGGAAGAACAGGATTATGAGGAAGAGTTCTTTGGAGACGAACATGCGAACTAGGACGCTATCCCAGTCAGAATGCCTGTAGGGTTAAGGCAGATGGCATGGGTTCTACCCGTTATCGAAGACTTCCGCTATTTGAGTTATTTTCTATTCAGCCCGTGAGGCTCTATCTATGTAAGACTTGGCCATAATGGCCTTAATTCGTGTAAGACTATTTGTATGGATGCAAGACTCTTGTTATTCAGCTTCTGTGTGTTCAGTGCGCATTAATCTCTGGGATCACTGTACACGTGCATTCGGTGATCTCGACTTCTAAGTCGGGGTCCCCACAGGCATGTTTGGTTGATGATAACTTTGTGCATGTGCATCCTATGATGTTGTATGATATGTCAAAATGTTCACTAAAAGTGCTCTCCATGATGGTCTTGTTTGCATTCATGTTAGGATCCATATTGACATGTTAATCTCTGTTGCAAAAGTGCTAAGTGATGTTAGCTGCTAAAAATTGATATAACTTGCTGTTTTGTCTTTTTCATATCTTTTTGTGTGATTTTTGTTTGAGCAACATATCAACATGTGTTAGGAGCACAATCATGTCATCCTTCCTGTGGTGCAATCCACTTTTCATGATATGCCTTGTGGTGAGTGACACAAGCTTGTTAAGTGATCTACTTGTTAATTGTTGTTTTCTGAGACTTGTTGAAATCTGCTAAGTCTGGAACTGTTATATTGTGATGTCATGTTTGCTTGATGCTATAGTCATATCCATGCATGTTTTGGTATGTCCAGTGGGCATGTCTTGAAGTCCACGTTATGATATATCCACCCATGCACTTTTTGCATTTATAGGTTGTTGTATCTTGTCTCTTTCTTGCTCTCAAGTTGACATTATGATAAATCTGTCAGCCTGTTAACAACATGTTCAATTTGGCAAAACTTGTTGTAATCATTCTATGCATCTTATGGAGTTGTGCCAATGGAGTTATTTGGAGTATGCCATGCCTACTACATTTTCATGAGTTTTACATGCTTATTGGAATTGATATGATTGCTGTTATATGCCTCCAAATTCAGCATCATATGTTGTTGTTTGCATTCCCAGATTTTCACAAAGTCTGAGAATCTGTTATATATGTTTGTATCTTGTTTTGATGAATGCCATGAACCTATTGCTCCCATGTGTATGTCATCTTGTGTTACTTGAGCTCCATGTTGTGTTATAGAATGTCATGCTTTTTCTTGCCATGTCCTTGTGCTGTAGCTTATTTATTTCTTGCCTGCAACATGTCATCATATTAACTCTACTCATGTATATGCTCTGTTTTCCAATAAGTCATAATCTGTGATATTGAGTTTGCTTGTTGCCTTGATCATGTTGGTTTACTCTTGATGCCTATGAAACTGATCCTTGTTGTTTCTTGAAGCATGTGATCTGTACTTTGTGCTCATGCCATGCTTATGCCTATCTTGTACTTGTAGAATGTTGTTTCGATGCTTGTGATATGCTTAGTTACTGTTGTGGACAACTTGTCCTTTAATCTTGTTTCGTGTGTATGTGTTGAACCGTGGCTCTGTTTGCGGCATGCTCTATATGAAACTTGCTTGATTTTTCATGTTCATGCATCATGTCATGTTGCATCCATGTTTTGAGAGTGTTTGCATGATGTTTAAATGCATTTTACTATCAATGTCATTCTTGACTTGTTTTTCTCATATCTTCTAGGTCGTAGCTCCGAATTAAATGAACTTTATATGTAACTTGACTAGAATTTCGTGTAGATCTTCATGGTGCATGTTAACTTGCTGTTTAACCACTTGAACTAAAGGTTTGTTCAGATCTATACCAATTTCGAAATTTGCATATGAGGACTTACCGGAGTTGTTATATGTTGTTTCCGGCCTCATTTAAACTTGCTTTGTGGTGTGGTCTTGTATGCATCATCTCTTGCCATTAGTAGCATCATGTAGTTTGTCATGCATCATTATTGGTTGTGCATCATGTCTTGCTTATGTGTTGTGTGTTTACCATGTTGTTTGCTTCTTCTCGATAGTTCCTGTTTTGCTGCGATCGTGAGGGTTCGTTCGACTACGCTTGGTTCGTCTTCGTGGCTTCTTCTTGTTCATGGACTCGTTCTTCTTCCTAGCGGGATCTTAGGCAAGATGACTGTCACCTTGGATCTCATTACTATCATTGTTAGGCTCATTGTCTCGATACTATCGTGATATGTTGTGATGCCTATCTATTTGTCTGTCAGCCTCTCATTCTTGCCATGAAACCTCTAATCATTGACACTGTCCCAGCAAACCGTTGTATGGCTATGTTCCCGCTTGCTCAGTCCCCTCTTATAGAGTTGTTAGTTGCAAGAGAAGATGAAGATTGCTCCATGTCGGAACTTGGATTGTTGGAATATCACAATATCTATTACTATAATTAATACACCTATAAACTTGGCAATGGGTGGAAAGCTTGGCCTTTTGCTCGATGTTTTCTTCCGCTCATGCCAACTTAAGAACCGATAAACAGGTGTTATGTTCCTTGAGTTTGCGTTCCTAACACGGTTGGGGGAATGGGACCCCTTGACAGTTCGCTTTGAATAAAACTCCTCCAGCAAGTCCAACTTTTGTTCTAATTTGCCTCATAATAAACACTTAATTAATTAATTTGCATAGGGGGTCACGTCCCGGGTTCTTAATTCCACATTACAGGGGGCCCAGTGCCGATGGTGTTGGTCCCATACTAGAGCACTTTGCGGGGCCACCCCTTGGCAACTTGGGTGTTTGGCTCCCGTACGTGTCGCTCATCCTGTCGTGGCCTGAGATGAGAAACGTGTAGCTACTATCAGGGTGTTGGCATGCCGAGAGGTCTTGCTGGACTTTTTTTTACCATTGTCGAAATGTCTTGTGCATCGAGATTGCCAGTCTGATCGGGTTGTCCCTAAGATAAGAGGTTTTACCTCTGCTGATCATGAGAGCTTATGATGGGCTAAGTTGGGACACCCCTGCAGGGTTATGATCTTTCGAAAGTCGTGCCCGTGGTTATGTGGTAGATTGGAATTTTATAATGTCCGGTTGTAGAAAACTTGACAGAGGATCCGAAATAAAATACACCAACCGCATGAGTAACCGTGATCGTCCCTTTTCAATTCGAAAAGGGAACATGGTGGGGTTATGTTTAACTCGTAGGTAGTTCAGGATCACTTATATATCATTACTAATTTGCGACCATTTGCGTAGATGCTCATCTTATTCTTGTACTCGTAAGTTAGCCAACATACAATGCTTAGCTCGTGCCGCAACCTCACCACTTAACCTCTCCATACCCATTAAGCTTTGCTAGTCTTGATGTCCATGGTTATGGGATTGCTGAGTCCTAATGGCCCACAGATACTACAACACCAGTTGCAGGTGCAGGTTTTCGATGACTTGACGTGAGAGCGATGTTTACTTGTGTTGGAGTTCTCTCTTGTTCTTCTTCGTTGATCTTGGGATAGGTTCCTGGTCGGCAGCCTGAGATAGCAGGATGGATATCGTTGTGCTTTTCATGGTTTTCATCTGTAGTTGGATGTCTTCTGTACGATGATGTTGTATTCATGTGGCTATTGTATGAATTGGTGTATCCCCATCTATTTATGTAATGGTACGATATAATGATATCCATCTTACTAAACGCCCGAAATTCGGTTGTGCCCTAATCACGAGTTCATCGTGTGATCGGGATAGAATCGCATCTTGGGCGTGGCAAGTTGGTATCAGAGCCTCGACCGACCATTGGAGCCCCCTTGATTGATCGTAGTTTGGTCTCTGTGGAGTCTAGAAGAAAACTGATTTTGGAGTCTAGTTATATCGGAGAGTAGGAATTATTTTTACTCCTCAGCCCCTTCGTCGCTCTGGTGAGGAATCTTGACGTAGGTGTTTTTAATTAGTCTCCTCTTCCCCTTCAAATTTTTTTAGGATCACACAGGTTGTTTTCGTTCATTGCGATGTCAGTTCTTTTCATCCGGTGCATTTCTCGTCAAGTTGCTTCGACCTTCCTCGTCTTTTGCTAGTTCAATCCTCAGTTCTTTCCAACCGTCGTCGTTTTCCCCGTCCAAAGTGATCTTTCTTTCTCCCACCCGCCCAACCTTTTTCTTCTCGGAGCCGGAATCCTTAATCGAGTATCCATCCTACTCGTGCAAATTCTTTGCATTCTTTCCTTAATTATTCAATGAGTGAATTTTCATCTAGTTCATCATTCTTCATCTCTTTTTATTTTCCGATGGATTCAATTCAAGTATTCGGTGTTCATCATATACTTTCTCTCGGCTCAAATCTTTCCAATTGCTCGTTCGCCTCTCGCCATTTAATTGTTCAGGAGTTCTGAAGACATTTCAGGAGATTCATCTGTGTTCCAATTAATTCTAGATTGTTACCTCATCCGAGTCAATCAATCATTCCGGTGCATTATTTCTCTTTCAAATAATCCTTCCAATGGTTATTCCTTTTAGTGGGCTCATAACTTACATGTCTTTTCCCAAGATCTTACCTGACTCTTCCCTTTTCCGGAGCTATTCTCAAATCCTTTTGAAAGTGTGACGTAAGTATGGATTCCATCAGTCATGAGCCTTCTCCAAGATCGCTTTCAATTATTTTCATCTTCGGTTCAACCTTTCTTATTTTCATTCTTCCGGAGTATTGATACGTGGGGCCAGTCTTGATACCGTCAGGAGTAACGACCACCGGCGGGTGTGTCTGGGGCTTACACCCCTGCAGGGTTATGATCTTTCGAAAGTCATGCCCACGGTTATGTGGCAGATTGAAATTTGTTAATGTCCAGTTGTAGAAAACTTGACAGAGGATCCGACATAAAATACACCAACCGCAATAGTAACTGTGATCGTCTCTTTTTAATTCGAGAAGGGAACACGGTGGGGTTATGTTTAACTCGTAGGTAGTTCACAATCACTTGTTGATCATTACTAGTTTGCGACTGTTTGCGTAGATGCTCATCTTATTCTTGTACTCGTAATTTAGCCATCATACAATGCTTAGCCGCTGCCCGAACCTCACCACTTGACCTCTACATACCCATTAAGCTTTGCTAGTCTTGATACCCATGGTTATGGGATTGTTGAGTCCTCATGGCTCACAGATACTACAACACCAGTTGCAGGTGCAGGTTTCCGATGACTTGATGTGAGAGCGATGTTTACTTGTGTTGGAGTTCTCTCTTCTTCTTCGTCGATCTTGGGATAGGTTCCTGGTCGGCAGCCTGAGATAGCAGGATGGATATCGTTGTGCTTTTCATGGTTTTCATCTGTAGTCGGATGTCTTTTGTACGATGATGTGGTATTCATGTGGCTATTGTATAAATTGTTGTATCCCCATCTATTTGTGTCATGGGACGATGTAATGATATCCATCTTCCTAAGCGCCTGAAATGCGGTTGTGCCCTAATCACGAGTTCATCACGTTATCGGGATAGAATCGCATCTTGGGCGTGGCAAGTTGGTATCAGAGCCTCGACCGACCATAGGAGCCCCCTTGATTGATCGTAGTTTGGTAGTTGTCGATTCTAGAAGAAAACTAATTTCGGAGTCGAGTTATATCGGAGAGTGGGAATTATTTTTACTCCTCCGCTCCTTCGTCGCGCTGGTGAGGAATCTTGATGTAGGTGTTTTGAATTAGTCTCCTCTTCCCCTTCAAATTTTTTTAGGATCACGGAGCTTGTTTTTATTCGTTGCGATGTAAGTTCTTTTCATCCGGTGCATTTCTCGTCAAGTTAATTTGACCTTCCTCGTCTTTTGCTAGTTCAATCGTCAGTTCTTTCCAACCATCGTTGTTTTCCCCATCCGAAGTGGTCCTTCTTTTTCCCACCCGCCCACCCTTTTTCTTCTCAGAGCTGGAATCCTTAATCGAGTATCCATCCTACTCGTGCAAATCCTTTGCATTCTTTCCTTAATTATTTCAACGGGTGAATTTTCATCTAGTTCGTTATTCTTCATCTCTTTTTCTTTCCCAATGGATTCAATTCAAGTATTCGGTGTTCATCATATTCTTTCTCTCGGCTCAAATGTTTCCAATTGCTCGTTCGCCTCTCGCCATTTAATTGTTCAGGAGTTCTGAAGACATTTCAGGAGATTCATCTGTGTTCCAATTAATTCGAGGTTGTTACCTCATTCGAGTCATTCAATCATTCCGGTGCATTATTTCTCTTTCAATTAATCCTTTCAACGGTTATTCTTTTCAGTGGGCTCATAACCCACATGTCTTTTCCTAGGATCTTACCTGACTCTTTTCTTTTCCGGAGCTATTCTCAAATCCTTTTGAAAGTGTGACGTAAGTATGGATTCCATCAGTCATGAGCCTTCTCCAAGATCGATTTCAATTATTTTCATCGTCGGTTCAACCTTTCTTATTTTCATTATTCCGGAGCATCTCAATAATTTTGGTGATATTTCTCGACGCCAATTGAAAACCGAAGAAGGGTTTTCCTCTAAATCTTGTTCGTTCTCTCGACTATTCATCGTTCAAGCTTATAGCTATCCCCTCAAATTGTTCCGATCGTGAGGAATTCTTTCGTTACACATCCAAATCATTTCATGAATTCTTTCATTGTGATCCTCCAAAGGCCATCATTTCATAATATTTCTTCATTCTCAGTTGTCAACTTCGTCCTCCAACTATTCTTCATCGATGCCTCTTAGTTCCTCTTCGTATTCTTCCGGTGTTTCATTAAGTATTCTTTAATCCATTCACGATCTCTCCATTCTTTTTCATCGTTAGTATTCTAAATCTTCCCAATGATTCATTCTCTTTTCTTTGTCCAATTTTTGTTCTTACGGTGATTTGTTCTTTTTCTTCACTCGGCTTCAATTCTTATGGTGCTTTTCTCAATAGTTATTCTCCTGTGTTATCATATCAATTCATTTGTTCTTTCCAATCATAACGGTGGTTCATGAAGACTTTCTCGAGTTTCATGCTATATCCCTCTTAAGCATTTTCAACGTGAATAAGTGATATGCAAATCCATTGTTTCTCATCAATTTAATTAATGGAGGTTAATCATAACATAATTCTTATTCTTTTCTTCAAGTCGATTAATTCCTTCCTTCGGAGTTTGTTCACGTTGAATAAATTCTAGTCCCAAGTCCTTTCATCCTTTCTGTTCCGGAGTTCAAGTTTTCCTCGGCCATCTCATCGGAACTTCCGTCTAAATAATCGCAAGGCATTAATCTTATTATTTTCATATTCCGTTCTGATCTCATCATCCATTTGTCATCGAAGTTCTTCATGAGTTAATTCATTCGTTAAGTGTTCATCATTAATTCTTGTGGAGTAGCTCAAATATTCTTCTTGTGTCTCGAAGTGGAATTAATTCTCTGTATACTTTTGAAGTGGAGTTTTGCAATTCTTCATCCTCAACTATTCAATCTTTTGGTAGTGGCAGAAATTCACCTCAAGTTTGAGATGTTTTCCATAAGTCCATGACAAGCTTATTCTTTTGTTGTTGAATCTTCAACAACTCCGTTCAAGCCTTTCTTTTGAAGATGCTCTTTCAAATTCTTTCATGGTGGAAGTTCTTGTCCTCTTATCCGTTCTTTTCATCTCACTCTCTCAATTCTTTCGGAGGCATGGTGTTCTTCCTTTTGTCAAGTATTATTCCATCTTCTCAAGTTCATGTCCTATTTATTCCATTTTCAGCCGGAGTGCTACCCAAATTCATTCGTTCCAATTCCTCTTCTATCTCTGATTAATCGGAGTGTTTCCAATGTCTCTCTTGTTAGTTAAGCTCGTGATTCTCGTCGTATGCCTTGTTCCCTCGTTTTACCGGAGCTTGTCAATCTCGTTCATCTCTGTTGTGTTCTTTCTTTCAAATTGTTCAACCTCTCAACATTCTTTTGTTTCACTCATTTCTTCAAGAAGAACCTGTGTTCTTCCTTTCCTCATCCGTCTCATTCCTAAGATCTTGGGACGAGATCTATTGTTAGTAGAGGAGTTTTGTGACACCCTCAGACCGATGCGCCAGGTGTCTTCCAGTTATTCGCCGTCGTTGCCATGTCATATGCTTGCGTGTTGCACTTTGCCATATCATCATGTGCATTTCATCTGCATAGTTTTCAAAAAAACTTGCATCCGCCCGTAGTTGTCGTGTCTCTCCGTTATCCATTCTGAGCCGAGACACACTCGCACGCGCCCGCGGCACCTCCGAATATTTATTTTATAAGTGGCTGAAAAATGTTCTCGGAATGGGTTGAAAGTTGGTGTGCGGTCTTATTATAGTGTAGACAGACCGCCTGTCAAATTTCGTCGCATTCGGAGTTCGTTTGATAGCCCATCTGTTAAACTATAGCGGCACTATCGCCGGTCAAACGTCGAACGTTTTCGGTCTCCGAAACCCTGTGCCGAGCCTCTCTCTTTGATGAGGGCACAACCTCGAACGTGCCGCTAATTTGGCCCAATCTTTCATGATGCAACAACCACGACTAAAATTCACTGATAAAATTTTCCAATTACGCGAGTGATACGTGCAACCTGAAACTGTGGTAATAACAACTGACTAGCAATACCTCGGTAAACAAGGCACCTCTCGTCGGCGTAGACGTCACCAGCACACAATCCATCGTCGCCGATGGACCTGAAGTCAATAGCTAGCAAACTCTCGATCACGAGAATCCTCTCGCCAAAGTGTAACTTTCTTGATAGAAAATCTCACAATAATAAACAAGATGAACGCCCAGAGGGCTCCTTCATGGTCTGTCTAAACTCTAGAAAATAACCTCCTCCTAAAAGTCTTGATAGCAAATAATATATAGAACCTAGGTACAAACCGACTAAGACGAGTTCGGCCAAATCAAGCCACGCATGTCATACAAGTTGATTGGAAAACGGTTGGTGTACAATCCCTTCCGTGGCTTGCGCAAGCGATCTCCTTGCCGTATTCCTTCTAATCTGCTACTTCGGTTTTTCTTTTCCAAACGTACATAGACGGCCGATCTGGAAACATAACTCCACGTACATGCAGGCTCCTTCTCTTCCAATTTTCTAGCACATGCACTGGAGTTTTTATATCCGGTGAAACCCAACTAACAAATCTGTTGCATGCATGGTCTTTCCTTTTTAATCTCCAAGTTCTCCACGTCCTATTATTTCTTCAAACACATGCATGATATTCCTTTTTTAATCCATTAGAAAACAAACAATTCCTTCCTGATGTTGTGTGTGTATGCACTTGTATGGACTCGTCTAATCTAGCAATTTTATCACAATTAACATGCGCTCCTTCTTTGTGTATTATTGGCAGAAAACCTAGACCACATAATGTACGCAAGTTCCCATCTATTCCCTTGCTAAGATATATCATCTTCTCCATAATTTTATCGTCCTTGTCTTGGTTAACTAACTCTCTGACATCCGTCTCGTCGACCCGCACAGTCTTCGCCTCATCCATAATATCCTCCGTTTGCACCTCTTTGTTGACGACTACCACAGTCACCTCCAACCCTTTGTCATTGGCCGGCGTATTCATCATGACTCGTGTACTAGCCATGCTTGCGGTGGGGTATGCCGCATCACTCTTCTTCCTTCTCTTCTCAGCCCGAGGCCTCTCCACACAGCCCACTAACCTCATCTAGGCCCAATCTACCCCTTCCTCCGACCGGAGTCATCCGATCGAGATTGGAGGGCTCGAAAAGTCCCAAAAACACCTATTCCTAGCCAACCCTGCTTTAAATAGACCCCCTATCCCTTCCTAACATAGCAAACCCTAGCCCCTAGCCTCCTTCCTTGGATCCAGCACCACCACTACCTCCCCGCCACTTGGTGCCGCCGCCAGCCTCGCCATCCACCTCTCCCGTGCCGCCACGTGTCCCTCCATGCGCCCTCCAGCCACCGAGGCCCACCAGGACCGCGGGGAGCCGCAACCGGGCCGAGCCACCCGTCCCCGCAGCCGCGTCCCCACGCTCTCGCCCTGCTCGCTCGTGCCTCGCGTCGCCATCGCATGACCTCGACCCCGCCACCGTTGTGCAGCTCCTCCGGTGCCCGCGGTCGCCACCGCCGGTCAGATCTATCGCCCCTACGCCGGATACCGCGTCCCCGAGCTTCCCTGCCGCTGCCTCGCTCGGATCAAGTGGATCCGGTGAGTTCTTCATCGCCTGTCGTCCTCCGCGCCTCCCTAAGTCGCGCCCGCGCTGGTGCACCGCCGCCGCTGCCGTTCCAGCACCGTCCCTCCCCCCTCTTCCAGATCTCACCGGCCCGGGCACTTGGAGCACCACCCTCGCCTCTCGCCAGAGCTCGAGATCCCCTGCCGGCCGCCCTGCCACCATGGCCTCGCAGTGCCTGCGCGCCCGTCAAACCGCGATGACCGGTCGGTCCGGCTGGGTCCTACCCGGTTTGCTGGTTCAGTGGATCCAGGCCGGCTGAAAGCACATTTGCTCTCCGGGTGGTTTTGGTAATTAATGACAACATACTTTGTGGTTGGACTAATGCTTTTATCAAGTATGTTTCAGGAAATCCAATCACATTGGCTATGGAAATGACTGAAGAAGTGGACCCCTCAAATGCTAAGGCAAGCATTGGCAAAAGCTCAAGAATCCATTTTTGGTTTAGTGATCCAAGATCACATTGAGTCCATAGGAAAAGCCAATACTATTAAAAGGGGATGAGGTTGTGTTGATGATCTGGTTGCTCAAGTGCTTAGTGATTTAGCTCCTTCAACTATCAGCACCTTTCACTACTATACACACTCATAAGTAATCTCGGACAAACCGATTCTTCCAACTCAGTCCCACCGAGATGAACCACTTCAGCCATATTCCAAACCCTAGAAAAATCGGTCATTCCGAGTTTGAGATCGGTCTCACCGAAATATGGACTGCCAACCTTCTGTAACCATTTGACATCATATCGGAATATACGAGTTTGCATTATCGGTCTTACCGAGATTGACAAGCTTCTGTCTTGGCTCAAATCGGTCTCACCGAGATTGCATTTTCGGTCCCACCGAAACTGGCATGTTCCTGTCTTTTCTCAAATCGGTCTAACCGAGTTTTCTTTCTCGGTCCCACCGAAAATCCCAACGTTCATATCTTTTACACTTTCGGTCTCACCGAGATGGTATTTTTGGTCCCACCGAAAACCCCAACGTTCACTATATTTGAACTTTCGGTCTGACCGAGTTTTCACTTCGGTCTCACCGAGATTGCTCAATTATGTGTGTAACGGTTGGATTTTGTGTGGAGGCTATATATACCCCTCCACCCCCTCTTCATTCGTGGAGAGAGCCATCAGAAAGTCTACCACTCCTACCATACACTTTCTGAGAAGAGAACCACCTACCCTTGTGTTGAGATCAAGTCATTCCATTCCTACCATATGAAACTTGATTTCTAGCCTTCCCAAGTTGCTTTCCACTCAATCCTTTCTTCCACCACAGCCATATCAGTGAGGAGAGTTGAGTGTTGGTGAGATTATCATTTGAAGCACAAGAGCAAGGAGTTCATCATCATCAACCACATCTATTACCTTTTGGAGGGTGGTGCCTCCTAGATTGGTTAGGTGTCGCTTGGGAGCCTCCGTCTTCGAGATGTGGAGTTGAACCAAGAAGTTTGTAAGGGCAAGGAGATCGCCTACTTCGTGAAGATCTACCCCGAGTAAGGCTAGTCCTCCGTGGGCGTAGGCCATGATGGAATAGACAAGGTTGCTTCTTCGTGGACCCTTCGTGGGTGGAGCCCTCCGTGGACTCGCGCAGCCGTTACCCTCCGTGGGTTGAAGTCTCCATCAACGTGGATGTACGATAGCACCACCTATCGGAACCACGACAAAAATCTCCGTGTCTCCAAATTGCGTTTGATCTTCTCCACCTCTCTTTACTACTTGTGCAATTTACATTCCGCTGCCCATACTCTAGAATTGCATGTGTAGTATGCTACTTGACTTGTGTGTTATGCAAAAACTGCCAAAATCTGTTCTTGTTAAAAGGCAGAATTTTTATCTTGTCGAGTAGTCTAATCACCCCCCCTCTAGACACTCTCACCTTCTTCGATCCCACAATTGGTATCAGAGCGTTGGTCTCCATTGCTTTGGTTTACACACCATTGGAGGAAGATGGACGTGTCTACTTTTGGGAGTGTTAGCCATAGAGTGCCTGTTCTTAATGGAAGGTTCTATAACTCATGGAGGTCTGAAATGCTTAGTATCTTTAAAATGTACAATTTGTGCAAATATATTGAGACCCCCTATGTGCCTCCTTTTGATCCCTTGCACCCTACCATGGATGAAGAGCTTGATTTGCTTCGTAACCTTAGAACTGTAAATCTCATCATTAGAGGGTTACCCGATGACTTCCTTAATCTTGTTACAAACTTTGAGTGTGCCTATGCTATGTGGAAATTCTTGGAAGAACTTTATCCGGACTACTCTTTGAGAAGTCTTGATGAAATTCTACACAAGACTATTGAATTTGATAAGTTGCACCCCAATGATCCCAATTTTGATAAATGCTTCTTTGAGCTTCGTGATCTTATGAAAAAGAAGGGTGATCCCGGTCTTATCAATATTATAATTAGAAATGCTCTTGCATTGCATTGCGAAGATTATTGTCACATTGACCAAACTAATGCAAGTACTTATCAAATTGACCTAGGTGTTGATGATGAACAATCTATGGGTCAATATGATGATGAGCATGAGCAAGACGATGATTACTCCGATTCGGACACCGAGCTAGACAAAGTAATGAAGAGTCTCAATCTTATGGCAAATCTGAGAGACTACATGTCCGGCGGAAAAGAGTGGATTCTTGATAGTGGATGCACCGATCACATGACCGGAGACAAAGACATGTTTCGAGAGCTTGCAAAGAACGATGGTCCACGCAAGTATGTGACTTTTGGAGACAACTCCAAGGGTAAGGTACTTGGCCTTGGTAAGGTGGCCATATCTCATGATAGCTCTATTCAAAATGTCATGCTTGTAGAATCTCTTGGATACAATTTACTTTCCGTGTCTAGATTAGCTGACTTTGGATTCAATGTGCTATTCACCAAAGTAGATTGCCAAGTCTTTCATCGTGATAATCAAAACATGGCTTTTACTGGTATCCGTAGAGGTGATCTATATATTGTTGATTTCACTAAGAAAGCCCAACCTAGAGCTTGTTTCATTGCTAAATCCTCTAAAGGTTGGTTATGGCATAGAAGGCTAGGACATGTTGGTATGCGTAATCTAGACAAGCTAATCAAAGGTGATCATATTCTTGGTGTTAAAGATGTTCTCTTTGACAAAGATAGACTTTGTAGTGCTTGTCAAGCAGGAAAACAAGTTGGTGGAAGTCATCCTGTGAAAAACATCATGACCACAAGGAGACCGCTTGAGCTTCTTCATATGGATCTCTTCGGTCCCAATGCTTACAAAAGCCTTGGTGGTAACTCCTTTGGTCTAGTTATAGTTGATGATTATTCCTGATTTACGTGGGTATTTTTCCTTGATGATAAATCGCAGGTTCGGAGAATCTTCAAGACCTTTGCCAGAAAGGCCCAAAATCAATTTGAGGTGAAGATCAAGAAAGTTCGGAGTGACAATGGAACGGAGTTCAAGAACGCCAATGTAGACTCTTTTCTCGATGAGGAAGGGATTCTACATGAGTTCTCGGCTACGTACACGCCTCAACAAAATGGAGTTGTTGAGAGGAAGAACCGAACGCTCATAGAGATGGCAAGAACGATGCTTGATGAATACAAGACACCGAAGCATTTTTGGGGAGAAGCGGTCGAGACAGCTTGTCATGCTATCAACAGGCTTTATCTTCATAAGCTCCTCGGCAAGACATCATACGAGCTTCTCACCGGTAACAAACCCCAAGTGGGATACTTTCGTGTCTTTGGTTCAAAATGCTATATCCTTGATAAGCATCGTCGGTCTAAATTTGCTCCTAAATCTCATGAAGGCTTTCTCCTTGGTTATGGATCGAACTCTCACACCTACCGTGTCTACAATAATTTCACCCGAAAGGTTGAAGAGACGGTAGATGTGAAGTTTGATGAATCTAATGGCTCGCAAGTAGAGCAAATGTCTATTGATGTAGGAGACAAGGACCCATCGGAAGCTATCCAAGACTTATCTATTGGAAAGATCCGTCCCATGGAAGTGAAGGAGAGTACCTCATCTACATATGTGGAGCCACCTACCTCACGGCGAGATGAACCTCAAGGCAACATGGAGGCCTCCACAAGTGGAACTCACGAAGATGAGGAAGTGCAACAAGAAGATCCACCACAACCTCCTTCTCCACCGCCTCAAGACAACACCAACAACAATGAAGAAGAAGAAGAAGATGATGAAGATGATGAGGAAGCTCAGCCACAACATCAACAAAAGCTATCCCGAGTTCGAGCAAGAGTCAAGAAGAATCATCCCGTGGAACAAATGATGAAAGACATCAACTCCGGGAGAATTACTCGCTCTAAAACTCGCTTAGCTAACTTTTGTGAGCATTACTCATTTATCTCTAGCATTGAACCTATGAAGGTAGAAGAAGCACTTGAAGACCCGGATTGGGTGAACGCTATGCACGAAGAACTACACAACTTCGAGAGGAACAAGGTGTGGACTTTGGTAGAGAAGCCCAAGGATGATCAAAACATCATTGGAACCAAATGGGTGTTTCGGAACAAGCAAGATGAAGATGGACAAGTCATCCGCAACAAGGCTCGTCTCGTAGCTCAAGGTTACACACAAGTCGAAGGTATGGACTATGGTGAGACCTATGCCCCCGTTGCTAGACTTGAGTCCATTCGCATTCTTCTTGCCTATGCCAATCATCATGATATTACTCTCTATCAAATGGACATCAAAAGTGCTTTTCTAAATGGTGAAATTGAGGAGGAAGTATTTGTGAAACAACCTCCCTGATTTGTAAATCCCAAAAAGCCTAATCATGTTTACAAGTTGCACAAAGCTCTTTATGGTCTTAAACAAGCTCCTAGAGCTTGGTACAAATGCTTGACTAGTTTTCTTCTTGAAAAAGGCTTTGAGATTGGAAAGATAGACTCAACGCTGTTCACGAAAAGGGTTAATGGTGAACTATTTGTGTGCCAAATATATGTTGATGATATTATCTTTGGTTCAACTAACCCCCATTTTAGCAAGAAGTTTGGACAGCTCATGTCGGTGAAGTATGAGATGTCCATGATGTGTGAACTCAAATTCTTCCTTGGGTTGCAAATCAAGCAATCTAAGGAGGGTACCTTTGTCTCACAAACAAAGTACACCAAGGATCTCTTCAAGAAGTTCAACATGCAAGAAAGCAAATGTATGAGTACCCCCATGCCTACAAGTGGACATAATGACTTGACAAAAGATGGAGAACCCGTTGATCAAAGGGTTTACCGATCTATGATTGGTTCTCTACTATATCTTTGTGCTTCTCGTCCTGACATCATGTTGAGTGTATGCATGTGTGCACGATATCAGGCAGCCCCTAAAGAATGTCATCTTAAAGCTGTTAAAAGGATAGTGAGATACCTGATACACACACCAAACTTTGGCATTTGGTATCCTAAGAGAGCCTCTTTCGATCTTGTTGGCTATTCCGACTCGGACTATGCCGGTGACAAGGTTGATAGAAAGTCAACTTCGGGTACATGTCAATTCCTTGGTCGATCCCTTGTATCTTGGTCCTCCAAGAAACAAAATTCGGTATCATTATCCACTGCCGAAGCTGAATATATTGCTGCTGGTTCATGTTGTGCTCAATTGCTATGGATGACACAAACGCTTAAAGATTATGGGATACATGTGAGACGTGTTCCCTTGCTTTGTGACAATGAGAGTGCAATTAAAATTGGACACAATCCAGTGCAACACTCTCGAACAAAGCATATTGAAGTTCGTCACCATTTTATTCGTGATCATATTGCCAAGGGTGACATTAATCTTAAGCATGTTCGTACTGACAAACAACTTGCTGATATCTTTACAAAACCTCTTGATGAGAAAGTGTTTTGTCGCTTAAGGAGTGAGTTGAACATCATTGATGCTTCAAACTTGGAGTGAAAACTCCATTGATGCATGCAAGGCATGAGCCCTCTTGACTAATCCTTGATATTTCTCTTATGATGATGATCATATGTCTTGGACACATTTGCCTCCTTGTATTGCATCTAACCCTTTGCAGGTACTTGGATGATCTACATTCCACAAGATTACCACACACTCAAATCATGAGTAATCTTGTCATTGACCAAGTATCTAGCCCTTTGGGATGTTGAGTTCAAGGAACAAAATTCCACATATCCTTTTTGACATCTTATACATCTAGTATTTCACTCTTGTCATCTTGGATATCCTCGAGTATTTCCTTGCTTGCCTAACCCATGTAGGAAGATGAACTACACAAGTAGAAATGGCGCTCCAACTTCACATTCAATGAGCACGTACATCGAGCTTACCTACATGAGCAAAGCATCAACAAGCCCAAGGTATGTTCTTCACATCTTTAAGGAGCTTTACTCAAAGTCATGAGTACAAGCAGCTTCATAAGATGTGATCACATCAAATGCTTAATCGAAAAATGGCAACCCCATTTTGAGCTTAAATGATGAGTATGACCTATGGTCAAATGTCCTCATTTGACTCCTAAGTCAATATACTCAAACATAGGTGACTTTGTCGCCGACCTTTATCTAGATGAAGTACATACGCTTTTGGAGTTTTTCTGTTTTCTCTTATGTTATCTCATTGGGTTTTTCTTTAAACACAAAAAAAAACACTTCATCTAGGAATCTTTTCTATTTCTATTTCTTATGTCTTTTGTGAATATCCTTATGACTCTGATCAATTCCCCGAAAATCTTTTACAAATTCATTGCAAATCTTTTGAAACATTCCTCGCAAAGTGAGCTGAATTATTTCTGTATTTCCCTGGAATTAAACTCGGCGTCACCGATTTATTTATTTCGGTCTAACCGAAAAAGGGTCTATCCTAACTCAATTCGGTGTCACTGGTTTATGTCCTGCAGCTCCACTCATTGATTCTCTATGAATGTTCTTATTTGCCCTGTTGTGATTCTTAAGGATCCCACCTCCTTCTTTCCGTCTTTCCTAAACCTTCCTAGTTTGCTGTCCTTTTCGGCACTTGATGTCAAAGGGGGAGAAGACTCAGGGGGAGTAGGGGAGAAGAGAAGACGGGGGAGAAGAAAATCAAAAGCAATCCTATCTTAAGGGGGAGAGAATCACATCAAAGCTTTGCCGTGTCTTACATTGGACATCATTACAATTGGCATCATTCTTTTGATTTTGCTGTTTCCATCACATCCCTGTTCTGAGAGAACCCAAAGGGAGAGGAATCTTCACAATTGATATCTTTATGGAAAGCAAAATCTCTCAGAGTTCATTGAAAATCTTTTAGTTTCGGAGACATGTTTGCTGATTCAAGCATGTGCTCAGTATGAGACACTCCTTATACATGTCCTCCCTGGCTTGGTACTCTTGATGTTCTTGCAGTTGGTTGAAAGAATACTCTTGTGTTATCTAACCTTGTTTTCTCAAGTTTATCCCTTCAGGTACAATGCCAAGGAACCTCAAGGTAAGTATATGCATCTTGCAGAATGTGCATGATGGTGACTTGCTTGTAAATACTTGTTTGCAAGAAATCACCATCCACATATGCATTACCACTCACTTTCTCTTTCTTCTGCTCTGATGCATATAGCCAAGCTGCATGTAGCACATCTTGCTTATCTCTCTTGTGTGCTTGAGGTAGTCCAAAACCATAATCTATGAAAATCTTGCACACTTGTAGGGGGAGCATGTGTACTACATGCTTGTCAAAGCTTTCATGATATTTCTGTCTTTCTTTCAATAAGCTTTGATGTCTTGTTTAGTGTGATTTTAGTGTGTTGCCATCAATTACCAAAAAGGGGGAGATTGAAAGCACATTTGCTCTCCGGGTGGTTTTGGTAATTAATGACAACATACTTTGTGGTTGGACTAATGCTTTTATCAAGTATGTTTCAGGAAATCCAATCACATTGGCTATGGAAATGACTGAAGAAGTGGACCCCTCAAATGCTAAGGCAAGCATTGGCAAAAGCTCAAGACTCCATTTTTGGTTTAGTGATCCAAGATCACATTGAGTCCATAGGAAAAGCCAATACTATTAAAAGGGGATGAGGTTGTGTTGATGATCTGGTTGCTCAAGTGCTTAGTGATTTAGCTCCTTCAACTATCAGCACCTTTCACTACTATACACACTCATAAGTAATCTCGGACAAACCGATTCTTCCAACTCAGTCCCACCGAGATGAACCACTTCAGCCATATTCCAAACCCTAGAAAAATCGGTCATTCCGAGTTTGAGATCGGTCTCACCGAAATATGGACTGCCAACCTTCTGTAACCATTTGACATCATATCGGAATATCCGAGTTTGCATTATCGGTCTTACCGAGATTGACAAGCTTCTGTCTTGGCTCAAATCGGTCTCACCGAGATTGCATTTTCGGTCCCACCGAAACTGGCATGTTCCTGTCTTTTCTCAAATCGGTCTAACCGAGTTTTCTTTCTCGGTCCCACCGAAAATCCCAATGTTCATATCTTTTACACTTTCGGTCTCACCGAGATGGTATTTTCGGTCCCACCGAAAACCCCAACGTTCACTATATTTGAACTTTCGGTCTGACCGAGTTTTCACTTCGGTCTCACCGAGATTGCTCAATTATGTGTGTAACGGTTGGATTTTGTGTGGAGGCTATATATACCCCTCCACCCCCTCTTCATTCGTGGAGAGAGCCATCAGAAAGTCTACCACTCCTACCATACACTTTCTGAGAAGAGAACCACCTACCCTTGTGTTGAGATCAAGTCATTCCATTCCTACCATATGAAACTTGATTTCTAGCCTTCCCAAGTTGCTTTCCACTCAATCCTTTCTTCCACCACAGCCATATCAGTGAGGAGAGTTGAGTGTTGGGGAGATTATCATTTGAAGCACAAGCGCAAGGAGTTCATCATCATCAACCACATCTATTACCTTTTGGAGGGTGGTGCCTCCTAGATTGGTTAGGTGTCGCTTGGGAGCCTCCGTCTTCGAGATGTGGAGTTGAACCAAGAAGTTTGTAAGGGCAAGGAGACCGCCTACTTCGTGAAGATCTACCCCGAGTAAGGCTAGTCCTCCGTGGGCGTAGGCCATGATGGAATAGACAAGGTTGCTTCTTCGTGGACCCTTCGTGGGTGGAGCCCTCCGTGGACACGCGCAGCCGTTACCCTCCGTGGGTTGAAGTCTCCATCAACGTGGATGTACGATAGCACCACCTATCGGAACCACGACAAAAATCTCCGTGTCTCCAAATTGCGTTTGATCTTCTCCACCTCTCTTTACTACTTGTGCAATTTACTTTCCGCTGCCCATACTCTAGAATTGCATGTGTAGTATGCTACTTGACTTGTGTGTTATGCAAAAACTGCCAAAATCTGTTCTTGTTAAAAGGCAGACTTTTTATCTTGTCGAGTAGTCTAATCACCCCCCCCCCTCTAGACACTCTCACCTTCTTCGATCCCACACCGGCCCGCCTGAACAATCGCCGTGAGCCGCCTTGTGAACCGCCCGGTTTTCTCTAAACCACCCCGAGTCGGCCTTCTCAGCTACCTGGGCCGAGCCCAGAGGTGAGCCCACTAATCCCCGCCCGGTGCACGTTTTAGCTATCTTGCGCGCGCTTCATCTATTTTTTTTACTAAGTCCCAGTGTAGTCAGTTCATGATGGCATCTTTGGTTGATGATAACTTTGTGCATGTTCATCCTATGATATTGTATGATATGTCAAAATGTTCATTGCAAAGTGCTCTCCATGATGGTCTTGTTTGAATTCATGTTAGGATCCATATTGAGATGTTAATCTCTATTGCAAAAGTGCTAAGTGATGTTAACTGCTTAAAATTGATATAACTTGATGTTTTGTCTTTTTCATATCTTTTTGTGTGATTTTTGTTTGATCAACATGTCAACATGTGTTAGGAGCACAATCATGTCATCTTTGCTGTGGTGCAATCCACTTTTCATGATATGCCTTGTGGTCAGTGAAACAAGCTTGTTAAGTGACCTACGTGTTGTTTGTTGTTTTCTGAGACTTGTTGAAAATCTACTAAGTCTGGAACTGTTATATTGTGATGACATGTTTGCTTGATGCTACAGTCATATCCATGCATGTTTTGGTATGTCCAGTGGGCATGTCTTGAAGTCCATGTTATGCTCTATCCATCCATGCCTTTTTTTGCATTTATAGGTTGTTGTAGCTTGTTTCCTTCTTGCTCTCAAGTTGTCATTATGATAAATCGGCCAGCATGTTCAATTTGGCAAAGCTTGTTGTAATCATTCTATGCATCTTATGGAGTTGTGCCAATGGAGTTATTTGGAGTATGCCATGCCTACTACATTTTCATGAGCTTTACATGCTTATTCGAAATGATATGCTTGTTGTTATATAACTCCAAATTCAGCATCATAATGTTGTTGTTTGCATTCCCATATTTTCACCGAGTCTGAGAATCTATTATGTTATGTTTGTATCTTCTTTTAATGAATGCCATGAACCTGTTGCTCCCATGTATATGCCATCTTGTGTTCCTTGAGCTCCATGTTGTGTTCTAGAATACCATGCTTTTGCTTGCCATGTTCTTATGTTGTAGCTTTAGCTTATTTATTTCTTGCCTCCAACATGTCATCATATTAACTCTGTTCATGTATATGCTCTATTTTTCACTAAGTCATAATTTGTGATATAGAGTTTGCTTGTTGCCTTGATCATGTTGGTTTACTCTTGATGCTTATGAACCTGATCCTTGTTGTTTCTTGAAGCATTCAATCTGTACTTTGAGCTCATGACATGCTTATGCCTATCTTGTACTTGTAGCATGTTGTTTCGATGCTTGTGATATGCCTAGTTACTATTGTGGACAGCTTGTCCTTTAATCTTGTTTCATGTGTATGTGTTGAACCGTGGCTCCGTTTGGGACATGCTCTATATGAAACTTGCTTGATTTTGCATGTCGATGAATCATGTCATGTTGCATCCATGTTTTGAGAGTGTTTGCATGATGTTTGAATGCATTTTACTATCAATGCCATGGTTGACTTATTTTGCTCATATCTTCTAGGTCGTAGCTCCGAAATGAATGAACTTTATGTGTAACTTCACTAGAATTTCGTGTAGATCTTCATGGTGCATGTTAACTTGCTGTTTAACAACTTGAACTTAAGGTTTGTTCAGATCTGGAGCAATTTCGAAATTTGCATATGAGGACTTACCGGAGTTGTTATATGATTTTTCCGGCCTTATTTAAACTTGCTTTGTGGTGTGGTCTTCTATGCATCATCTCTGGCCATGAGTAGCATCATGTAGCTTGTCATGCATCATTCTTGGTTGTGCATCATGTCTTGTTGATGTGTTGTGTGTTTACCGTGTTGTTTGCTTCTTCTCGGTAGTTCCTGTTTCACCGTGATCGTGAGGATTCGTTCGACTATGCTTGGTTCGTATTCATGGCTTCTTCTTCTTCTTCATGGACTCGTTCTTCTTTCTAGCGGGATCTTAGGCAAGATGATTGTCACCTTGGATCTCATTACTATCATTGCTAGGCTTCTTTCTCGATGCCATCGCTATATGTCGCGCTGCCTATCTATTTGTCTGTCCACCTCTCATTGTTGCCATGAAACCTCTAACCTTTGACACCATCCCAGCAAACCGTTGTATGGCTATGTTATCGCTTGCTCAGCCCCTCTAATAGCGTTGTTAGTTGTAGGAGAAGATGAAGATTGCTCCATGTCAGAACTTGGATTGTTGGAATATCACAATATCTATTACTATAATAAACACACCTATAAACTTGGCAACGGGTGGAAGGCTTGGATTTTTGCTCGGTGTTTTGTTCCACCCATGCCGCATTAAGATAAGATAAATCGGTGTTATGTTCCTTGAGTTTGTGTTCGTAACACGGTTGGGGGTATGGACCCTCTTGACAGTTCGCTTTGAATAAAACTCCTCCAGCAAGGCCCAACTTTGGTTTTAATTTGCCTCATAATAAAAACTTAATTAATTAATTTGCGTAGGGGGTCGCATCCCCGGGTTCTGAATTCCACAATACAGGGGGGCAGTGTCGATGGTATTGGTCCCAAACAAGAGCACTTTGTGGGGCCACCCCTTGGCAACTTGGGCGTTTGGCTCCCGTACGTGTCGCTCATCAGGTCGTGGCCTGTGACGAGATACGCGCGGCTACTATCTGGGTGTCAGCACGCCGGGAGGTCTTGCTGGACTTGTTTTACCATTGTCGAAATGTCTTGTGCACCAGGATTCCGAGTCCGATCGGGTTGTCCCTAAGATAAGAGGTTTTACCTCTGCTGATCGTGAGAGCTTGTGATGGGCTAAGTCGGGACACCCCTGCGGGATTATGATCTTTCGAAAGCCATGCCCGCGGTTATGTGGCAGATTCGAATTTGTTAATGTCCGGTTGTAGATAACTTGATAGAGGATCCGAAATAAAATACAACAACCGCGTGAGTAACCGTGATCGTCTCTTTTCAATTCAAGAAGGGAACACAGTGGGGTTATGTTTGACTCATAGGTATTTCAGGATCACTTATTGATCACTAATAGTTTGTGACCGTTTGCGTATATGCTCATCTTATTCTTGTACTCGTAAGTTAGCCACCATACAATGCATAGCCGGTGCTGCAACCACACCACTTAAGCTCTTCATACCCATTAAGCTTTGCTAGTCTTGATACCCCTGGTTATGGGATTGATGGGTCCTCGTTGCTCATAGATACTACATCAGCAGTTGCAGGTGCAAGTTTCCGATGACTTGACGTGAGAGCGATGTTTACTTATGTTGGAGTTCTTTCTTCTTCTTCGTCGTCGATCTTGGGATAGGTTCCTGATCGGCAGCCTGGGATAGCAGGATGGATGTCGTTGTCCTTTTCATGGTTTTCATCTGTAGTTGGATGTCTTGTGTATGATGATGTTGTATTCATGTGGCTATTGTATGAATTTATGTATCCCCATCTATTTATGTAATGGTACGATGTAATGATATCCATCTTGGTAAGCGCCCGAAATGCGGTTGTGCCCTAATCACGAGTTCAGCACATGATCGGGATAGAATCGCATCTTGGGCATGACAACAACTATAGTTGCAGCTGCAGGTTTCCGATGACTTGACGTGAGATCGAAGTTTACTTGTGTTGGAGTTCGTCCTTCTTCTTCTTCGTCAGTCTTGGGATAGGTTCCTAGTCGGCAGCCTAGGATAGCTGGATGGATGTCGTGTGCTTTTCATGTGTTTGCATCCGTAGTTGAATGTCTCGTGTATGATGTGATGTATTCATGTGGCATTGTATGACTTGTATGTATCCGCCATCTATGTATGTAATGGTACGACATAATGATATCCATCTTGCTAAGCGCCCGAAATGCGGTTGTGCCCTAATCATGAGTTCACCACGTGATCGGGATAGAATCGCATCTTGGGCGTGACAAGTTGGTATCAGATCCTCGACCGACCATAGGAGCCCCCTTGATTGATCGTAGTTTGGCCGTTGTCGAGTCTAGAAGAAAACTATTTTTGAGTCTAGTTACATCAGAGAGTAGGAATTATTTTTACTCCTCAGCCCCTTCGTCGCTCTGGTAAGGAATCGTGATGTATGTGTTTTGAATTACTCCTCTTCCCCTTCAATTTTTTTTAGGATCACGCACTTAGTTTTCGTTTGTTGTGATGTCAGCTCTTTTCATCCGGTGCAATTCTCATCTAGATGATTTGATCATCTTCGCCTTTTTACAAGATCAATCATCAGTTCTTTCTCAACCGGCGTTGTTTCCCATTCCGAAGTGGTCTTTCTTTTTCCCACCCTCCCACCCTTTTTTCTTATCGGAGCCGGAGTCCTTAATCAAGCATCCTTCCTATTCGTGTAATCCTCTTCATTCTTTCCTCAATTGTTCCAATTTGGGAATTCTCATCTAGTTCATCATTCATCATCTCTTTTCTTCTCCAGTGCATTCAATTCAAGTATTCGGTATTCATCATATTCTTTCCCTCAGCTCAAATATTTCCCCTTGCTCGTTCGCCTCTCGCCATTTAATCGTTCCGGAATGCTGAAGACATCTCAAGAGATTCGACCGTGTTCCAATTAATTCGAGGTTGTCACCTCATTTAACTCTTCTAATCGTTCTGGTGCATCATTTTTCATTCAAACAATCCTTTACAATGATGTTTCTATTCAGTGGGCCCTAACCCACGGGTCTTTTCCCAGGATCTTACCTGACTCTTCTAATTTTCCGGACTTATTCCCAAATTATATTTCAAAGTGTGATGTAAGTATGGATTCCATAAGTCTTATGCCTTATCCAAGTTTTCTTTCAAATTATTTTCATGTTTGGTTCAACATATCCTCTTTTCATTCTTCTGGAGCATCTCACAAATTCTTCATGGTATTCCTCGTCGTCATTCTCAACATTTGAAGCCCGAAGAAGAGTTTTCCTCTAAATCTTGTCCATTCTCTCAAAGATTCATGGTTCCAGCTTCTTGTTATCCTCTCGAATGTCATAAAGAATTTTCCTTACCCATCCGGAGTATTTCAGGAATTGTTATTCATTTCGATCCTCGGAAGGCCATCATTTCAGAAAATTCCGTCGTTCTCAGTTTCAACTTTGTCCTCCAACTATTCTTAATTAATGCCTCTTCACTCGTCTCCGTATTATCCCGATGCATTGTTCAAGTATTATTTATTCAGTTTGCAATCCCTTTATAGTTTGTCTTTGCTTGGTTTCTAATTCTTCTCGGGAGTTCGTTCTCTTTTCTTCATTCATTTTCCAAATCCTTCCCGGTGGTTTGTTCTTTCATCACTCGGTTTCAATTCTACGGTGGTTCGTTCATGATTTCTTTTGTTATCATATCAATTCATTTGTTCTTTCCAATACTACAGGTGGTTCATGTCAGGCCCAAGATGCGATTCTATCCCGATCACGTGACGCTTACGTGATTGAGGCACAACCGCATTTCGGGCGCTTAGCAAGATGGATATCATTACATCGTACCATTACATACATACATGGGGGATACAACAATACTTACAAATCACATGAATACAACAACATCAATACAAGGCATCCGACTACGGATGCAAACAATAAAGGCACAAAGACATCCATCTGCTATCCCAGGCTATCGACCAGGAACCTAACCCAAGACTGAAGAAGAAGAAGAAGAAAGAACTCCAACACAACGGACATCGCTCTCATGTCCAGACATCGGAAACCTGCACCTGCAACTTTTGTTGTAGTAACTGTGAGCCCCGAGGACTCAGCAATCCCATAACCATGGGTAACAAGACTAGCAAAGCTTAATGGGTAAGGAGGGGTAAAGTGGTGAGGTTGCAGCAGCGGCTAAGCAATATATGGTGGCTAACTTACGAGTACAAGAATAAGATGATCATCTACGCAAACGGTCACAACTAGTAGTGATCGCTAAAGATCCTGAACTACCTACGAGTCAGACATAACCCCACCGTGTACTCTTCTCAAAGTGAAAAGAGACAGTCACGGTTACTCACACAGTTGTGTGTTTTACTTCGGATCCTCTGTCAAGTTTTCTACAACCGGACATTAACAAATTCCAATCTGCCACATAACCGCTGGCACGGCTTTCAAAAGATCATAACCCTGCAGGGGTGTCCCAACTTAGCCCATCACAAGCTCTCACGATCAGCAGAAGTAATAATAATATTATCACCGCTTATCTTAGGGACAATCCGATCAGGCTCGGAATCCCGGTGCACAAGACATTTCGACAATGGTAAAACAAGTCCAGCAAGACCTCCCGGCGTGCCGACACCCTGATAGTAGCCGCGCGTATCTCGTCTTAGGCCACAACCGGATAGGTGATCCTACGAGTAAAACTAGCCCTCGGGTTTCCCCAAGGTGGCCCCGCAGTCTCCCCGTTCGGGACCAACATCATCAGCACCTGCCCCCCTGCTATGTAGAAAAGAGTACCCGAGGGCGCGATCCCCTATGCAAATTTAATTAATTAATTAAGTTGTTATTATGAGGCAAATTAAAACAAATGTTGGGCCTTGCTGGAGAAGTTTTATTCAAAGACGAACTGTCAAGGGGTCCCCATATACCCAACCATGTAAGGAACGCAAAATCAAGGAACATAATGCCGGTTTATCGGCTCCTAAGGTGGCATGAGTGGAACAAAACACCGAGCAAAAGGCCGAGCCTTCCACCCATGCCCAGTATATAGGTGTGTTAATAAATAATAATAGATATTGTGATATTCCAACATCAAGCTCCCACCTGGAACGATCTTCATCTTCACCTGCAACTAACAATGCTATAAGAGGGGATGAGCAAGCGGGTAACATAGCCAAACAATGGTTTGTTAGGAAGGTGTCAAATGTTAGCGGTTTCATGGCAACAAGGAGAGGGGCTGACAATAAAGATGGGTAGCGCGACATATAACGATAGAATTGAGACACTAAGCATGGCAATGATAGTAAAGGTATCCAAGGTGATGGTCATCTTGCCTGAGATCCCGCAAGCAAGAAGAACGGATCCGTGAAGAAGACGACGAAGAAGCCTTGAAGACGAACCACATGTAGACGAACGAATCCTCATGATCGCAACGGAAAAGAACTAGCGAGAATAAAGCTACAACACGGTAAACACACAACACGAGAACAAGACAAGATGCTCAACCAAGTATGATGCAAGACAAGTCTATATATGATGCAATACATGTCAAGGTAGGAAGCACACAAGAACAACAAAAACCAACAAGTTTAAATGAGGCCGGAATCAACATATAACAAATCCGGAAAGCCCTCATATGCATAATTTGAAATTAGTCCAGATCTGAACAACCCTTATGTTCAAGTTGTTAAACAGCAAGTTAACATGCACCATGATGATCTACACGGAATTCTAGTCAAGTTTCATATAAAGTTTGTTTAATTCGGAGCTACGGTCTAGAAGATATGAGCAAAACAAGACAAGCAAGGCAACGGTGCAAGATGCACACAAACATCAAGAAAACACACTCCAAACATGAAAACAACATGATATTATGATTCTACATGCAAAATCACACAAGTTTCATATAGAGCACACTCAAAACGGAGCAACGGTTCAACACATACACACGAAACAAGATACAACCACAAGCTGAAGTTAACAACCACATAGCAACTTTGGAGCATGGTAAATATATGCTACAACACCCAAACATGATAACAATAAGCATGGATGTGAAATAGACATTATACTTAACAAGCATGAACTTAGAACACACACAAAAGCTTGCTGGAACATAATTAAATTAAGCATGGCAAGTTGCAATAAAATTATCCGGACTTTGTCAAAATCTGGGAAGGCAAAAACATCATCACGATGCTGCCTTCTGAGGCACAAAACAACATGCATATCAACTCCACTAAGCATATAAAGAGCATGGACATGAAGTAGACATAGCATACATCAAACAACTCCATTGGAGCAACTCCATAGGAGGCATGGATCAATAGCGACAAGCTTGACCAAATTGAACATGCTGATAAAAACCTGATAGGTAATATTTATATCAACTTGAGAGGAAGAAATAAATAAGCTACAGCAGGCCATATATGCGGGCATGGATGGATAGACAATAACATGGACAACAAGGAATGATCATTTGACATACTAAAACATGCATGGATTTGAGTGAGGCATCAAGCAAACATAGCATCAGGTTATAACAGATTCCAGACTTAGCAGTTTTTAACAAGTGCAAAACAGCAACATTGTCTTAGCATGTTTGCAAGCTTGTTTAACTCAACACAAACCATACCATGGCATGGAATTGAAACTAGCAGTAAGATGGCATGGTTGTGCTCCTATTCATGTGATGATATTGCTCATATGAAAATCACACAAAACCATATAAAAATGACAAAAAGGCATATGCTGTAAAAATAACATGTTCACAAACTTTCTCAAATGAAAAAACTAATGATGCCAATGGATTAGTTGGATTTTTCTAGTGCATAAACATATATAATATGTATATGTTGCTATAGGTGAAAAGCATGCAAAACAAACAACAAGTTCACTGCCAAAATTGGGAACCTCGACATATGCCAAATCTGGCATATTCCGAATCTGGAATAAAACAGGAAGGAGGTGGCACTGGCAGATACACCCAGGGCTCCTCTAGCCCTCCGACTGGCCGGTGGGGCCTGGGGCCATGAGGTAGGTGGTGTGCGTGTGTATGACAGGTGGGGGCCAGGGTGTGAGTGCCACATCTATGAAGAAGAACAAAAGAAAAAAAACAGGTGGGGGATAACAATTGCGTCCGGGGGGAATCGAACCCGGATCGCCTCCTTTTGAGCAAGCCCGAAGCGGTGCTAGCTCCTCTATTCGAACAAGGAAGACGACGGCAGCGATGGCGCCGGCGAGGGCACATCGGGGCGAGGCGAGTGCGGGCGAACGGCGGCGGGCATTCGGATTTCGGAGGCGGTGCGGCCGATGGAAGGCATGAGGGTGTTGTGTGATGATGCGTGGTTGAGGCCTTGCGCGAGGCCATGCCTGGCCACGACCATGGCTGTCTGCCGGGGTAGAGAGGCGAGGAGGGCTCATGCGCGTGCTGCGACGGGTGTGTGACGCGGATGAGGTGCAGGTGCATGCATGGTCGCGAGCGTGTGCGGCTGTGTGACCTGCGTGCATGTACAACAAGGGCGACAACAAGGAGTGCGGCAAAGTGCATCAGGAGCTCGGTCCATGGAGGCCATGGCTCAAAATGACTAGATCGATGGCTACATGCATGCAAAGAAGCGGGAAAAAGGGGGGATTCAACGCGGCTCACCGAGGGCGTGCGGAAGGAGAGATCGGACGGGCGTGAGGAGGCCGATCCGGGGCATGGCGACGAGCTGAATGGGGCGATGGCGCTCGGAAGCAGAGGAAGGAGGGGATGCAACCGGGCACTAGACTTGGCTATCAAGGGCGGGGTAGACATCTGAACGGAGGTAGTTGACTTCGAGGAAGAAGATGGACACGCCGGAGACGACTGTGGTGGCCTCCGACCACGCAGACAACGGCAAAGCTCTCGATGTGCTCCCTGACCTCTGTCTCTTGATGAAGATGGAGAAACAGGGGAAGGGAAAGGGTGGCGGCGGCGAGAGGAAACCCTAGGGGTTTGGTGAGGACGCGCAGGGGTTAAATAGGGGCTCAGGCACGGCCGGGTCGCCACCGTGGCCATGTGCGGGCGCCCCTGTAGGTTTACTGTGAGAGAGAGATGAACGAGGGGAGGAAGAAAAGGAGAGCGCTCGGTCGCTGACAGGAGGGCCCAGGAGATCGCAAATGACTGTTGCGCTGGAAAATTTACCAGGGAAGCACTAAGGTGGGATGCTGCTGCTGGGCTATGGCTGGCTGCTACGCTGGGAGGCCAGCCCAGGTAAGCCCTCCCTGTTTTTACTCTCTGTTTACTTTATAAACAACCAAAAGAACAGAAAAGGCCAGGGGGCTAGGAGAGGAATTTGAGAGGTTTGAGAATACCCTCATGCTCCTGGAAATGTGTACTATTTGATAAAATTGGTTTGGGACATTTTAAGAGGTAGAAAAATAAAACAAGTTTGAATAAGATTCAAACTTGAGGCATTTTTGAACCTAACCAAAACAACTCCAAATAGAATGAAATTTGACAGAGAGGTTTAGGAAGTGGTCTAAGATTTGTAGGGAAAATATGAACATTAATAGAGAAGGGAAAAATGGCACTCGCAAAAAGAAAGGAAGTAGAAGGAAAGGAGAAGGTGATGATGCATGGGACAAATGCATAGGCAAGCAACAATATCTAACATGGTGCAAGCACAACAAGATGAATACCACAAGACATATAATGAGCATGGAGAATGCATAAGATGAGGCAACAAATGCAATATGACAATGACGGGCATGGCAATGCAATACAATCAAATGATGAGCAGGATGCAAGAGGCAAAATATGACAATGGCACTCATCGAGATCATGGAAACAAACAGTTGAAACACACAACGACAATGAAATGAAAGGAAGGCACTAGAGCATCGGTCTCAGGGCGTCACAACACTCCCCTACTAACAAGAGATCTCGTCCTGAGATCTTAGGAATGAGAAGGAAGGGAAAAAGGAAGAACAAAGTTCTTCGAGGACAAAAGAGTGAAACCAAAGAACCTTGAGAGGTTGAATAACTTGAAAGAAAGGATACAACGAAGATGAACGAAGCTGCAAAGACTTCGTTAGACAAGAGGAACAATGAATACGACGAGAATCCAGGAGGTTGAAAGGCACGAAACAAGAACTGAAGGAACAAGGATAAATTCGGAACCACTCCGGTTAATAAGAGGTAGAAAGGAATGTCCATGAAGGAATTCGGGCAGCACTCCGACGGAAAATTTGACGGAACAGGGCATGAAATTGAGAAGGTGAAATAATTATTGACAAAAGAAAGAACACAAAGCCTCCGGAAGAATTAAAGAATGGAATGAGAAGAACGGAGAAGAAGATGACAACTCCGAGCGCGGATGAATTTGAAAGAGCATCTTTAGAATAAAGGGTTGGACGGAGTTGTTGAGAAAATCAACAACAAAAGAATTAGCTTGTCATGGACTTATTTAAACATCTCAAGACTTGAGGTGAATTATGCCGCAACCAAAAGATGGATTAGCTGAGAATGAAGAAATGCAAAACTCCACTTCAAAAGAATGCGAAGAATTATTTGCAACTCGGTATACAAAAGGAAAAAAAAAGTTTGAGCTGCTCCAGAAGAATTAGATGAATATTTGAAGAATGAATTTAATTGTGATGAACCACCCAGAGGAACTCCGGAAACAAAAGGATGATGATATAGAATCAAGGATGAAAAGAATAAGATTAAGCTTGCGATGATTAGTCGGGGTTCCGACGAAATAGCCGCGGAAACATGAACTCCGGTTAAGAAAGATTAAAGCACTTGGGATTAGAATTTATTCATCAAGAATAAACTTCGAAGGAAGGGATTAATCAACTTGACGAGATGAATAAGAATTATGCTATGGTTATCCTCCATCAATTAAATTGATGAGAAGCAATGGATTTGCAAATCACTTATTCGCGTTGAAAACGATTAAAGAGGGATATAGCTTGAACTTGAGAAAGTCTTCATGAAACACCGGTAGGATTGGAATGAACGAATGAATTGATATGATAGCACCGGAAAAGAAATGTTGAGCGAATCACCGTAAAGAATTAAAGCCGAGTGAAGAAAAGAACAACCACCGGGAAGAAATAAAATTGATTGAATGTGATGAATCACCGGAAGAATAAAGCACTTGGGGAATTAAGATACAAGAGGATGAAGAGGTCGCGAACTGATTAAATAATAATTTGACGAAGCACCGGAAGAATGTGAGAGGAACGAAGAGGCATCTATGAAGAATATTTGGAGAACGAAGTTGAAAACTGAGAACGAAGAAATCTTCTGAAATGATGGCCTTCGGAGGAACACAATGAAAAGAATTCATGAAATACTCCGGATGGTTAAGGAAAAGAATTTATGACGAACGGAATAACTGAGAGAATTTATTTTAAATTACAGAAAATAGTTACTGCGTCAGCATTAGGTCATGCTGACATCAGCAGGTCAACTGGCGGGTCCAGGTCCAACCTGACCAGTGGGGCCCACTGGTCAGTGACACAACTAACTAAACTAACTTATTTAATACTAACCTAGTTTAATTAGCCGGGCGGGGCCCACATGTCAGTGAGTCACAGGGTTAACTAATTACAAATTAGCACTAACCTAAAATTAGCAGGGCACTAGGCCCACCTGTCAGTGACTAACCTAACTAACTAGATTAATTAGCAATTAACCTAATTATCTTAGCTAATTAGAGGCGGGGGGCCCACGCGTCAGTGACCCAGGGGGTCAACTAGGTCAGCCCGGGTCAAACTCGCCGGAGTTGACCCGTGGCTTGTCGCCGGCGGAGCCAAAGACGGCGGAGGACGTCGGGTTTCGCCCTCGGGCGACCAAACGAGCGGCGGAAAGGCTCTACGTGGAGCTGGGACTCGCCCGCATCCAATTATGCCATCGGGAGGGGCTGTCGTCGACCCGCCTCGCCGGAAACAAGCTCGCGGCGGCGGCCGGAATCGGGCCTCGGTGGTTTCAGGGCTGCGGTGTGCTAGGGGAGGGGCTGAGGGGCTAGGTCGCGTCTACGGGTCACCAGGAGCACGCTGGTGCCACGGGTTCGAGCGGAGGGGCTCGAGAGCACGGGGCTCACCGGCCATGGCGGACGACGGCGTCGGGTGCTCGCGGGGCGGCGGCTACAGCTCGCAAATGAGATGGAGGAGAGGGGGTTAGGGTGAGTAACTCACGGCGGAGTCGAAGAAGGTCGCAGAAGGCTCGGGGAGGCAGCGGACGTCGCGAATTCGACGGCGAGGTCGCCGGCGGCTGGAGGTTGAAGAAGGGGCGGGGTCGATGCTGTAGGGCTCCCGCGGTCGCATGGGCCGACGGAGAGGATGAGGGAAACACGGCGGAGCCCGGGAGCGTGTCGGAGAGGCGAGGGGGAGGTTGTGGCCGCGACAACGGCGAACGGCGGCGATGGTGGCGTTCGGCCGCGCGCGTGAGGGTGGAAAGGAGAAGAAGGAGAGGTCAAGTGAGAGAGAGGAGAGAAACAGGGTGGCCAGGGCGTCGCGCTGGCGAGGGGAGAGGGACCGGGGCCTTGCCACCGCGAAGCAGGAGGTGGTCGCGGCTCGGCTGTGCGCGCGCCACGCACCGAGCTAGTAGGCACGAGGAAGACGACGCGCGAGGGGGTGGGCTGGGCCTGGCAGGCCGGCTGTCTACAGGCTTCTAGTGGGCTGCACAGGTAAGGCTAGGTTAATTTCTGTTTTCTAATTTTAGTTATTGTTTTCTATTTGTTTTGCTCTATTTTGTTTTAGTACTAATACTAAACCATTTTTGTTGCTTCTGAAATTATTTGTGGAAGCAATATGGATTATTTCAAAACTCCACAAATTGTTTTCAGAATAATTGGAGCATTAAAAATAATTATAGGATCTATTTGCTCCAACTCTAATACATTAGTGAATTAAATCAAAGCCCAAACAATTCCCCATAAATTTTCAATATTTTTGGTTTGGACCAAAACCCTTGCCAAAATAACAAACATTACTGAAGGCAATTTTTGGGTTTATTGAAAATATTTTTAGGTTAAACCTAATTTCTTTGATTTGGTGCTAGGGTTTAGTCATCCCCAATTCAACTTTAACAAAATTTTAAACATGATGCACAGGCAAAACTATCCTAGGGCAAAGTAAAGCTAGGGATGTGACAACTCACCCCTACTAAACAAGAATCTCGTCCCGAGATTCAAGACGTGAGATAAGAAATCGGAGGGGACACTATCTAACACAATCTTCATGATCCAAGTGCCCTTTCATATGAATGTTGATTGCTAGCATCATGTTGATCTTGAAACCCTTGCTTATGAGGTCTTTGTCCAACACGGTGACGACGAAAGAAACTCTACAAAATTGATCTTCTGAAAGATCGAGCAACTCAAGATCAACTCATGGAGGGAGACGTTGAGACATCTCTTGAGCTGAGACACAGAGTACACCTCCAGGGGGATGGAGTGAAACAAACGATGAAGGTTTACCTAGTGGCAATAATTCCACACCTAAGAAGAGGGTGATCGAGGACACCAGACGGGGCACCTTAGAGAAGGTGACTCGTAGAGTTATTCCCTTAAGTGGCAAAAAGATTTACTTTTGATATAGAGATCATTGAAATTCCCTATACCAGCCTAAGGCAAACACAATCGATCGTTTGACGGAGTCCGAAGGAATGACATTCTCGGGCCAAAATGGATGATGTGGACTACCTTGTTGAAGACAACACAAGGGACGATTTTGGTTATCACCGAAGATGGATGGGACCCATGGCAAGTCCACTCCTGAGGATAATCCTGAACAGCAATGGCTGAGAAAGACAACCCATGGAAAATTGGCACACAGTGGTGCAAGCTGGGAACAAAATGCAAATGCTGGGAATGATTCTGGTAACTGGGAAGAAACCCAACAGTAGAGAGTAAATCTGCTCTTTGAGGGTTTATAACATAACCAAGAACACTGGGAGCAATCCCGGTTAGTGTCGAGGATAACACCTAGTGCTTGTGCGTGCTCTCAAGAACTTGAGCATTCCCATATTCACCATGGTTTTACCAATATCCGTGTCAAGGATCTTGGCAACACCACATACTTCCATGATGAATAATGATGGATGATGCAGATGCAAAGGAAGACAACACTTTCTCAGATTTCACCCTAGCAGAGTCAAGGGGCAAAACCTGGATGATCGACCAAGAGACATTTAGCACTCCGCTTCTACTGTTCTCCTTGATGTGCTAGCGCAACCCATTTATTAAAATGGTTTGGTACCTAGAACATCAAGTAAAAGGTCGGACTTCAGGAGCACAAAATCCATAGGGAACAACTAGGGAGTAAATCAAGATTCTACAACAATAGGTCTTCCGGCTGGGTGTGTTGGCCACGACATCCACTTTACCGGTTATCGAGAGACCGATATTATAATTCTTGGGAAAGGCTCCAACCATCATATCTGCCTGAGATTCAGTTCTGGTTGGTGTCAGGATATTCCAGACTTATCGAGTCTAGAAAGAATGAATGTTTGCAACACAATTCGACGAGACAGCGTTGCGAGATTCTCGGGAATGAACTATGATAGCAGCTCCAAAACATGAGCTAGTTCTGCTACGTACCGGTGAACACGTTGTCCCAAACAAACGTGACCACATGGTAGTCTTATAATAAGATGCTACCGAGTTCAGATTGAGAACCATCATTGAAGATAGCGAAGTCATGTGCATGACCTAGGATTAGCACAACAGACTTCATTTTCTTGAACAAATCAATCAGTGGCTTCGTGTGCTAGGGATACGTATAGAGTGAAGGTTGCAAGTCTCCAAACCACAGAATACTTCGCACGTATGCATGACAGACTTGGGATGATTCCACAGGAAGCAAAACAACTTTCTCAAACTCACGATGGCAACTTACATCAATTACACATGAATTAGGGAAAGTCTCTTCTCTCATCCAACATACACCTCATGAACGGGACACGAAGGCAATGCTTACAAAGTTTCCAACACTAGCTTAATGTCCTACAAAATCATGGAGGAGATAACAGTGTTGCTGATGGGCTCAACAACAATTCATCCAGGTTTCCATGGAGATGGAATTCCATAATTATGTGAACAAGTGATAGTATTGATCAGACCAAGGGGATATAATGGTGTATGCTCGAGGGATCAACCCCGAGTAAGACAACATTATGAACATCGTTGGTTCCGATTTGATTTGATGATAGCCCATACTCAAATCAAAGTTTTGGACAAGACAATAGATCCAACAATTGATCACAAGGATCAACCGATCAAGATATCATCTTTCTTCAACACACACACACAAAAGATATCCCTTAGAAGGAACTAAGTCAGGCAAGCTCTTATCTTCCAACTCTCCAAGTTGTTGTTTAGCTTAACCAACCAGTTCAGGGTATCCAACACAGATTCTTGGAGAAGTGGTGGTTTATAAGGAACCAACTTGATCACGAACTCAACATAGCGGTCCGGTGACAACCTGGTAATACTTCCGAGAAGATATTCGGAAAATCACGAACCACCGATATGTTACTAAGCTCGAGAACAATCTTGCTTTTCAGGGCAAAACGATATGATCAAATGAGCGAGGACTTAACAAAATCCTAACTCATCAATCAAGGAGTGCACCAAGAAAGTGGACTAGGTAGCACGATCAATCTTAGAATGGTGATTTGGTAACCAACACACTAAGAATGAGATTATCGTCCATTTGCTACCAAGCAACGAAGTTGCTAGGAGTATTGATTTCACACATCACGATTCACTTGTCAGTATTCCGGTTACAACAACACGGAGACCGAGGAATGAACGATGAGGGTGAGAAGTATCACTGTATCAAGAGTTCATAGGTGGTTGTGCAATTCCCAGGACATTCTTGACATAAAGATGGTAATACTCCAGGATAGACCAGTTTAGAAGCTGGATTAGCATTCTTCATCTGCGAAGTACAACTTCTTTGACCCAATCCTGGATATGGATAAGGTACTGGAGTTTGTTTCTCCTAGTCATTCCGAGATAGAATGAATTGACGGATCACAAGAGTAAAAGGCATCGATAAACACGAATGCACAACTACTCCTGACTATCAATTGATAGACGAGGGTCATAATACAACTAGAAAGAGGCAACTCAAAGGAACATAAATCTTTCTGAGTTGTGGGTGCATAGATTAGCATGTCGAACTAGTTCAACATATTTCTCCCAGATAACCTATGTAGAAAGGTAGAATTGACAGAGTCACAATATAAATGGAGTACCACTCAGGAGCACTCTGGTTGTGATCTTTTGGTTCGGGAGAACTTCTGCCATGATGGTTCATGGTATTGGAAGAACGATAACCATGGACCTCGAGGACTATCACAAGGTTACTAATATCCTAAAGGAACGAGCAATACTGTCCACATGAAGTAAGTAGAGTGAATCTCGGGTCCAAGAACCCAGGAGTAGAATGCCTACTAACTAAATGGCATCACGGGATGCTTTCGAGAATAATGGCCTGAATCATCACACGGGGAATATAAAGCATTACTAGATTACTGGTGTAGGATCGAAGTAGGTCTAGAGGGGGGGTGATTAGACTACTTGACAATATAAAAAATCTGCCTTTAGATCATGCAAAGTTTTTGGCAGTTTCACAAACAAGATCAATTCAAGTAACACCCTACACATGCAATTCTAGAGTATATGCAGCGGAAAGTAAATTGCACATGTAAATAAGGAGGTGGAGAAGATCAAACGCAGTTTGGTGACACGGAGATTTTTGTCGTGGTTCCGATAGGTGGTGCTATCGTACATCCACGTTGATAGAGACTTCAACCCACGGAGGGTAACGGCTGCGCGAGTCCACGGAGGGCTCCACCCACGAAGGGTCCACGAAGAAGCAACCTTGTCTATTCCATCACGGCCTACGCCCACGGAGGACTAGCCTTACTCGGGGTAGATCTTCACGAAGTAGGCGATCTCCTTGCCCTTACAAACTTCTTGGTTCAACTCCACATCATCAAGACGGAGGCTCCCAAGCGACACCTAACCAATCTAGGAGGCACCACCCCCCAAAAGGTAATAGACGGTGTTGATGGTGATGAACTCCTTGCTCTTGTGCTTCAGATGATAAACTCCCCAACACTCAACTCTCCTCACTGATATGGCTGTGGTGGAAGAAAGATTTGAGTGGAAAGCAACTTGGGAAGGCTAGAGATCAAGTTTCATATGGTAGGAATGGAATGGCTTGATCTCAACACAAGGGTAGGTGGTTCACTTCTCAGAAAGTGTATGATAGGAATGGTAGTACTTTCTGATGGCTCTCCTCCCGAATGAGGAGGGGTGGAGGGGTATATATACCCTCCACACAAAATCCAACCGTTACACACACATTTGACCAATCTCGGTCAGACCGAAGTGAAAACTCGGTCAGACCGAAAGTTCAAATATAGTGAACGTTGGGATTTTCGGTGGGACCGAAAATACCATCTCGGTGAGACCGAAGTGAGTCAAAAGTTAGGGTTTGCCATTTCGGTGAGACCGAAAATATAAACTCGGATATTCCGAATTGATGTCAACTGATCACAGAAGGTTGGCAGCCCTTTTTCGGTGAGACCGAAACTCAGAATCGGTTTGACCGAGAAGCTAGGGTTTGGAGAAACAACTGAAGTGGTTCATCTCGGTGGGACTGAGTTGGATAAATCGGTGTGACCGAGATGTTAGGGTTTGTAGAGATAACTTCATCTCGGTGAGACAGAGTTGGTTTGACCGAGATTACTTATGGGTGTGTGTTAAGTAGTGAATAGTGCTGATAGTTGAGGGAGTTAGATCACCAAGCACTTGAGCAACAAGAACATTAACACAACCTCATCCCCTTTTAATAGTATTGGCTTTTCCTATGGACTCAATGTGATCTTTGATCACTAAACCAAAAATGGAGTCTTGAGCTTTTGCCAATGCTTGTCTTAGCATTTTGAGGGGTCCACTTCTTCAGACATTTCCATACCCTTATCATCGAACTTTTCTGAAATGATTCTCAAGAGAGTATTAGTTCAATGATATATATGTTGTTATTAATTACCAAAACCACCCGGGGATTAGTTGCACTATCAATCTCCCCCTTTTTGGTAATTGATGACAACATATAGATCAAAGCTTCGACAAAAGATATAATCAATGAATAATATCGTCGCTTTGAGAAGTATGTGATAAACAAGAGCTCCCCCTAAATTTGTGCATTATTTAAAATTTGCGTTTGAATGCAAATGCACAATCGATTAGGATTATGGGTCACTCTTCTATGTCACATACATCTTGGTGGAGCGCACAAAATGATAAGAATGAATAATATGCACTTAATCACCAAGACAAAAGTAAATAGCCATACAATAAGGAATAGCATATGATAAGCAATAAGCACACATTAAAGCATAGTATGGCTAAGCACTCATTAAGGTAGCATCAAACGTAGTAGCAAGCACACTTAAAGTATCTGGAACCAAAAGAAACCAATGTATCACAGGGAAAACCGGCAAAAGAACGAAAACCGAAAGAGCACTCTCTCTCTCGAAGCCCTATGATCTATAACAATTTCTCCCCCTTTGGCAACAAGTTACCAAAAAGTTCGAAAAGGTATAGAGCTAAACGTCACTGCGGGCTCGGCTGGCTGCTCCCGTCTGGGTCGATGTCGGTGTAGAGATAGCTGCATCTGCGAAGACCTCTGCTGATGTCTGCGGTGGAGGAGTGGATGCTGGAGCTGTAGGAACTGCTGGAGCTGTAGCTGGTGCTGAAGTGGTAGCCCTGGAGTCTGTCACTGGGATAGCTGCAGATCTGGATCCTCTGGGAACCGGAGCAGTCTGGCGATGAGAGTCCTGGACTATATCATCCTGCATAAGCTCTGCTCTCTCCTGCCTAGTCTCCTCCATGTCTGCCTCAAGCTTGTTGACAGACACCTGAATCTCAGTCAGCTTCACGTCTAGAGCGTGGATCTTGTCCTCGACAATCCTCTCAAGGCTCTCCTGAGATTGCTCAATGCTGGCCAGGCGTTGTTCAATTCTCTGGGTTACTTCAAGAATCTGTTCTCCAAAGCTCTTTGGCTTAGCTGCTGCTGCTGCTGCCTCTTTGTCAGCTTTGGCTTTCTTTGCAGCTTCGATCTTGGCTTGCCCTTCAACTGAGGTGGGATCCTCTTCATCCATCACAACTACGTTGTCCTCATGCTCTGGCTGCAGTGGCAAGTGCTTCCTATCCAACATGAATTTGCCCGTGCCAAACTTGGCGTTGATGAGGATCTGTATCTGCGGAGCAAACCCACACGACCTCTTCTGGTCAGCTGCAGTCCTCTTAATGGTTTCTACCATCAAGTCCATCACCTTAAAAGGTGCCTTCTCATCGAGAATGTGCAGCATGTTGATAGAATAGCCTCGTATCATCCGGTGGTCACCTGACTTAGGCATCAAAGTATGCCTCAGAATAGTGTTAGTGGTGGTCAGACCTGCCTGGAGATAATACACTGAGCCGAGCTTCCATCCCTCTAAATCAGCAGCTGGGATCTCCTTGTACATATTCTTCATAGAATCATGACTCTTCTTAGGAATCCCATAGACATCAATGTCGTCCTCTCTCTGCACAGGAGCGTTCAGAAGTTCTGCCCATTCTTCAACAGTTGAAGAAAACCTTTGACCTTCAGTCATCCAGGTGATCTTGCCATCAGGATAGAAGTGGGCTGTGGCATAGAACTGCATGATCATCTCGTCATTCCATGCTGTCAGTTCTTGACCCACAAAATCAGCAACTCCACATGCAGTAAAGCTCTCATGCACATGGGGAAAGAAGTCCCGATGCTCTCTACTGTCAATGTACTTCCAGTCAACATACCTGGTGTCAGCAACAATGGGCTTCTTATCCATTAGCACGGTCTCATAGAAATCCTGCTGCTCTCTGGTGTGGAATCTGGGGTCCACAGCAGTCCTTCTCCTTACGGCATATGGATCAGACTGTCTCCATAGCCTGAGACCTTTGTCCTTCCTTGCCTTCATGTCCTCAGCTTGAGGATGAGCATCATTGTGGAGTGGCAACTTGGGACGGAGCTTGAGCAACACATGCTCTTCATCTGACTCAGAAGGTGGCATCTCACCTTTGTTCTTCTCAGAAGCTGGAATGCTTCTGGTTGTCCTCTTGGGCTTCGCTGGAGCTGCCTTAGCTTGAGCAGGCTTCTTGGGCTTGGAGGAGGCTTGAGCCCGAATGGCATCACCCATGAACTTAGCTTTCTGAGGAGGAGGCTGGGGTGCTTCTTCTTCTTCTTCTTCAGCATCAACTTGAGGTTCAGCATATACAACTCTCTTCCTCTTGGAAGTCTTCTTCACCTT
Source organism: Secale cereale (assembly GCA_902687465.1). Lineage (NCBI taxonomy): Eukaryota > Viridiplantae > Streptophyta > Magnoliopsida > Poales > Poaceae > Secale > Secale cereale. Next base: position 293,859,682 of record LR738711.1, read on the forward strand.
GCTTGGAGCTGGCTCTTCCAAGATGAGCTTTTTGGCAACTGCTGATTGCTTCACTTTACTTGTGCCTTTCCTTGTTTGCTGCCCTTGGTGCTCTTTGGCAACCACATTCTTCTTGGGCTTGGAGGTAACTTCCTCAGCAACAAAGTCGGAATCCTCATCATCAGAAGTTCTCTTCTTCCTGGTTCTCGTAGCTGCGGGAGGCAAACCACTAGGGGTGCTCCTCTCACCATCATCACTAGAGCTGCTAGCAGGACTTGTATCTGCCTCTGGAATTTCAGCAAACGGTGATTCAGACCTGTTTTGGCTGTCACTGACATCTGACATGGCTGAAAAACCTGTGAAAAGATAAGGTGTAGGCAGAGTAGAAGAGTTATCACAACTGCAGAAGTTTTTGCAAAGAAAAAAAATGAGTTTAAAAACTTAGTTTTGAGTTTTCACAGAATGTATTTCGGTCAAACCGATTTCAAGTTTCGGTGTAACCGAAGTGTTCAACAGAACCTACACACCACTTTCGGTCCGACCGAAATGGGTTTCGGTCCTACCGAAAACTTAGGGTTTCACAGAAACTTCAATTCGGACATTCCGATTTCCACAACTCGGTCAGACCGAACTATGTAATGCAATGGTCAGAGACCAAATCGGTCAGTCCGAGTTTCAGGAATCGGCTTCACCGAGATGCATTCCGTGGAAACCTAAACCTAAGAATTTTCCTCGAAACTAGAAGATCTGAACAATGTATTGGGATCATATCAAACGTGGATTGAATCAGGGCAGTCCTATCATGCAAGAATCAGAAGTGGAGCATGAAAGGGATCGGGACACACCCTAACTTGGTGGTGTCCCTCTACGGCGGCAACGGCGGAGAAGATTACCGTTGACGGCGGCGGAGACCTGCGGCGAGGGCACACAGGCGACGACGGCGACGATCCTTAGATCAGGGCGACGGCAGCAGGGGTCTTGGAGGGCGAACGTTTGAAAGGAATAGATCGCGCGCAGCCCTTAGTATATATAACCCCGTGCTGTCGGTGGGACCGAGTTGAAAAACTCGGTGTCACCGAGATGCATAATTGCAGTGCAGTTACGCATATCGGTCAGACCGAGATTTTGAACTCGGTTTCACCGAGATGAAACCTAGATCAATCTAAGTGTTTCGGTTGGACCGAGATTCGGAAGCCGGTCAGACCGAAATGGACTTAGAAGGTTTTGGAAGTCAGCCTTAGACGAATCGGTGGTTCCGAGTGCTCCTCACTCGGACTGTCCGAAAAAGACTTGTTCAAAGTTGTGATATAAGCATGAATAGAATTTGAGACAAGATAGCATAGATAGCTAGGGAAGGTGCTTAGGCATTCTTGTCCATCCATTTGGCCAGAAAAAGAAACCAAAACAATCAAAACCACAAATGGATGTCCTTGAATGAATAGAATCATGCATTCAACATGCTCACACAATAAGATAGCAACTGAAATATGTGTCAAACATGCACAACCAAAACTCTAGCTACTAGCACACAAATTGTCGATGACTAGGTCATCTATATATGAGTATATTGACTTAGGAGCCAAATGAGAACATTTGATCATAGGTCATACTCATCGTTTAAGCACAAGTGGGGTTACCACTTTTACATAAAGCATTTATGTGTTCACATTATTTGAAGATGCTTTAGCTCAATTTTTAGAGCAAAGCTCCCCCTAGATGTGAGAACCCCTTTTAAAGGGTCAAACTAACCTTGGGTTGTCGTAGAAGACTTCATGTAGATGTTGAAGATGTGGATGCTCAATGTTGATGTAGATCATCAAGAGTTGAGAGCTATCCTTGGATTAGGGCACTTTCAATACCTACATGGGTTAGTCCCACAAGGAACAAACAAGAATATCCATGGACATAGAGTGAAGTACACAAGAGATGATGTCCACGAAAGCAATGATTACCTTGTCCCTTGACTTACCAATAAGAGGGTTTGTGACTCCTTGAACAAGTGCATGATGTGGAAGTTGATTGCACAAGTTCTTGCCAAAACGAATATGAGTGAAGTTTGTTGGCGGAGTCACCCTCAAGAACCTACTAGTTCTTCTTCTTTGGGATCCACATCATCTTGATGGGAATCCTTGGTGTTGTAGTTGAGCTTGACGAAGTAGAACTTGATGTGTCCTTGGGAACCCACTTGACCATGGCTTGAGGTGCTTCAATGAATGCATCAATCTCCTCTTGAAGCTTGTCCTTGGCCTTTAGCTTGTGGTCTTTTGGTGGAAGGTCATCTTGAGCTTGTTCCACATTGGAAGAAGTAGGATCATACTTCTCCTTTTGTGAGACAAACTGTGGAGTAGGGTATTGACCTTCTTCCCACTCAACACCTTCGGCGTTGAACTTTCGCTCAAAACCAATCCCTTGATTCTTCCGGTGTCTTCCTTGTTTGCGAACAATCTCCTCAAAGTTCTTGCTTCCGGCAAGACTCTTGTAGACACCTTTCTCTATGATTTCCTTCAATAAGCTATTTTCTTGCTCAAGTGTAACTTGGCTTGAAACATTGTTAGTGGAATCAAGAGAACTACTAGAAGCAACAATATTGGATTTAACATTGTTATTGTTACTACTAGAGGAAGAATTTTTCTTATGCTTGTCATGCTTAGTCTTAATAGGTGGCAAGAAATTAGACAAGAGAAGTCGTTTGGCAAGATATGAAGAACTCTTCTTTCGAAGATCGTCATTGATCGCTTTTAGAAACTCATGTTCTTGCTCTAGAGTGAGCTTCTCGAAGCGTAGCTTCTCATGAGGTCTTAGGAGCTCTCTATGATCTTCTTGAGTTGTTTCATGAGCTAACTTAAGAGTGTTTAGTTCTTTAGTTAGACGCTCAATCTCCTTCATAGCATTGTCATTCGACTCTTCTCGACTATAAAGACTACTAGCATTTTCATCATTACTAAGCTCACTAGATTTATCATGCAAGAGCTCATCTTCACCAAGTAAGTCATCCTCATCACTATCAAAGTCAATGAATTCAGGGTGTGTTACCTTGGGACCTTTAGCCATGAAGCATCTTCCAATTCCCTCATTTGGTGAATCAAATAAGTCGTAGGAGTTGGAGTTGGAGGATACGAGTGCAAGTCCGGCAACACCTTCATCTTGACTATAGTCGGAGTCGGAGTGATAGCTTCCATCGGATTGACTGTCAGAGTCGGAGCCGGAGACCCATTCACCAACATGAGCTTGATGTCTTCTTCTTGTGTAGCTCCTTGATGACTTGTCTTTCCTCTCCGAATCCTTGCTTCTCCGAGAGGGTCTTCGTTCATAACGATCATCTCTACTCCTTCTCTCTCTCCGAGGTGACTCATCTCTTGCTATTCTTCTTGGAGATTCTTCTCTTCTCTTGTGGGGAGCCGTACACTCATTTGAGAAGTGTCCGGGTCTTCCACAATTGTAGCAGTTTCGATCACGACTAGAAGATCTCTTTCCATCATATGATCTAGACTTTGAGCTTCTTTCTTTGCCTCTATTCTTGTAGAACTTGTTGAAGTTCCTGACCATTAGGCTTATCTCTTCATTGGAAATTAGCTTGTCACTTGAGGTAGTAGGAGCATCACTTGAAGCTTTGTAAGCACCACTTGACTTGTTGTGAAGCTCTTCCTTATCCTTAAGTGTCATTTCATGGGCAACAATTCTTCCAATGACTTCAGTTGGCTTGAGAGTCTTGTAGTTTGGCATCATTTGGATCAAAGTGCACACGGTGTCATACTTTCCATCCAAAGCTCTGAGAATCTTCTTAATGATGAATCGGTCGGTCATTTCTTCGCTTCCTAAGCCAGCAATCTCATTTGTGATGAGAGCAAGCCTAGAGTACATTTCAGCGACTCCTTCACCATCCTTCATCTTGAACTTGTCAAGTTGACCTTGAAGAATATCTAGCTTTGATTCCTTCATAGATTCAGTACCCTCGTGCATTTCAACCAAAGTATCCCAAATCTCTTTAGCATTCTCAAGACGGCTGATTTTGTTGAACTCTTCGGGACACAAAGCATTGAAGAGAATGTCACAAGCTTGAGCATTGTTTTGCAACATCTTCAATTCTTCGGGTGTAGCTTCGCGATCCGGAACTTTTCCTTCTTCAAAGAAGTCACCTTGCATGCCAACACAAATAATGCCCCATGCGGCTGGGTTATGACCAAGAATATGCATTTTCATTTTATGCTTCCAACTAGCAAAATTTGTACCATCAAAGTAAGGACCTCTACGATAATTACCCTCACTAGACGCCATACTCTCCTAGGTTGTGAAACCAAGCTTATGGAGTCCAATGCAATGGAGACCAAAGCTCTGATACCACTTGTAGGATCGAAAGTAGGTCTAGAGGGGGGGTGATTAGACTACTTGACAATATAAAAAATCTGCCTTTAGATCATGCAAGGTTTTTGGCAGTTTCACAAACAAGATCAGTTCAAGTAACACCCTACACATGCAATTCTAGAGTTTATGCAGCGGAAAGTAAATTGCACATGTAAAAGAGAGGTGGAGAAGATCAAACGCAGTTTGGTGACACGGAGATTTTTGTCGTGGTTCCGATAGGTGGTGCTATCGTACATCCACGTTGATGGAGACTTCAACCCACGGAGGGTAACGGCTGCGCGAGTCCACGGAGGGCTCCACCCACGAAGGGTCCACGAAGAAGCAACCTTGTCTATTCCATCACGGCCTACGCCCACGGAGGACTAGCCTTACTTGGGGTAGATCTTCACGAAGTAGGCGATCTCCTTGCCCTTACAAACTTCTTGGTTCAACTCCACATCATCAAGACGGAGGCTCCCAAGCGACACCTAACCAATCTAGGAGGCACCACCCCCCAAAAGGTAATAGACGGTGTTGATGGTGATGAACTCCTTGCTCTTGTGCTTCAAATGATAAACTCCCCAACACTCAACTCTCCTCACTGATATGGCTGTGGTGGAAGAAAGGTTTGAGTGGAAAGCAACTTGGGAAGGCTAGAGATCAAGTTTCATATGGTAGGAATGGAATGGCTTGATCTCAACACAAGGGTAGGTGGTTCACTTCTCAGAAAGTGTATGGTAGGAATGGTAGTACTTTCTGATGGCTCTCCTCACGAATGAGGAGGGGTGGAGGGGTATATATAGCCTCCACACAAAATCCAACCGTTACACACACATTTGACCAATCTCGGTCAGACCGAAGTGAAAACTCGGTCAGACCGAAAGTTCAAATATAGTGAACGTTGGGATTTTCGGTGGGACCGAAAATACCATCTCGGTGAGACCGAAGTGAGTCAAAGGTTAGGGTTTGCCATTTCGGTGAGACCGAAAATATAAACTCGGATATTCCGAATTGATGTCAACTGATCACAGAAGGTTGGCAGCCCTTTTTCGGTGAGACCGAAACTCAGAATCGGTTTGACCGAGAAGCTAGGGTTTGGAGAAACAACTGAAGTGGTTCATCTCGGTGGGACTGAGTTGGATAAATCGGTGTGACCGAGATGTTAGGGTTTGTAGAGATAACTTCACCTCGGTGAGACAGAGTTGGTTTGACCGAGATTACTTATGGGTGTGTGTTAAGTAGTGAATAGTGCTGATAGTTGAGGGAGTTAGATCACCAAGCACTTGAGCAACAAGAACATTAACACAACCTCATCCCCTTTTAATAGTATTGGCTTTTCCTATGGACTCAATGTGATCTTTGATCACTAAACCAAAAATGGAGTCTTGAGCTTTTGCCAATGCTTGTCTTAGCATTTTGAGGGGTCCACTTCTTCAGACATTTCCATACCCATATCATCGAACTTCTCTGAAATGATTCTCAAGATAATATTAGTTCAATGATATATATGTTGTTATTAATTACCAAAACCACCCGGGGATTAGTTGCACTTTCAACTGGTGATCTTCTAAGACACCTAGGGTCATAATATTAACTCCAACACATGTGTCGAGGTAACGGAGTACCTCCACACACCGTCTAGTGTGATTAACCTGGCCTAAAAGGACATCGGAAACAGGGAGGAAAGGTTTGCAAATGCATCAGACTTATTTAGAAACCTGGATGACTCGGACAGCATAAGGCTGTAAATGCTCTAAAAATACTTTTGAGACTCATGCACGAAGATAGCATAACCACCCAACATCATAATGTCAAGGTTCTGAGATCAACAGTTGAACACACAGAAGTAGAATAAACTGAACTGAGAGTTGAATTCATAATTAACGTGATCCTGATAGACATAAGAAAAAGCCTAGTTCTTAATCCCCATAGAAAGAAGAAGGTGACTCAGATCAGAAGGTCATAAGGTAAAGGAGTAAAAACAGCCTTACGTTCCCTTCCACAATCAATTCCCTTACATAACTAAAGAATTTCTAGACACGACTTCGACCAGTTTGGCTTACTAATCCTACAGGCAGTCAGGCTCTGATACCAAAGCTGTCAGGACCCCGATCCTAAGTCGCACAGGTCTAGCCTTTAACACATCATATCACTTTGCGGCCTCACGCACGATATCCCCATGGGTGCCACCTTACCTGGCCTGGGACCGTTTGCGCATTTTGGCACACGTATATGATAGTGTCTCTAGCATCCATATGACAGAGAACCCGGGCTGACATGACTAGTTATAAACCAAAAGTGGCACTAAATTACAGAGACATGCATACATGACCCAGCAACGAACGTGTCGGTCATCAATGTATGAACCCAAGTCGTAGCAAGCTACAAGGACTTAAAGGAACAACGTGTGACATTTCCTCTAAGGGACAGACACAGGAACGAAGAAGGACACATGCCAGCCAGCCTAAGTGTTCCGGAGTAGTAGCAAGCTACCAAGGCTCAGTGGAAGCACTAGGAGACATTTCCCTATAAGTTAGGCTACCAAAGGTAAACAACTAGGTGTCGAATCCCACACATAGCAATACACATTACACGTACGCATAACATGCAAGTATGTGATGTACAACATGGCATCACAACACAACTCAACAACTCATATAGATAAAGGCCCAGAAGAGCCATCATAGCATTTATTACAAACAGAGGTCACATGACCCAACATACAGAGCATACAGGCAACGGAAACATAACATGTCTGAGTACAGACAACTACAAATGAAAAAGGCTGAGAAGCCTGACTATCTTCAAGACCCTCCCAAGGGTACAAGATCGTAGCTGAGGTAACAAGCTAAACATCGAAGTCCACACGGATCCACTAGCGAGACTGAAGTCTCTCTGCAAAAACATAAATTAAGCAAACGTGAGTACAAAGGTACTCAGCAAGACTTACATCAGAACTAGCTACATATGCATCAGTATAAACAAAGGGGGTGGTGGAGTTTGACTGCAGCAAGCCAGCTTGACTCGGTGGCTATCCTAAACTACGACTGCGAGTAACTCTTTTGAGGTGGCGCACACGAGTCCACATATTCACCAATCAATACACCACTATGGATCCGCTCCCGTCTCCCTACGAGAAGGCCATCCATAGCACTCACGCTTATCTTGCGTGTTTTAGAGTATCCACTTCCACTTGTCTATGAACTGTTATAGGCAACCCAGAAGTCCATTTCCGCGGACACGGCTATTCGAATAGATTATATTTAACCCTGCAGGGGTGTACTTCTTCACACACGCTCTCACCACTTACCGCCGATTACACGACATGTACTCGGCAACCTTCAAGCGGAGGCCCAGCGAGGGTGTCGGCCACGACCTGACTAACCACACAAGTATCTCGTCCATGTTTATCGCCTATTTGGGTTCCATCCGTGGGGAGATCCGGCCGGGGTGTCGCTCACGGCCCCAAATGATGTGTACAGGGTTCTCGCATCACCAAACGGGCGATCGGTACACCGTGCCACGTACCTGCCGCGTCACAGCCCACCCCGAGGGTCAGCGCTGCGCACGACCTCCAGTAAACTACAAACACCAGAAACTAGTTGCAACTCCTGGACAGAGAACAAGGGCAGTTAATAAGTCGAGAGGGTCCATTGGTTTCGGGCCCAATGCATGGTAGTAACTGGTCATGGATCAACCAACACAGAACTCCGTTCCTGAGGACGGCTGCAATGAGACAACCCACCATGTACTCCTACATGGCCTCTCATCGCTACCTTTACCAAATCGTGTTCACACACTTAGCTCACACACATTAGGACATGTTCATCACCATTCCAATTCATCCCCGATGAATCAGACTTGACACAACTCTAAGCAATAGCAGGCATAACCAGAAAGCATGAATGAGTAGGCACAACATGGCTCAAACAACTCCTACTCATACTAGTGGGTTTCAACTATTTACTGTGGCAATGACGGGTCATGCAGTGGAAAGGGGTTCAACTACCGCAGCAGGTAACAGTTGAAGCGTTGTTGTCCTAATGCATTAAAAGAGAGCAAGAGCGAGAGAGTGGGATTGTATCGGAATGCTCAATGGGGTTTTGCTTGCCTGGCACTTCTGAAGATAACATTGGGTCTTCATCGGTGTCATCGATCACATCGTCGGAACACGTCTACTGAAAGGGGACAAACACCGGCAAACAAGAGAGAACACAATCAATGCATTGCGACAATATGATGCATGATCATGATATGGCAATATGATGTTGATTGAGCTAATGCAACTAGCAGCCATGTTAAATGAAGTTGGTTTGAACCAAGATTCAAATTCAAACTCCATATGTGATTATTTAAATGCCATTTACTCAAATTGTCCTAAACAGTGGCTGTAAATTATTCAAACATGCATGAAAATGCCATAAACAGATTCCTTGAATTTTTCTGATCAATTTTCATATATAAGTTATTTTCATCTGAGTTATAGCTTATTTTCTGTGATTTTTAGAAGTTTTGTCTATTTTCTAAAATAAATAAATCATTTCTGATTTATTTTAAATTACAGAAAATAGTTACTGCGTCAGCATTAGGTCATGCTGACATCAGCAGGTCAACTGGCGGGTCCAGGTCCAACCCGACCAGTGGGGCCCACTGGTCAGTGACACAACTAACTAAACTAACTTATTTAATACTAACCTAGTTTAATTAGCCGGGCGGGGCCCACATGTCAGTGAGTCACAGGGTTAACTAATTACAAATTAGCACTAACCTAAAATTAGTAGGGCACTGGGCCCACCTGTCAGTGACTAACCTAACTAACTAGATTAATTAGCAATTAACTTAATTATCTTAGCTAATTAGAGGCGGGGGGCCCACGCGTCAGTGACCCAGGGGGTCAACTAGGTCAGCCCGGGTCAAACTCGCCGGAGTTGACCCGTGGCTCGTCGCCGGCGGAGCCAGAGACGGCGGAGGGCGTCGGGTTTCGCCCTCAGGCGACCAAACGAGCGGCGGAAAGGCTCTATGTGGATCTGGGACTCGCCCGCATCCATTTATGCCATCGGGAGGGGCTGTCGTCGACCCGCCTCGCCGGAAACAAGCTCGCGGCAGCGGCCGGAATCAGACCTCGGTGGTTTCAGGGCTGCGGTGCGCTAGGGGAGGGGCTGAGGGGCTAGGTCGCGTCTACGGGTCACCAGGAGCACGCTGGTGCCACGGGTTCGAGCGGAAGGGCTCGAGAGCACGGGGCTCGCCGGCCATGGCGGACGACGGCGTCGGGTGCTCGCGGGGCGGCGGCTACAGCTCGCAAACGAGACGGAGGAGAAGGGGGTTAGGGTGAGTAACTCACGGCGGAGTCGAAGAAGGTCGCAGAAGGCTCGGGGAGGCAGCGGACGTCGCGAATTCGACGGCGAGGTCGCCGGCGGCTGGAGGTTGAAGAAGGGGCGGGGTCGATGTTGTAGGGCTCCCGCGGTCACGTGGGCCGACGGAGAGAATGAGGGAAACACGGCGGAGCCCGGGGGCGTGTCGGAGAGGCGAGGGGAGGTTGTGGCCGCGACAACGGCGAACGACGGCGATGGTGGCGTTCGGCCGCACGCGTGAGGGAGGAAAGGAGAAGAAGGAGAGGTCCAGCGAGAGAGAGGAGAGAAACAGGGTGGCCAGGGCGCCGCGTTGGCGAGGGGAGAGGGACCGGGGCCTTGCCACCGCGAAGCAGGAGGTGGCCACGGCTCGGCTGTGCGCGCGCCACGCACCGAGCCAGTAGGCGCGAGGAAGACGACGCGCGAGGGGGTGGGTTGGGCCTGGCAGGCCGGCTGTCTACAGGCTTCTAGTGGGCTGCACAGGTAAGGCTAGGTTAATTTATGTTTTCTAATTTTAGTTACTGTTTTCTATTTGTTTTGCTCTATTTTGATTTAGTACTAATACTAAACCATTTTTGTTGCTTCTGAAATTATTTGTGGAAGCAATATGGATTATTTCAAAACTCCACAAATTGTTTTCAGAATAATTGGACCATTAAAAATAATTATATGATCTATTTGCTCCAACTCAAATACATTAGTGAATTAAATCAAAGCCCAAACAATTCCCCATAAATGTTCAGTATTTTTGGTTTGGACCAAAACCCTTGCCAAAATTATCAAACATTACTGAAGGCAATTTTTGGGTTTATTGAAAATATTTTTAGGTTAAACCTAATTGCTTTGATTTGGTGCTAGGGTTTAGTCATCCCCAATTCAACTTTAACAAAATTTTAAACATGATGCACAGGCAAAACTATCCTAGGGCAAAGTAAAGCTAGGGATGTGACAGAGATGCACTAGATGAAAGAACTGACAACGCAACAAACAAAACTAACCGCGATCCTAAAAAAATTTGAAGGGGAAGAGGGGTAATTCAAAACACCTACGTCAAGATTCCTCACCAGAGCGGGGAAGGGGCAGGGGAGTAAAAAGAATTCCTACTCTCCGATATAACTAGACTCTGAAAAAGTTTTCGGCTAGACGCACCAACGGCCATTCTACGATCAATCAAGGGGGCTCCTATGGTCGGTCGAGGCTCTGATACCAACTTGTCAGGCCCAAGATGCGATTCTATCCCGATCACATGACGCTTACGTGATTGAGGCACAACCGCATTTCGGGCGCTTAGCAAGATGGATATCATTACATCGTACCATTACATACATACATGGGGAATACAACAATACTTACAAATCACATGAATACAACAACATCAATACAAGGCATCCGACTACGGATGCAAACAAGAAAGACACAAAGACATCCATCTGCTATCCCAGGTTGCCGACCAGGAACCTAACCCAAGACTGAAGAAGAAGAAGAAGAAGAAAGAACTCCAACACAACGGACATCGCACTCACGTCCAGACATCGGAAACCTACACCTACAACTGTTGTTGTAGTAACTGTGAGCCCCGAGGACTCAGCAATCCCATAACCAAGGGTAACAAGACTAGCAAAGCTTAATGGGTAAGGAGAGGTAAAGTGGTGAGGTTGCAGCAGCGGCTAAGCAATATATGGTGGCTAACTTATGAGTACAAGAATAAGATGAGCATCTACGCAAACGGTCGCAACTAGTAGTGATCGCTAAAGATCCTGAACTACCTACGAGCCAGACATAACCCCACCGTGTTCTCTTATCAAAGTGAAAAGAGACAGTCACGGTTACTCACACAGTTGTGTGTTTTACTTCGGATCCTCTGTCAAGTTTTCTACAACTGGACATTAACAAATTCCAATCTGCCACATAACCGCAGGCACGGCTTTCGAAAGATCATAACCCTGCAGGGGTATCCCAACTTAGCCCATCACAAGCTCTCACGATCAGCAGAAGTAATAATAATATTATCACCCCTTATCTTTGGGACAATCCGATCAGGCTCAGAATCCCGGTGCACAAGACATTTCGACAATGGTAAAACAAGTCCAGCAAGACCTCCCGGCGTGCCGACACCCTGATAGTAGCCGCGCGTATCTCGTCTTAGGCCACAACCGGATAGGTGATCCTACGAGTAAAACCAGCCCTCGGGTTTCCCCAAGGTGGCCCCGCAGTCTCCCCGTTCGGGACCAACACCATCAGCACTGGGCCCCCTGCTATGTAGAAAAGAGTACCCGAGGGCGCGACCCCCTATGCAAATTTAATTAATTAATTAAGTTGTTATTATGAGGCAAATTAAAACCAATGTTGGGCCTTAATGGAGGAGTTTTATTCGAAGACGAACTGTCAAGGGGTCCCCATTTACCCGACCATGTAAGGAACGCAAAATCAAGGAACATAATGCCGGTTTATCGGCTCCTAAGGTGGCATGAGTGGAACAAAACACCGAGCAAAAGGCCAAGCCTTCCACCCATGCCCAGTATATAGGTGTGTTAATAAATAATAATAGATATTGTGATATTCCAACAACAAGCTCCCACCTGGAATGATCTTCATCTTCACCTGCAACTAACAATGCTATAAGAGGGGATGAGCAAGCGGGTAACATAGCCAAACAACGGTTTGTTAGGAAGGTGTCAAAGGTTAGAGGTTTCATGGAAACAAGGAGAAGGGCTGACAATAAAGATGGGTAGCGCGACATATAACGATAGCATTGAGACACTAAGCATGGCAATGATAGTAAAGGTATCCAAGGTGATGGTCATCTTTCCTGAGATCCCGCAAGCAAGAAGAACGGATCCGTGAAGAAGACGACGAAGAAGCCTTGAAGACGAACCACATGTAGACGAACGAATCCTCATGATCGCAACGGAAAAGAACTAGCGAGAAGAAAGCAAGCAACACGGTAAACACACAACACGAGAACAAGACAAGATGCTCAACCAAGTATGATGCAAGACAAGTCTATATATGATGCAATACATGTCAAGGTAGGAAGCACACAAGAACAACACAAACCAACAAGTTTAAATGAGGCCGGAATCAACATATAACAAATCCGGAAAGCCCTCATATGCATAATTTGAAATTAGTCCAGATCTGAACAAACCTTATGTTCAAGTTGTTAAACAGCAATTTAACATGCACCATGATGATCTACACGGAATTCTAGTCAAGTTTCATATAAAGTTTGTTTAATTCGGAGCTACGGCCTAGAAGATATGAGCAAAACAAGACAAGCAAGGCAACGGTGCAAGATGCACACAAACATCAAGCAAACACACTCCAAACATGAAAACAACATGATATTATGATTCTACATGCAAAATCACACAAGTTTCATATAGAGCACACTCAAAACGGAGCAACGGTTCAACACATACACACGAAACAAGATACAACCACAAGCTGAAGTTAACAACCACATAGCAACTTTGGAGCATGGTAAATATATGCTACAGCACTCAAACATGATAACAATAAGCATGGATGTGAAATAGACATTATACTTAACAAGCATGAACTTAAAACACACCCAAAAGCTTGCTGGAACATAATTAACCAAGCATGGCAAGTTGCAATAAAATTATCAAGACTTTGTCAAAATCTGGGAAGGCAAAAACATCATCACGATGCTGCTGTCAGGCCCAAGATGCGATTCTATCCCGATCACGTGACACTTACGTGATCGGGGCACAACCGCATTTCGGGCACTTAGCAAAATGGATATCATTACATCGTACCATTACATACATACATGGGGGATACAACATTACATACAAGTCACATGAATACAACATCAATACAAGTATCCGACTACGGATATAAACATGAAAAGCACAAAGACATCCATCTGCTATCCCAGGCTGCCGACCCGGAACCTAACCCAAGACTGAAGAAGAAGAACTCCAACAAAAGAACAACGCTCTCACGTCAAGACATCGGAAACCTGCACCTGCAACTGTTGTTGTAGTATATGTGAGCCACGAGGACTCAGTAATCCCATAACCATGGGTAACGAGACTATCAAAGCTTAATAGGTAGGAACAGGTAAAGTGGTGAGGTTGCAGCAGTGGCTAAGCAAAAGTATGGTGGCTAACTTATGAGTACAAGAATAAGATGAGCATCTACGCAAACGGTCGCAACTAGGAGTGATCGCTAAAGATCCTGAACTACATACGAGTCAAACATAACCCCACCGTGTTCTCTTCTCAAAGTGAAAAGAGACAGTCACGGTTACTCACACAGTTGTGTGTTTTACTTCGGATCCTCTGTCAAGTTTTCTACAATCGGACATTAACAAATTCCAATCTTCCACATAACCGCGGGCACGACTTTCGAAAGATCATAACCCTGCAGGGGTGTCCCAACTTAGCCCATCACAAGCTCTCACGATTAGCTGAAGTGATAAATGTAATATCATCATCCATTATCTTAGGGACAATCCGATCAAGCTCGGCATCCCGGTGCACAAGACATTTCGACAATGGTAAAACAAGTCCAGCAAGACCTCCTGGTGTGTCGACACCCTGATAGTAGCCGCGCGTATCTCGTCTCAGGCCACGACCGGATGAGCACTACGTACAGCAACCGAAGACCCCAGATAACTGGGTCGCACCGCAAGTGGCTCTAGTTTGGGACCAACACCATCAGCACTGGCCCCCCTGTATGTAGAAAGAATCCTCGGGTAGCGCTAACTCCCTATGCAATTTAAATAATTAATTAAGTTGTTATTATGAGGCAAATTAAAACCAATGTTGGGCCTTGCTGGAAGAGTTTTATTCAAAGACGAACTGTCAAGGGGTCCTCATATACCCATCGTGTAAGGAACGCAAAATCAAGGAACATAATGCCGGTTTATCGGCTCCTAAGGTGGCATGAGTTGAACAAATCACCGAGCAAAAGGCCAAGCCTTCCACCCATGCCCAGTATATAGGTGTGTTAATAATAATTATAGATATTGTGCTATACCAACAACAAGTTCCCTCCTGGAACAATCTTCATCTTGACCTGCAACTAACAACGCTATAAGAGGGGCTGAGCAAGCGGGTAACATAGCCAAACAATGGTTTTTGCTAGGAAGGTTTCAAAGGTTAGAGGTTTTATGGCAACTAGGAGAGGCTGACAATAATGATGGGTAGCGCGACATGTAACGATAGCATCGAGACACTAAGCATGGCAATGATAGTAAAGGTAGCCAAGGGTATGGTCATCTTGCCTGAGATCCCGCAAGGAAGAAGAACGGATCCATGAAGAAGACGAAGAAGAAGCCTTGAAGAAGAACCACGGGTAGACGAACGAATCCTCACGAACGCAACGGAACAAGCACTAACGAGAAGAAGCAAGCAATACGGTAAACAAACCACTCAAGAACATAACAATATGCTCAACCAAGTATGATGCAAAACAAGTCTACTTATGATGCACAGAAAGTCTACACAGGAAGCAAAACATGGCAAGGTAGGAAGCACAGCAAAACAACACAACTCTATATATGATGCATTACATGGCAAGGTATGATGCATGAGAAATATATACAGGAAGCACAGCAAGTCTATGAAGCATAACATGGCAAGGTATGATGCATGACAAGTCTATACAGGAAGCATAACAAATCTATAAAGGAAGCATAACATGGCAAGGTAGGAAGCATAGAAAAACAACACAAGTTTATGTGATGCAATACATGGCAAGGTATGATGCATGACAAATCTATACAGGAAGCACAGCAAGTCTATACAGGAAGCATTACATGGCAAGGTAGGATGCACAACATGGCAAGGTAGGAAGCATAACATGGCAAGGTAGGAAGCATAACATGGCAACGGTGCAAGATGCACCCAAACATCAACCAAACTTACTCCAAACATGTTAACAAGATGATATTATGATTCTACATGCAAAATCACACAAGTTTCATATAAGGAAAACTCCAAACGGAGCAATGGGCTAAAAGATACAAATGAAACAAGATATAACAACAAGCTGAAATTAACAGCCACATAGCAACTTTGGAGCAAGATAAATATATGCTACAGCACTCAAACATGGTGATAAAAAGCATGAACATGAAGTAGACATATCCTACAGCAAACAACTCCGTTGGAGCAGCTCCATAGGAGGCATGGATCAATAGCAAAAAGCTACAACATTTTGATCATGACAATAAAAACCTGACAACAATATTTTATAGCAACTTGGAAGCAAGAATTAAATAAGCTACAGCAAGTCAAATGGGCAAGTAAGGACATGAATGGATAGACAACAACATATACAACAAGGAATGAACAATGGCCACCCCAAAATTAACATGGATTCACCTAGGGCATCAAGCAAACATAGCATCAGGATATTACAGATTCCAGACTTAGTGAATTTCACTAAGTGTTAAAACAGCAATAACAACATGGCAAGTTTACAAGCATGTTTAAGTCAACACAAGGCATATCATGGAAAGTTAAATGCACCACATCAAAGAGCACGTCATGGAGATTCTAAAACATCTAGGCATGTGACAAGGGGACAAACACATCAATAGCAACGAGCTCCTCAACTAGGCATCTCGTAACAAGTTTCAGAACATAACAGCCAAATTCACTTTTGCAACATAGTTAAACATGGCAATATGAACTCAAACAAGCATGCTATAGCAACCAACATGTAGAGCATCTCATGATGAACATGTGGACATATCATTTGCATCATTTGGATAAACATGCGCCAAGTTATCATATCACAAACATGGCATGAAAATAACAAGTAGCAGTAGTTTATAACAAGTAGCACCCTAGCAACAGATATTAGAGCATCTAGATGAACTCAAATGAGCATGGCACAATGGAACAAAGTGTAGAGCATATCACCATGATCATTTTGACATATCATACACTCAATTTGGATAAGCACACAATTAATTACAGCCATTCAAAATATGCATCAGAACTTAAAACAGAAAAAGGACTTAGCCATTTTACGCAGAGAAAAGTGAGCGACAAATAGATAAGGGACGCCCGGGGCGGGGAATAGGTGGGCTTACAATGGGCTTCAGACCATCTGAAGAGGAGAGGCCGAGGCAGGCCTGGCGGGCCATGGAGGGATCTGGGAGCTGGGTCGGGCCCATGTGGCTGAGGGAGGCCGCGGCCCACTTGCGTAGGAGGCGGCCCAGGCGAGGGGCCTCATCGTGCTCCTGCTCGAGCTGCACGAGCACGAGGCCAGCGGCGGCGGCGCGCCACCAGAGCTCCGGTGAGGCGGCTGTGGTGCTCCGGCGAAGAGGAATGACGAGAGGGGCCGGATCTGGCCGGAACGGAGGCCGGATCCGGTGAGGGCGGCGGCGGATCTCACCGGAACGGAGGCGGCGCGGCGGGGCTCGGGATCTCGGTCGTCGAGGTGCTCACCGGCGGCAGCTCGCCGGCCGGAGAAGAGCACGGCGGCGCGACGAGGTAGGCAGGGGCGCGGAGGAGCTTGGGATCGAGGGGCTCCTCCCCTCGACCCGATCGGGCGCGAGGCGCGGGGAATCGGTGGGCTGCGGCGGTGGCTGCTCGGGCCCGCTCCGGCACGGGGGCGGGCCGCGGCTGGGCCTGGCGC
The DNA here is from genome assembly GCA_902687465.1 of Secale cereale. NCBI lineage: Eukaryota > Viridiplantae > Streptophyta > Magnoliopsida > Poales > Poaceae > Secale > Secale cereale. The sequence goes on from LR738711.1 coordinate 293,876,973, forward strand.
GGGGAGAGGGCGAGGCGACGTGGCTTTCGCCAGGTGGCGCACAACCATTGGTTGTGGCCGGCTGGAGGCTGAGGTGGCCCAATAGGAAGCCGCCAAGTGGCAGAGGTGAGGTGGCTTGGCGCAGAAATTGATGAGGGGGGCGGCTGCGAGGTGGGAGAAGGTAGGGGCTAGGTTTAGGCTAGAAAAATGCCCAAAATGGCAAGAGGGGGTCTATATATAGACATAGGGGCTAGGGTTTGGGGGTTTTGAACCGATCCGGAGCCATCGGATCGCGATCCAACGGCATCGGAGCGAAGGGGGAGTAGGCTGGGCCTAGGTGGGCTGTGTAGAGTAGTTGGGCTGGGGTGAGAGGAGAGGGAAAGAGGCCCGCGGGGGTTTTCGGAGACCGAAAACATCCGAAGAAATAACCGGCGACTAGTGCCGCTATAAATATCCGTTGGGCTATCAAACGAGCTCCGAATGCGATGAAATTTGGCAGGCGGCCTGTCTACACTATAGTAAGACCACACGACAAGTTTCCGAGAACATTTTTCGGCCACTCACAAAATAAATATTCGGAGGCACCACGGGCGCGTGCAAGTGTGTCTGGGCTCAGAACGGACAACGGAAAGGACGAGGGGACTCGAGCGGATGCAAGTTTTGAAAACATGCTAATGCAACACATATGATGACATGGCAAGATGCAACACGCAAGTAGATGACATGGCACTGACAACGAATAACTGGCTGACACCTGGCGCACCGGTCTCGGGGTGTCACAACACTACCCTACTAACAAGAGATCTCGTCCCGAGATCTTAGGAATGAGAAGGAAGATCAAAAGGAAGAACAAAGTTCTTCGAGGACAAAAGAGTGAAACCAAAGTATATCGAGAGGTTGAGCCACTCGAAAGAAGGGTACAATGGAGATGAACGAGATTGAAAGCTTCGGTAAAATAAGCAACAAGGCATAAGAAGAGAACCAAGAGGATAAGGATATGAACCACGGGTTGAAGGAATAAGAATGAATTTGAAACCACTCTAGTTAAAAGAGATAGAAAAAGGAATCTCCACGAAGGAATCCGGGCAGCACTTCGGCTAAAAAATTGAATGAAATAGCACATGGTTGAACAAGAATGGAATGGAGAAAGAACTTGAGAAGATGACACGATACTTGACGAGAGTAACAACACAAAGCCTCCGGAAGAATTGAAATGATGGAATAAAAGAATGGAGAAGAAGATGACAACTCCCATCACAAATGAATTTAAAAGATCATCCTCAAAGAAGGACTTGAATGGAGTTGTTGATAACATCAACAACAAAAGGGTGAGCTTGTTGTGGACTTATGAAAAACATCTCAAAGCTTGAGGTGAATTACCGCCGCAACGAAAAAAAGGATTATCTGAGAATGAAGAATTACAAAACTCCACTTCAAAAGAATACGGAGAATTATTTGCACTCGAGAGACAAGAATAAGAATGCTTGAGCTGCTCCGGAAGAATTAGCTGAACGCTTGAAGAATGAATTAAATGATGGAGAATGTCGGGGGAAACTGTCCGCCACGAACACCTATGGGACCGGAGCCCCTTGTCTGTGCGGTACGAGGGCGGAGGGAGCACGAAGAGCAGATCGAAGCAGACACGCGGGCAGTTTTACCCAGGTTCGGGCCGCACGGATGCGTAAAACCCTACTCCTGCTTGGTTGTGTATTGAGTTGATTGCTCGGGAGCATGAAGAAGCAGCTACACCGTGCGTGAGAGTAATCTAGGTTTCGAACCCCCTCCACGTTGTGCATGGGCCTCCTTTTATAGTGCAAGGGGTCACCGACAGGTGTCAACGTAGGAGAAAGGGGTAAAAATGTAAAAGAGGTGGTAGTTGTAACAGTGCGGGAACAGTGGAGCTACAGTACAGAACAGTGGTCTATACCTACTTTAACAGTGGGGGACAAGGGCATTTAATGCCCGTCGCCGTCGACCCCAAAAGCTCCCGCCTTAGCGTCTCCGTCCGCCACGGCGACGGATTTATCGCCGTGGAGTGCCACCGTGTACCCCAGGCTGCACAGCCATCCGCCACGCGTCCCTGGATAGGCCCCAGGGCGACGCGTGGGCCGATGAGCTGGAGCGCGGGCACACAGCGCAGCCTTCCCGGCAAGTACCTTGCCGGGGCCTTGATCTTGCCGGGCCCGGGAACTTGCCGCTCCCCGGGCCCCTTGCCGGGGCGCGCATAGCGCCGAGGCGATGTCTTCTAGTCTTCCTGGCAAGCTCCTCTTGCCAGGGTCTTGTGTTAGTGGAACAGTCTTGAGCCTGGTACGGCCCTTCCGGCAAGCTCCTCTTGCCGGGGTCTCGGTCTTATGTCTTGTATACTTTGTTTTTGAATGGTTTAATAGGGAGCAGGAAAGTCTCCGGCGAGCACGCAGTAAACCTTGCCGCGGGAAGCTGCAACTGCCCGTGCACAAGTTGGGGTACTGGGGTACCCCTACCTTAGTACACCGACAGGAGCCCCCGGGCCTGGGCCACACACGGTGCCGAGCGCTGTTGGGCCAGGCCCAAAACAGTGCACGGGCACCCGCGGCCCGCGGCGCGCCGAATCCACTTCCATATCCGCCGCACCCCACGGTAACGGCACGCGTCGATTGCGGCGCCGTGGGATGGGACGTGCCCACGATCTCTTAATGGAAAGGGCGAAACGCCCCCCACTCCCCCATAAAAGCAGAGGTAGCGGGCGCGGTTCCCCTCCTTGCGCTCTCATTACGTCGTCTTCCACCTGCAAAAGATTCCTCCTTGCGCTCCGCCTCCACACCTCCGCCGCCGCCGAGCTCTTCGTCCCCTTCCTTCCGCCGCGTCCGCCATGGCCCCAAAGACCGACAAGGCGAAGGCGGAGAAATCCAAGAAGGAGAAATCGGAGCAAGCGGCCAAGCTCATCGCTTACCGGAAGCGGCACGTCGTCTTCCCGCCGAAGCTCGGCGTGCAGGAACTCTGGAACAAGTATTACTTGTTCTGGTCCAAGGGAACCGATGCGCATCCCCGCACGCGAGCATACCCGGCCGCCGCCAAGGACAGCTATCCTGGCGGGTATCACTTCTTTGCTGCCTTTTTCCATTGTGGTCTCTGTCCTCCTTTTTCGAACTTCTTCTGTGATATCATGAACACATATGGCTTCCATCTGCTTGACTTCACCCCCAACGCCATTCTCACCATGGCTGTTTTCGCACATATGTGCGAAAACTTCATAGGAGTCCACCCCAATGTAGCCCTCTTTAGACACTTCTTCACTCCTAGAGCCGAGGCCGATGCCCCCCTCTCCGGAGGAATTTCTTGGGTCTTCCGTCTCAATAAGAAAGGGGCGTACTTGCCGGGGGAGCTCCGCGGCAAGTGGGAGGAATGGCGAGCGGAGTGGTGCTGGATTGTAGAAGACCAGCCGCAAGCCTTCACTGCGCCGCGCACAACGCCCATCGTGCGCGGCAGGGATTGGAGTGATTTAGACTCCGACGACATCAAGCTCGACATCGCCCTCGTCCGGATTCTTCGTCTTCGGATGGCCCGGCTGTCAGTTGCCGAGGTGGGCGCAGATTTCCTCCGCCGGCGCATCGCCCCTCTCCAAGACCGGAAGAGACCGGCCTGGGAGTACGGCGGCCCGGCAGACATCATGAGGCTGCGCCCCGGGCTCAATTTCAACTTCACCACTCTGGAGCTGCGCGGAATGGTACGGGAACTCTTCAAGTACGACCCGACGCACCCTGAGTGGTTCAGGACTCCCCGGGAAGTGGTGCCGCTCTGCAACAACGCCGCGAGGGACCGGATCCTTGCCATGATGCCCATGTGCGACTCACATGGCTTGGACCGCTCGTGGATCGCCCCGAAGCCCATCGACGTCCTCAACTTCTACGACAACCTCGCGGAGGTGGCGAGTAACAAGGAGGACCTCAAGCTGCACACGCGGGACACCACCGACCAGGAAATCGCCTATATAGCTTCTCGGGCTGAGGAGGCCGCCGCAGCCGCGGCGGCAGGAGTTTTCGGGTTCTCGCCGGAGGAGGCGGAGGCCGAGGAGGCGTCCACCCAGGCGGAGGAGGCGGAGATCCGCAGGTTGCTGAACCTCCCACCCGACGCGCTCGCCGGGGTCCCCTCACTGAGGCACTCCGGGATCCATGGGATCGCGACGGAGGCCGCGGCAATGGAGGGCACCGCCGGAGGGAGCAGAGGCGCCGCGAGGGGCAGAGGCGCCAAGGGAAAGGGGGCCGCAGCGCAGGACGCTGGGCCCAGCGAGCCGGCCGGGGCAGAGGAGGAGGAGGAGGAGGAGGCCGAAGACTCCGGCGGATCCACGGAGTTATACGCCGACGACCTCTCCTCGTCGGAGAGTTCCCCGCCCCCGGCAAGCCCGAGGCAGTCCCCGGCGAAGCGCCTCCGCAAGGCGGCGACGGGGGAAAGAGCGCAGGCGCCCCGGCAACAGCCACCTCGGCGGGCGGCTCCCCGGGGGAGTCAAGCCGCGCCAAGGCCGTCCGGCGCACCAGCCGCAGCGGAGGCGGCCCGTGCGCGGACCACGACGGAGGCGCCCCGCAGGCCGACAGCGAGCCGGCAGGGGTCTTCTCGGAGCGGAGCAACGGCTCCGCCCGCTCCTCGGGCGCCGGTAGCCACAGGGGCTGGGTCCTCGCAGCCCCCAGCCCCGGTGAACACCAAGCGCGCGAGGGAGTCTTCACCTTCCGCTCCTCGCGCCGACGCGCCCACGGTGGAGTATGACTTCTCCGCCCTGAGCGAGGACGACGAGGAGGACCAGGAGTAAGAATCCGAGATTCTACATCTTCTTGATTTTTGTCTTGAACTTCTGTTGATGCTGACTCTGTTTACTGTTTTGATTTCAGGACCCTGGCCCACCGCGCAGCGAAGAAGGCCAAGGCGCCCGAGGCCGAGGTCGCGGAAGGCTCAGCGGCAGCGGCAACAGAGGGTGTGCCGGAGCCGAGCCTGCCGGACTCGAGCACTGCTCCGATGAGCAGCCCCCAGCGCAGCCCGCAGCGCAGCCCCCAGCGTAAGTCTGGGTTTTTCTCTTTTAGCTTTGGGGAACGCCTGAGGATTTGATTTTGTCTTCACGTGTTGACATCTCTTGTCTTGTTCCATGCAGAGGAGGAGCCCCAGCGGGAAGAGCGCCCGGAGGCCACAGCTGAGGAGCCGCAGGCCCCGCCATCCCCGCCAAGGCAGATCTCTCCGGCAAGGGAGAGTGCTCCGTCAAGGGCGGGTACTCCGCCAAGGCAGAGTACCCCGCCAAGGACGAGCAGCCCGGCAAGGGCGGCCACCCCGCCAAGGCCAAGTTCCCCGGCGAGGGCGACTACTCCGACGAGGCCGAGCTCCCCGGCGAGGGAGCCCGCCGCTGAGGACGTCCGCCAAGGTAATCTTTGTGACTTGTCTTCTTGGCTTATCTCTTTTTTTTGGATATTTGCTTGAGTCTTGAATTTCTTTCTCTTCTTCTTCTTTCTAGATCTTCCTCCTCCTGTGCCCATGGAGACGGAGGTGATTATCCTCGAGGAGGAGGACGCGCAGGGCGGCGGCGGCGACGCTCCAGTCATCGAGGAGGTAACCGAGGCCGCCGAGCCGGCCGCGCAAGAGACTGCTCCGGCTGCGGACGCAGCGGCCGGGGAGGGGGACGGTGGCCTCACCGCCGACCCGGAGGCGGCGGGAGCATCGGATGCTGCACCGGCCACCGGTCCCTCCGCCGGCGAGGAGCAGAGGTTCTATCTCGAGGCCCCCAATGGCGTCTTCATCCAGATGCCGTGGGGGTCTTCGTCGCGAGCTCCTGCGGAGGGCGAGGCGTTCGACGGAGAAGTCCTCGCCTCCGCAGGCCTGAAGATCGTCCAGGCGCCCGGTGGAGGTGAGGGGCCCGAGGAGGAGCGGTTGCTTCATCAGCTCCTGGCCCTTTACCGGGCCAGGCAAGCAAAGCTCGCTTCCCGGGAGGCTCTTGCCGCCAAGGCCGCGGCAGAGATGGAGAAGCGTGCGGCGGAGCTCAGCGCCGCCAATCAGGCTGCCCTCCGCCAGGTGGCGGAGGAGCGTGAGCGTCTCGCCGGCGAGTACCAAGAGTGGGTGCTCGAGAAGGCTGAAGCCGATGAACAGCAGCGTCTCGCCGGGGTGGAGATGTCCCGGCGAGAGGGAGAGCTCGCGCAGCGGAAGGTCGAGCTGGACTCTCATGAAGAAGACCTTGCCGCTCGCGAGGCTGCCCTTGGCGGGGAGCTGAAGGAGGCGAAAGCCGCTGCGGTTGCCGCGGAAGACGCCAAGAAAGAGCTCGCCGCCAAGGTCGAACAGTTGGAGAAGGCGATGAAGGTGAGCGCCGAGAAGGTTGCCGCGCTCATCTTGGAGCGCGAGAAGGACGCTCACACAAACTCTGAGCTTCAGGTGAGCTTATCAAAGAGGGGCGATGAGCTGAAGGCCGCCAAGGACTCCATTGAGGACTTGGAGCTGAAGGTCACCACCCTGAAGGAATCGCTTGATGCTGCCCGGGCCCAGGAGACCAAGTTGAAGGATGAGCTCCGCAAGGAGCGGACCTTGGTGGAGAGCGTCAACAAGGCATCCGAGCTCTTCCGGCAGACTATCGAAGTGTGGACCGAAGAGCTGGTTTCTTCTGCGTCCAATATTGACCAGGAGCTGCTGGCGCTGAAGGTCGAACATCTTATCTACTCGCCGGATCCAGATCTCCCGCACAGCGCCAAGCTCAGCCTCTTCTTCAGAGGAGTCGCTCCGGCTCTTGCAGGTCTCCGGAACCGCATCCCCGCGCAGCTGGCCGAGGAGTCGCGCCGGCTCTGCGCGGGAACTCTGGAGCGGGTGCTGACGAAGATCGTGTACCGCAACCCGGGAATCAACCTCACGAACGTTCTTCGCAGCTTGCCGGCAGATGCAGACACGGAGGCCCTGAAGGAGCAGGTCGGCCACATCATCGCCAAGGTGGCGAAGCTTGGCAGGAAAGAAGGCGACCGCGTAGACTAGGGCTCCATTTATCTTTATCTTTTTGTTGCTGCACATTATGTTATGAACCTATTAGTCCATCGCGACAAACTATCCTTTGTAAGATATTTGCTTTACTTCGATCAATCAGTGCAATGTTATCTTCCTTGTTTCAATCTTTGACTTTGTATGTTTTTCACCCTATGCTCCCGGGGAGCTCGCCGGCAAGGGGCCCTTGCCGCGAGCGCTGAGTGCTGGACTCTGAGCAGCCTGCTGGCCAAGGTCCTTGCCGGTAAGCAACCTCGCCGCAGCTAGTCGCAACGCACTTAGCTTGCTGAGCGTACTCGGAAACGAAGCAAGGGCGCGACACTTGTCGCGGCTCACTTAAATCGTTGAGTGAACTCGAAAGCAAGATAAGGGTGCGGCAAGCTACGGGTAGGTTCCTCCGCGCACAGGTTTTCCATACAAAGCGTGATCGTTCAAGGAAGACAACCAAAATTTAAAATTTGAACTGGTCATATTCTAACAACTTATCTTTCATATGCTGCTTGCTTATACTGCTTGCCTCTCGGTAAGACTTCTCTTTCTTGAACAGCACTTGGTTTCTCCTCCACCTCCTTCCCCCCCGGCAAACTTGTGCGCGAGGAATCGTTCCTTCTGCTTAAGAGGAAAGAAAACGGAGAGGGAAACAAGTATATGGCCTGTCGGCACGCTAATGCTTACCGTACATTTGAGTGTTGCATCGAAACGCCAAATAGAACATGCAAATAGCAGGGAAAGGCATGCAAAAGGCAATCGATGCGAGAAACACGAAAACTTTACTGATGCACGGGGTCTGCGCCCGGCTTTGTACAAAGGGTTACATGCAACAGCGGCAAAGCTTGTACAAAAGGTGGTTGCCGGAGCGGATCACGGCAACCGCGCCTTAGGGGTGAAACTTGCGAAGATGCTCTATGTTCCAGGAGTTGCTCACCGGTAAGCCTTCTTCGGTCTCGAGGCGGACAGCGCCGGGCCTCGTAACTTGTCTCACCCGATAAGGGCCTTCCCACTTCGGCGTCAACTTGTTGGAATTCTTGGCGGACTGAACACGCCGAAGAACAAGGTCGCCTTCCTCGAGACTCCTGGCCTTGACTTTGCGGCTATGATAGCGGCGCAAAGCTTGCTGGTATCGAGCAGCTCGTACCGCAGCCTGGAGACGTCCCTCCTCGAGGAGCAACGCGTCATCTTGCCGCAGCTGCTCTTGCTCGAGCTCATCATAAGCGAGCACTCGAGGAGATCCGTATACGAGTTCCGTGGGGAGAACTGCTTCTGCTCCATAGACTAGAGCAAAAGGCGTCTGTCCGGTGGCTCGACTTGGTGTCGTTCTGATTGACCAAAGAGCCGCCGGGAGCTCCTCTATCCAATTTCTTCCGCACTTGCGCAGCCTGTCAAAGGTCCTTGTCTTGAGTCCTCGCAGCACTTCAGCATTTGCCCTCTCCGCTTGACCGTTGCTCCTCGGGTGAGCAACAGAAGCGAAACAGACCTTGGCGCCAAGGTCTTGGACGTACTGCATGAAGGTGCGACTAGTGAATTGCGTACCGTTGTCGGTGATGATCCTGTTAGGGATCCCGAAACGGCAGACAATCGACCTGAAGAACCTGACTGCTGACTGTGCTGTCACCTTTCTCACTGGCTCCACTTCTGGCCACTTTGTGAACTTGTCAATTGCAACGTACAAGTACTCAAAGCCCCCGACAGCTCGAGGGAAAGGGCCGAGGATATCGAGCCCCCAGACCGAGAAGGGCCATGACAAAGGGATTGTTTGGAGAGCTTGAGCTGGCTGATGGATTTGCTTTGCATGGAACTGGCACGCTTCACACTTGGTTACTAGTGCAGTTGCATCTTGGAGGGCTTCTTGCCAAAAGAACCCTTGCCGGAAAGCTTTCCCGGCAAGCGCCCTTGCGCCAATGTGGTGGCCGCATATGCCTCCGTGTATTTCTGCCAACAGTTTCTGTCCATCTTCTCTGGAGATGCACTTCAACCTGACACCGTTGAGTCTTCTTCTGTACAGCTCATTATCCACGAACTGATACATACTTGACTGCCTGGTTATCTTCTCTATCTCTTGAGGGTCGTCGGGAAGTTCTCCAGTTTGCAGAAAACGGACGATCTGCTGTGCCCATGCCGGAGCCCGAGGCTCGACGGCAAGGACTAAAGGCTCGAGGGCCGCTGCGGGAACCTCAGCTTCTACGGCAAGGACCTCTGGTTCTGCCGGAGCTGATGGTCCCCCGGCAAGCTCGCCGTGGCGAGGCTTGTCGGGAACGCTTGCTTCAACTGCACAAGCCCGAGGACTTGCAGGAGCAAACTGTTCCTCAGCGTTCTGGTTGTTGATCTTGGGGACCTTGGCGGCGGTTTCCGGAAGATCCGCCGGCAAGTAGTCGCCGGAGACCAACTTTCTCTTCTTGGACTGCCCAATTGATGGTGTAACGGATGGTTGAGTCAGCTTGAGTAAGAAGGTCCCTGGTTCCACAGGTAACTTCATTGCGGCGCACTTTGAAAGGCCATCTGCAATTTTATTTTGAGCTCTCGGGACGTGCTCCATCTGCAAACCTTCAAAGTGCTCTTCAAGTTTTCTCACTTCATCGACATATGCTTCCATCAAAGGGCTCTGATAGCTCTTGTTAACTTGTCGGACCACCAACTGAGAATCGCCCCGCACAATCAGCTTTCTGATCCCAAGTTCGGCCGCAATCCTGAGGCCGGCAAGCAAGCCTTCATACTCTGCGGTGTTGTTTGTCGCTTGCTCCCTGGGAAAGTGCATCTGGATAACATATTTGAGGTGTTCTCCGGTGGGCGCGATGAGTACCACGCCGGCACCGGCGCCTTGCAGCGAGAAGGCACCGTCAAAATACATTACCCATTCACTTGTCGCTTCTTGCACGGGTGCGCTTGTTTCTTGAATTTCTTCGTCTGGCATCGGGGTCCATTCGGCAATGAATTCTGCCAAGGCTCGGCTCTGTATGGTTGAAGTACTTTCAAACTTGAGTCCAAAGCTCGACAGTTCCAGCGCCCACTCAACGATCCTGCCTGTTGCTTCTGGATTGTGCAATATCCTCTTCAACGGAAAGCGAGTGACCACTGTTATCTCATGGGCTTGAAAGTAATGGCGCAGCTTCCTCGAGGCCATGAGGAGGCCGAAAAGCAATTTTTGCACACCAGAGTATCTTGATCTAGCTCCCTGGAGAAGGGAACTTACAAAATACACTGGGCGCTGCACCATCTTCTTCCGCACCTCTCCTTGTTTTTGCGCAGAGTCTTCCTTGTCGGGGCCAGAGCTTGTCGGGTCAGCCCCCTGTTTGTCGCTGGATTCGTTTGCCGGTGGTGCTGACTCCTCGTCGGACTCCCTCTCCGCTACCAACGCAGCACTAACCACCTGGTCGGTTGCCGCTAAGTATAGCAACAACTTTTCCTGTGGTCTAGGTGCGACAAGTATAGGAGTGGAGGACAGGTACCGTTTCAAATCCTGCAACGCCGCCTCCGCTTCCGGAGTCCACTTCATGGGACCTGCCTTCTTCAAAATTTTGAAGAAAGGTAGGGCGCGTTCTGCAGACTTTGAAATGAACCTACTGAGGGCAGCAACACATCCCGCAAGCCTTCTGACATCCTTGACGCGCTTCGGGGCCTCTATCTGCTCAATGGCCTTGATCTTGTCGGGGTTGGCTTCAATCCCCCTCTGTGATACAAAGAACCCGAGAAGCTTGCCGGAGGGGACTCCAAAGACGCACTTCTCGGGGTTCAACTTGAGCTGTATCCTGTGCAGGTTCTGAAACGTTTCTTCCAAGTCTTGAATCAAGGTTTCCTTGCTTTTGCTCTTCACCACGATGTCATCCATGTAAGCTTCTACATTTCTGTGAATCTGTGGCTCAAAAGCAGTGTATACTACCCTTGCAAAAGTTGAGCCTGCATTCTTCAATCCAAATGGCATGCGGATAAAGCAATAAGTGCCACATGGAGTGATAAACGCAGTCTTCTCTTCATCTTCTTTGGCCATGAAAATCTGATGATAGCCTGAGTATGCATCAAGAAAACAGAGTAGCTCACATCCGGCAGTGGAGTCAACGATCTGGTCAATGCGCGGCAAAGGGAAGGGATCCTTGGGACATGCTTTATTGACATCGGTGAAGTCTATACACAGTCTCCACTTCCCGTTGGCCTTGCGCACGACGACTGGGTTTGCCAACCACGTCGGATGGATCACACCTCTAACTAGACCTGCTGCCTCTAGTTTCTTGATCTCCTCATTGATGAACTCTTGGCGCTCCACGGCTTGCTTCCTCACTTTCTGCTTGATGGGCCGCGCATGAGGACAGACAGCAAGCTTGTGCTCAATCACCTTCCTGGGAACACCGGGGATGTCAGATGGTTGCCAAGCAAACACATCGACATTCGCCCGCAGGAAGGCGACGAGCGCGCTTTCCTATTTGCTGTCAAGGATGGCACTGGTGGTGAACTGTCCGCCACGAACACCTATGGGACCGGAGCCCCTTGTCTGTGCGGTACGAGGGCGGAGGGAGCACGAAGAGCAGATCGAAGCAGACACGCGGGCAGTTTTACCCAGGTTCGGGCCGCACGGATGCGTAAAACCCTACTCCTGCTTGGTTGTGTATTGAGTTGATTGCTCGGGAGCTTGAAGAAGCAGCTACACCGTGCGTGAGAGTAATCTAGGTTTCGAACCCCCTCCACGTTGTGCATGGGCCTCCTTTTATAGTGCAAGGGGTCACCGACAGGTGTCAACGTAGGAGAAAGGGGTAAAAATGTAAAAGAGGTGGTAGTTGTAACAGTGCGGGAACAGTGGAGCTACAGTACAGAACAGTGGTCTATACCTACTTTAACAGTGGGGGACAAGGGCATTTAATGCCCGTCGCCGTCGACCCAAAAAGCTCCCGCCTTAGCGTCTCCGTCCGCCACGGCGACGGATTTATCGCCGTGGAGTGCCACCGTGTACCCCAGGCTGCACAGCCATCCGCCACGCGTCCCTGGATAGGCCCCAGGGCGACGCGTGGGCCGATGAGCTGGAGCGCGGGCACACAGCGCAGCCTTCCCGGCAAGTACCTTGCCGGGGCCTTGATCTTGCCGGGCCCGGGAACTTGCCGCTCCCCGGGCCCCTTGCCGGGGCGCGCATAGCGCCGAGGCGATGTCTTCTAGTCTTCCTGGCAAGCTCCTCTTGCCAGGGTCTTGTGTTAGTGGAACAGTCTTGAGCCTGGTACGGCCCTTCCGGCAAGCTCCTCTTGCCGGGGTCTCGGTCTTATGTCTTGTATACTTTGTTTTTGAATGGTTTAATAGGGAGCAGGAAAGTCTCCGGCGAGCACGCAGTAAACCTTGCCGCGGGAAGCTGCAACTGCCCGTGCACAAGTTGGGGTACTGGGGTACCCCTACCTTAGTACACCGACAGAGAACCACCATGAAGAACTCCGGTAACATGAAAGGATGATGATGGAATAGAAATGACGGACGAAAAGAATAAGATCAAAGCCTTGCGACGATTAGTCGGGGTTCCGACGAGATAATCGAGAAAACTTTGAACTCCGGGAGGAAAGATGAAAGGACTTGGAACTAGAATTTATTCATGGAGAATAAACTCCGAAGGAAGGAATTAATCAACTCGATGAAAAGAATAAGAATTATGTCATGCTTATCCTCCATCAATTAAATTGATGAGAAGCAATGGATTCGCATACTACTTATTCTCGTTAAAATTGATTAAAGAGGGATATATCGCGAATTTGCGAAAATCTTCATGAAACACCGGTAGGATTGGAATGAACGAATGAATTGATATGATAGCACCGGAAAGAAATGTTGAGCGAATCACCGTAAGGAATTGAAGCCGAGTGAAGAAAAATGAACGAACCACCGGGAAGAATTACAATCGAGTGAAGAACGAGAATGACCACCGTAAGGAATGAAATAGAACGATGCAAGAGGACAAGCCACCGTGAAGAATTGAGATTGAGTGAACACAAGAGAATGAATCTCCGGGAAGAATAAAGCACTCGAGGGAATTAAAATGACGAGAGCAACGAGACCGTGAACTGATTAAAGAATACTTGAACAAGCACCAAAAGAATGTGAGACGAACGAAGAGGCATCAATGAAGAATATTTTGAGGACGAAGTTGAAAACTAAGAACGAAGAAATCTTTTGAAATGATGGTCTTCGGAGGAACACAATGAAAAGAATTCATGAAATACTACGGATGAAGAAAGGTTGGACCAACGATGGAAAGAATTAAAATTGATCTTCTGAAGGCATGTGACTGATGAAATTCATACTTACGTCACACTTGAAAAGAATTTCGGAACACTCCGGGCAAATTAGAAGAGTCAGGTAAGATCCTGGGAAAAGACCTATGGATTAAGAGCCCACCAAAGAGAAAACACCGTTGAAAGATTGAAAGGAGATGATGCACCGGAACATTTGAAAAACACGAATGAGGTGACAACCTCGAATTAATTGGAAGACAGACGAATATCCTGAGATGTCTTCGGAACTCCGGAATAATTAAATGACGAGAGGTAAACGAGCAATTGGAAACATCTGAGCTGATGAAAGAATATGATGAGCACCGAATACAAATAGAATTGGAACCACCAGAAAGAAAAGAGATGGATAATATCAAATGAGAGGAGAATTCATCGGAGAATAACGGAGATGAATGATGACGAACTAGACGAGAATTCACCAGTTGAAATGACTGAGGAAGAATGCAAAGGATTCACACGAGTAGGATAGATACTCGATTACGAACTCCGGCTCCGAGAAGCAAAAGGGTGGGCGGGTGGGAAAAATAAAGACCACATCGGACGGGGAAACACCGTCGGTTAAAAGGAACTGAGGGTTGAACTTGCAAGAAGAAGAGGGTTGAATCCACTTGACGAGAGATGCACCAGATGAAAGAACTAACAACGCAACAAACAAAGAACTAACCACGTGATCCTAAAAAAATTTGAAGGGGAAGAGGAGTAATTCAAAACACCTACGTCAAGATTCCTCACCAGAGCGACGAAGGGGCAGGGGAGTAAAAAGAATTCCTACTCTCCGATATAATTAGACTCCGAAAAAGGTTTTCTTCTAGACTCAACAACGGCCAAGCTACGATCAATCAAGGGGGCTCCTATGGTCGGTCGAGGCTCTGATACCAACTTGTCAGGCCCAAGATGCGATTCTATCCCGATCACGTGACACTTACGTGATTGGGGCACAACCGCATCTTGGGCACTTAGCAAGATGGATATCATTACATAGTACCATTACATACATACATGGGGGATACAACATTACATACAAGTCACATGAATACAACATCAATACAAGTATCTGACTACGGATACAAACATGAAAAGCACAAAGACATCCATCTGCTATCTCAGGCTGCCGACCCGGAACCTAACCCAAGACTGAAGAAGAAGAACTCCAACAAAAGAACAACGCTCTCACGTCAAGACATCGGAAACCTGCACCTGCAACTGTTGTTGTAGTATCTGTGAGCCACGAGGACTCAGCAATCCCATAACCACGGGTAACGAGACTATCAAAGCTTAATAGGTAGGAACAGGTAAAGTGGTGAGGTTGCAGCAGCGGCTAAGTAAAAGTATGGTGGCTAACTTACGAGTACAAGAATAAGATGAGCATCTACGCAAACGGTCGCAACTAGGAGTGATCGCTAAAGATCCTGAACTACATACGAGTCAAACATAACCCCACCGTGTTCTCTTCTCAAAGTGAAAAGAGAAAGTCACGGTTACTCACACAGTTGTGTGTTTTACTTCGGATCCTCTGTCAAGTTTTCTACAACCGGACATTAACAAATTCTAATCTGCCACATAACCGCGGGCACGGCTTTTGAAAGATCATAACCCTGCAGGGGTGTCCCAACTTAGCCCATCACAAGCTCTCATGATTAGCTGAAGTGATAAATATAATATCATCACCCCTTATCTTAGGGAAAATCCGATCAGGCTCGGCATCCCGGTGCACAAGACATTTCGACAATGGTAAAACAAGTCCAGCAAGACCTCCCGGTGTGTCGACACCCTGATAGTAGCCGCGTGTATCTCGTCTCAGGCCACGACCGGATGAGCACTACGTACAGCAACCGAAGACCCCAGATAACTGGGTGGCACCACAAGTGGCTCTAGTTTGGGACCAACACCATCAGCACTGGCCCCCCTGTATGTAGAAAGAATCCTCGGGTAGCGCTAACTCCCTATGCAATTTAATTAATTAATTAAGTTGTTATTATGAGGCAAATTAAAACCAATGTTGGGCCTTGTTGGAGGAGTTTTATTCAAAGACGAACTGTCAAGGGGTCCCCATATACCCATCGTGTAAGGAACGCAAAATCAAGGAACGTAATGCCGGTTTATCGGCTCCTAAGGTGGCATGAGTTGAACAAAACACCGAGCAAAAGGCCAAGCATTCCACCCATGCCCAGTATATAGGTGTGTTAATAATAATTATAGATATTGTGCTATACCAACAACAAGTTCCCTCCTGGAACAATCTTCATCTTCACCTGCAACTAACAACGCTATAAGAGGGGCTGAGCAAGCGGGTAACATAGCCAAACAATGGTTTTTGCTAGGAAGGTTTCAAAGGTTAGAGGTTTCATGGCAACAAGGAGAGGCTGACAATAATGATGGGTAGCGCGACATGTAACGATAGCATCGAGACACTAAGCATGGCAATGATAGTAAAGGTATACAAGGGTATGGTCATCTTGCCTGAGATCCCGCAAGGAAGAAGAACGGATCCATGAAGAAGACGAAGAAGAAGCCTTGAAGAAGAACCACGGGTAGACGAACGAATCCTCACGAACGCAACGGAACAAGCACTAACGAGAAGAAGCAAGCAATACGGTAAACAAACCACTCAAGAACATAACAATATGCTCAACCAAGTATGATGCAAAACAAGTCTACTTATGATGCATAGAAAGTCTACACAGGAAGCAAAACATGGCAAGGTAGGAAGCACAGCAAAACAACACAAGTCTATATATGATGCATTACATGGCAAGGTATGATGCATGACAAATATATACAGGAAGCACAGCAAGTCTATGAAGCATAACATGGCAAGGTATGATGCATGACAAGTCTATACAGGAGGCATAACAAGTCTATAAAGGAAGCATAACATGGCAAGGTAGGAAGCATAGAAAAACAACACAAGTTTATGTGATGCAATACATGGCAAGGTATGATGCATGACAAATCTATACAGGAAGCACAGCAAGTATATACAGGAAGCATTACATGGCAAGGTAGGAAGCACAACATGGCAAGGTAGGAAGCATAACATGGCAAGGTAGGAAGCATAACATGGCAACGGTGCAAGATGCACCCAAACATCAACCAAACTTACTCCAAACATGTTAACAAGATGATATTATGATTCTACATGCAAAGTCACACAAGTTTTATATAAGGAACACTCCAAACGGAGCAACGGGCTAAAAGATACACATGAAACAAGATATAACAACAAGCTGAAATTAACAGCCACATAGCAACTTTGGAGCAAGATAAATATATGCTACAGCACTCAAACATGGTGATAAGAAGCATGAACATGAAGTATACATATCCTACAGCAAACAACTCCGTTGGATCAGCTCCATAGGAGGCATGGATCAATAGCAACAAGCTACAACATTTTGATCATGACAATAAAAACCTGACAGCAATATTTTATAGCAACTTGGAAGCAAGAATTAAATAAGCTACAGCAAGTCAAATGAGCAAGTAAGTACATAAATGGATAGACAACAACATATACAACAAGGAATGAACAATGGCCACCCCAAAATTAACATGGATTCACCTAGGGCATCAAGCAAACATAGCATCAGGATATTACAGATTCCAGACTTAGTGAATTTCACTAAGTGTTAAAACAAGAATAACAACATGGCAAGTTTACAAGCATGTTTAAGTCAACACAAGGCATATCCAAGGGTATGCCTTGTGACTTGATCGGAGTGTGCGGGCCTCCTCTTCTCAAGCCATCCTTTTGCCCTTCCTAACAAACTCATTTCTGAAAAAAAATTTTACAAAAACGAGGATTAAAACAAAGTGAGCTAAGTCAAACTACTCAACTCACTTGCCCAAGGCATAAACTTGCATCAAAACTTGGAAAACAACTTTCTACACATGCATGTAAGCTCATCTCTACAGCACCAAGAACTACTAAATACTCACAAATGAGGCCACCAATCAAAAATCTAATTGGAGGGGTGGAGGAGTCACATACCAGGGAGTATTTGCTCAAAATTTCAGCTCAGATGATGGGCTGTAGAGAGAGATCGAAGAATCGCCCCCAAGAACAGCAAGAACAGCAAGAACAAGACCAGAACTCGGGTTTCTGGAAAAAGAGAGAGAGGAGGGAAGAAGAAGTACCTGGAGGGGGGTCCCGTGGGCCCCAGGCGCCCTGTGGGCGCGGCCAGGGGCTGGGCCGCTCCAGCTGGCCGCCTGGGCCACTGGTGGCCCCCCCTGGCTGGCCCCAGGACTTTCTAGGTCTCTCCCGTTGTGGAAATTTTTAATATAATTTTTCTGGAATTTTTCTGAAAACTTCACTGTTGAAAATTTTTCGAAGTTCAAAAAGCTGCGAAACTCTCTGAAAACTTGAAGCAGTTAGTAGTATTGTGAAGCTTCAAAAACATAGATACTTGGTACAGCAAGTAGGACAACACTAAAAACTAATGAAAACATAGCAAGCTCAACTTTTTATCCATATAAAACACGTTCACTAGTAAGGTTGATCAAGTCTTACCAACAAACAAGCGATATCTAGAGCAAAAAGTCTCACCTCCTACGAAGTAATCACTGAACTTTTACCTTGATGGACATTGTCCCTACCATGATAGTTTTGTATTTGTGAGGCACATGTAGTGGACAGTCCCATTCTCCAATTTTCACGGTTTCGATATTCTCTATAGAGTTGAGGGCATGCCTCCTGTCGGTCTTCTTCGGAAAATATACCGTGTGTTCTTTATCATTCACATGAAAGGTAACCATCCCCTTGTTGCAATCAATAACAGCACCTGCGGTGTTAAGAAAAGGTCTACCAAGAATAATGGACATGCTCCCATCCTCAGGCATGTCAAGCACAACAAAATAAGCAAGAATTAAACAATTAGCAACTTCAACTGGAACATCTCACAAATACCTATTGGAACAGCGGTTGACTTGTCAGCCATCTGAAGGGAGATATCTGTAGGAATTAGTTTCTCTAAACAGAGCCTCTCGTAAAGAGAGAGAGGCATAACACTCACTCCCGCTCCAAGATCACATAAAGCAGTTTTGACATAATTATTCTTTATGGAGCAAGAAATGGTGGGTATACCTGGATCACCGAGCTTCTCAGGAATCTTTCCACTGAAAGAATAGTTAGCAAGCATAGTAGATATTGCATCATTAGGAATTTTTCTTTTGTTAGTGACAATATCTTTCATATATTTTGAATAAGGAAGTAACTTAATAGCATCAGTCAAAGAGGTTTGATCCATTCACAAAACTTATTGTAATGCTCTTCTTATTTAGATTTGATGGACTTACCTGGAAAGGGCATGGGTTTCTGTACCCATGGTTCTTTCTCCTTGCCATGTTTTCTTGCGATGAAGTCTTCTCTAGTGTACCTCTTACTTTTGTCAGGTGCTTCTTCTTCTCGAACTTCAGGCGGATCGTTTTTCTCATTATCATTACCTTCAGCTTCAGCACCGTCTTCAGTCTCAGCATCGGAAATAGATACACTGTTGGGATCAATAGCTGGCTCTTCAGCTGCAATAAGATCATTAGAATTGTCAGTCTCTTTATATTTCTTCTTCTTATTTGGAGGGACAACAATTTCTTCTTCCTGCATTTGAGAATCTTGCTCGATTCTCTTCGGATGTCCCTCTGAATAAAGAGGATCTTGAGTACTAGTTCCTCCTCGGGTCTTAATCCCAAAAGCCTGCAATTTATCTTGTTTGGCATTGTTAGCAAGCAAATCTCTTTGCACATTAGAAATTTGATCAAGCTGAGTTTGAACCATATGAAAATGCTTCACAAGACATTGGACATCATTAACTGTTCTATCTAAAACACCAAGCAACTTTTTGATAGCAAGGGAATTATCATGCAACTGACTTTCTATCCTCTCATTAAAATGATTCTGTTTCATAATAAAATTATCAAACTCATCTAAACACCGATCAGGAGGCTTACCATGAGGTATGTCACTTGCGTTGAAATCTAAAAGAGAGTGTACCTCTACCATAGGAGGGTGAGTGGTAGGCTCACACAGCTTCTCAATAGGGGGTAGATTCTTCACGTCTTCAGCTTTAATACCTTTCTCTTTAATAGACTTCTTTACTTCTCGCATATCCTCGGGGCTTAGAACAAACATGCCCCTCTTCTTTGTTGGTGGAGGTGGTTCAGGGACGGACCAATCTTCATGGTTTTTGGCAATCCTGCTCATTAAATCTTCCGCGTCGTCCGGTGTTCTTTTCCTGAAAACACAACCAGCACAACTGTCCAGATAGGACCTAGATTCATCAGTTAGACCAGCATAGAATATATCAGTTAATTCATTCTTAGGAATTTCATGTCCTGGTCTAGCCCGAATCAAACCGCAGTACCTCCCCCAAGCTTTAGGGAGGGACTCATCCTGCAACTGTTTAAAGTTGTAAATTCTTTGTAAAGCAGCATGTTGCATATGAGCAGGAAAGTACTTATCAACAAAAGAGTGAGCTAAGTCCTGAGGACTCTTAATAGAACCGCATGGGAGTGAATCATACCATGCTTTAGCACCTTCCTTCAAGGAGAAAGGAAGAAGCTTGGTCACATAAAAGTAGCGTATCTTATCATCTGTGGTAAATAGGCTACCTAGCTCACCAAGTTTAGTTAGGTGTGCAATAGCATCATCATTTTCTCTGCCATAAAAGGGGTCAGCTTCAACCATAGGTATAAGTGAAAGATCAACAGAGAAATCAAAATCAGGATCATCAATGCATATAGGAGATGTAGCAAACTCAGGATTAGGAACTGTTTTGTTTTTCAAGGAGTGTTTTTCAAATATTTTCTTAATAACTTCAAGGTCAGAGCCGGCAAACTCTGTCAGTTCCCTGCATAAACCTTCATCAAGTATATAGTAATCATCATCAAGGAGCCTCTCCTGGAGTTTACTCAATTCGGGATAATCATAAGTTTCACCAATAGGGTAGCGAGTAACAGGAAGTTCAATTCCATATTTTTCAGCAGCAGCAGTAATTTGTTTCTCAAGAGCATAACCAAGCGAACTAATATCATCATCAAAAGTAGTAGAAGCATCATCAAGAGTATCAGACATAATAACAGATTCAGTAGGAGCATCATGTGGTGGTGGTGAGGCAAACTTACTCATAACAGAAGGTGAATCAAGCGTAGCACTAGTGCTCAGAGCAGTACCTCTTCTTGTAGTGGATCGTAAGATTGGAACCTTGGGTGTAATGACCAGGATGGGACTATACCTCCTACGTGTCGAGGCACGACTTAAAGGTATAAGCCCATCCGAGAATGATCTCAAGTTTGGTATCTTTGCACGACTCATGTAAAAGAGGGATTAAATTGCAAAAGGAGATAGTTGGCTTACACTCGCCACTTCACACAATACAATTCATAAGCAATACATCATTCAAAACATCACAACCCGACTACGGGCGAAGATCCAAAAGAAAGATACCAAAACAATATAAAGCCACAGGTCGGGATCGAATCCTAGTAGAAACCACTACTGATCGTCGAAACGTCACAAGCAAACGGCCAAAATCTTCATTAGACTCCTGGTGAAGTACTTGAACCAGCTCCTGCTTCATTCTCGGCTGAACCTGCATCTGGTGTTGTAGTATCTGTGAGCCACGAGGACTCAGCAATCCCATAACCATGGGTAACAAGACTAGCAAAGCTTTATGGGTAGGAAGAGGGTAAAGTGGTGAGGCTGCAGCAGCGGCTAAGCATAATATGGTGGCTAGCTTACGACTACAAGAATAAGATGAGCATCTACGCAAACGGTCGCAAAAGTAGTGATCGCTAAAGATCCTAACTACATACGGTCAAACATAACCCCACCGTGTTCTCTTCTCAAAGTGAAAAGAGACAATCACGGTTACTCACACAGTTGTGTGTTTTACTTCGGATCCTCTGTCAAGTTTTCTACAACCGGACATTAACAAATTCCAATCTGCCACATAACCGTGGGCACGGCTTTCGAAAGATCATAACCCTGCAGGGGTGTCCCAACTTAGCCCATCACAAGCTCTCACGATTAGCTGAAGTGATAAATATAATATCATCACCCCTTATCTTAGGGAAAATCCGATCAGGCTCGGCATCCCGATAGCACAAGTCATTTCGATAATGGTAAAACAAGTCCAGCAAGACCTCCCGGTGTGTCGACACCCTGATAGTAGCCGCGCGTATCTCGTCTCAGGACACTACCGGATGGGTGATCCTACGGGAGCCAAACCTCGAGTTTCCCCGTGGTGGCCCCGCATAACCCCCATTTGGGACCAACACCATCAGCACTGGCCCCCCCCTGCTATGTAGAATTAAGAAACCTCGGGTAGCGCTAACTCCCTATGCAAATTTAATTAATTAATTAAGTTGTTATTATGAGCCAATTAAAACCAATGTTGGCCCTTGCTGGAGGAGTTTTATTCAAAGTCGAACTGTCAAGGGGTCCCCATTTCACCCATCGTGTAAGGAACGCAAAATCAAGGAACATAATGCCGGTTTATCGGCGCCTAAGGTGGCATGAGTGGAACAAAACACCGAGCAAAAGGCCAAGCCTTCCACCCATGCCCAGTATATAGGTGTGTTAATAATAATTAGAGATATTGTGATATTCCAACAACAAGTTCCCTCCTGGAACGAACTTCATCTTCACCTGCAACTAACAACGCTATAAGAGGGGCTGAGCATGCGGGTAACATAGCCAAACAGTGGTTTTGCTAGGAAGAATTCAACAGTTAGAAGTTTCATGGCAACAAGGAGAGGGCTGACAATAAAAGATGGGTAGCGCGACATGTAACGATAGCATCGAGACAACTAAGCATGGCAATGGTAGTAAAGGTATCCAAGGGTATGATCATCTTGCCTGGGAATCCACAAGGGAGAAGAACGGATCCATGAAGAAGACGGAGCAACACAGTCGAGCGAATCCTCACAACTCCGGAACGAAACCGAAGCTAACAAAAGAAGCAACCGGAAAGAAGCAAACAACACGGTAAACACACAAGCATAAACATGGCATACGATGCACAAACAAGTATGATGCATGTCCGGTTTAAATATGCATGGCATGGCAAAGTGCACAAACAAGACTACAAGTTAAGTGGAGCTCAATATGCAACGAGTTGCATGTTGACGAAACACCACATTTTATTTATTTAATTGACTCTCGTTTATTTACAAGACAAGATTAAATGTTTGTTAACAAGGTAAGAGGTGAAGCATAATAAAACTACACTATTTAGACATTTTAAATGAGGCCGGAAAATAACAACAACATATCCGGAAAATCCCCATGAGCATGTTTAGCAATTATAAGCAAACAACAATTCACACATTAAAGGTTGTTAACATGATGCGGATGACATGATCAAGTTTATGCAATTATTAAAAGGTTGACTTAAAAGAGATATAGATGATAGGGAGAATTAGTCATCGTGGTGGAAAGAAATGGTGCCACGACAACGATCCAAAAATGATGCATCGGCAACATCTCGGTGTCGGTAACTCGTTGAGAGTCCGGTGCAAAAGGAAAGATGGCGTGAGCGAGTCAAACGAGATGAAAGGTGGGGTGATCCCGTCACCGGGTTCCCACGAGTCGGCGACGAGGCAACCGAGGAACATGACAAACGGACGAAACGGCACGAAGCACACACGGGAAACATTTCATACAACACATAGCATTCATCCACGGGCATCGTCTCGGGGTTATACCTTCGGAACATCGTTCTCGGAGGGGTTCGAGTCGTCGAGGAAGTAGTGGAAGTAGGCGTTCTCGCGGGTCGTAGAGGAAGTAGCCGTTCCATAGAGGGAAGTAGTGGTTCACGTTTCCGAAGAGGAAGTAGTCGTTCCGATATCGTGTCGTGGTACTTGCGGCGTCGGACATCTTCGGGGCGACGGTAGTGGTACTTGTCGAGTCGGTCATCGTTGTACTTGTCGGTCCATGAAGTAGTCGAACTTGACGGGTCGCCGAGTAGCCGAACTTGGACACACCGGAAGGAACACTTGGCAAAAAAACATAGGCAGCAACAAACTTGGCGGTCTCGATACTTGGACAGCAGCATGAAGGCAAGGGCAGCATCGCTCGGGCCGGTGAGGAAGAGGCCTGGAGGGAGCTGCGGTGGCCTTGGCACGCCGGACGGCGCGGCTCCGCGGCCCACTGGACGAGGAGGGGGCGCGGCACTGCGGGACGATGGAGGCAGCAGGACGAGCTGGGTCGGTTGCTCCTGGCGCGCGGGATGGAACGGCGCTGTCGGGGCCGAGGCCCGCGGCTGGAGAGAACTTGGCGGCGCTGGAGGACGCTCGGGCGGCAGCCCCGCGGGGCCCTGAAGATGGAGACGAGGGGAGATGGAGGCCAGGCGCGGGTCGGGCTCCTGGCTCGGCGGGCGCTGGCTGTTGGCGATGCAAGGCGAGGGAGAAGGGAGCGATGTCCACCTTGGCACACCGGACGCACGGCTGCTGGCCGCTGGAGGGGCGAGGTCGGGCCGCAGCGCTGGAGGACAGGGGAAGGGCGCAGGGCGGTCCGGGCTGGAAGGTGAGGCAGGGGCGCTCGCGGTGAGGAAAACGAAGGGAGAGAGAGGATCGGGCTCGAGGGGAGATCGATGCAGGAGGGGTGCGGTGCACGGGAGGAATCGGAGGAAAGGAGGAGCGATCGGGATGAGCTGCGCTAGGGTTCGGTGGAGGTGTTGGGCCGTCCTGGTGGAGTTGGGCCGCGCCTAGGAAGGAGATGGGCTGGGCACTGCTAAGAGGCCTAGAGGCCTGGCTGGCTAGGGTAAGAGGAGGCCCAAGAGGCTGGTAGGTGCGGCTGGGCCAAGACGCTGCTAGGCTGCTCTCCTTCTTCTTTAAAAAAAGACGAAGCCGAAACAAAAAATAGAAGAAGAGGAAAGAAAAAAGGTTAGGAGAAGAATTTAGGCAAGAGGGTATTTTTCCCCGCGGTTCGAGAAAATAGAAAAGGCGTGAACGAGAAATATAATTCAAACACATTTGAATTTAATCAAATGGGTTTGAACTAAGACTTGATTATTGAAGTGTCCAAAAATGTTCGAATTTTCGGAGGAACCTCGAAACAACGGAAAAGAATTATTGGCAAGTTTTTTGACGATGAACTTGAAGTGAAATAGACATGGGGAAAATTATGCAAGTGTGTTACGGTGATCCCAAACAAATGGAATATTATTATATAGCTCCCTAATAATATTGGGAGTCTTTTGTATGTTTTAAAGAGAAGACATTCTTCCCTCAATTTAAATGGACCGAAGGCCCACACGGATTATTAAGTTGAGATGCAAAATAAAATATGACATGATGGCATGATGACATGATGCAATGCAAAAATAAATAACACAAGCACCAAAGAACACACGGGAGAACCCGGAACATCTGGAATCTTCTGGAATCTTCTGGGATCTTCTGGGATCTTCTGGGACGTCGGTCTTCGGGCGTCACAACTCTCCCACACTAACAGAGGATCTCGACCCGAGATCCTAGAGATATCACCGGGTAAAAACGGAAGAGGAAGAGGTAAAACAAAGTTGCTTCTTTGACAGACGAGTGAAACCAAAAACCTTGAGAGGTTGAACAAGTTGAATAAGAGTACAATGGAGATGAACGAACATGAAAACTCCGTTAGAAAAGAGGAACAAGGAACATCTCGAGAACCTTGCAGGTTGAAAGACATGAAACAAGAGCTTAGGAACCAAAAGAATATGAAACTGCAATGGTATAACCAAGGAATAAGAATGACAGAATTTGGACAGCACTCCGTCTGAAAATGGAAGGAAAAGAACATGAACTTGAGGAGATGAGATGATACTTGATGAAATGAACAACATCTTGCCTCCGAAACAATTGAAAGAATGGCACAAGAGGTAAGAAAGATTCAGACAGCACTCCGGTAAAAGAATAGGCAAAACTTGATAAGATGAGAGAACTAGAATGAAGAATACAACACTCCGGTTAAAATGACAAGCAAGGGAGAATATGATCTTGATAAAAACGAGATGATGGTCAAAAGAGCAACATCACAAGCCTCCTGAATGAAAGAATATATGCTAGGTCGTTGGAAGAAAAGAACGGAGAAGAGAATGACAACTTCTCCCACGAATGAATATGAAAAACATCCTTACGAAGAAGGGTTGAATGGGGTTGATGGAAAATCAACAACGAAATGAATAAGCTCTGATGTGGGCTTATGGAAAACATCTCAAAATTATGAGGTGACAACCAGCCACTTACGAGAACATTTGAATGGATTGAGATCAACAAGGAGACGAAAAACTTATTTCACCGGAATGATAAATGAAGAACTTGGGTCATTTATGAGCACCATAATAGCAACAATCCTTAGGAAAAGCTTTTAGGTGAATTATAACCCAAGATAACTCCAACGAATAAATTGAATGGTTGGAAAGATCTCCTAAACAAAGAATGATGGGTTTAAATATCTCATTCTTGATAACTCGTGAATCATAAAACATGAAGGAATTGTGAAGAATGACATAACACCATCTGAAAAGACAAGGTAGAACGGATTGCAATTGGAAAGCATGAAGAAGAATGCTTGAGCTCCAACAAGAATCTTGATGAAGACTTCAAGGATTAATTAAATGATGATGAACCACCATGAAGAACTCCGGTAATGAAACATGAGAAGTGAAAAATGAAAATAATAAGATTCGAGGCCTGCGATGTATTAGATGGAGCTTGAAATGATGTAATAGAAATAACTTGGAGCTCCGGAAAACAAGTTGAACAACTTGGAACCGAGAATATGATATGATGAACAAGCTCCGAGAAAGAGATTAATCACTTGGAAGAAACTAGAATAAGATTTATGTTATGCATATCCTTCACCAATTTAAATTGATGACAACCAAAGGATTTGGCATACTACTTATTCTCGTTGGGAAGAATTAAGAGAGATCTCGCACAAGCTTGGGTAAATCTTCAACGAACCACCGGTAGGATTGTGAAAGAACAAATTAATTAAAACGATAACAAGGAAGAGTAAACTTGAAAGAACCACCGTAAAATATGGAGACGAACGAAGAGACATCAATGAAGAATATTTGGAGGACGAAGTTGCAAACAGAGAACGAAGAAATATTCTGAAATGATGGCCTTCGGAGGATCACAATGGAAAGAATTCATGAAATGCTTCGGAAGAGTATAAAAGAATTCCTCGCAAACGAAACAATAATGAGGATGGCATGAAGCTAGAACCACGAATCTTCAAGAGAACGGCCAAGATTTAAGAGAAACTCTTCTCCGGTCTCCAAATGCTGAGAATGAAGACGAGAAATGCTATAAGAATTTCGAGATACTCCGGACGAATGGCAAGATGAAGGTGGAGCTAAAGATGGAAATAATTGAAAACAAGCTTAGAGAAGGCATGTGACTGATGGAGATCATTCTTACGTCACAATTTTAAAAGAATCTAAGTGTAACTCCAGAAAAAATAGAAGAGTCAGGTAAGATCCTGGAAAAGACCTGTGGGTTAGGGCCCACTCAAAAAAATCACCGTTGGAAAAGATTTCTCAAGAGATATTACACCGGTTGAATTAAATGGCTTGAATAAGATGACAATCCTCAAAAATAGCTTGAACGGATTAAGAATGGAATTATGAATCTTCCGAGATATCTTGAACACTCCAGATATGACTAGCAAGAGGAGAATGATTAATTGGGGCACCGGATTAAGAAAGCATTGTGAAAAGAGGAAAATGATAAGAACAACAAGGAAATCTTGAATTACATCCACCGACAGAATATTGGAATTAAGAATGATGAACTTGAAGCTCTTGAGCATCTTCACGATAAATCACCGGATAAGAACATTGAAGGAAATGAATGAAGAAACATCACATGAATAAAATGGATACTTCATTTGAGAATTTCTGGAACCAAGAAGAAGAAGGGTGGGAGGGTGGGTAAAACAAAGACAACTTGGGATGATTGAAACAGACAAATCGTTAGATTTCCCAACGGTGTCCGTATGGAATAACTTGAAGAGAAGGCACACCGGTTGAAAAGAATTTAACATGACCATCTCGATGATCAAGAAGGACTAGCACTCTCATGGAAATATGAGAACGCCGCTTAGGAAAGGTATGGAATCAACACTTGACATCGAAGCAACTCGAATACCAGAATCAAAACAAGAACAAAGGGTAGATGTGTTGCAGCATCATCTTCACAATATCATTCGAACAGAGGATTGAACGAATGAATTCCGCAGGTACATCAACTTGTCGAGAAGCCAGTTGGAGAACAAAAGGTAAATAAAAAGGAACAAGGAACAGATAGAACAAACACAAGATAGAAGCTTCGTTCGACATATTCGTGCTGAAAGCTCATGGAACGTGTTACAAAAGGGTTTTGCAATCCCCGGATCAGCATAGCCAAGGACCCTTTAAGATGCAACTCCCGATCAGAACAAGTCCATAAAACCACTTCACTCAATGTAGAACCCCGAACTTCATATCGTGCATCCGTTGGAAGAATGCCTAGAACTACTAGATGAACCCACCTATAGATTTCCGAAAGTTTCCAGTTATGCAATCAGGTGTTGGGGATACACGGGAAGCACCGCGCAATCAACTCTAAACCTACATCCAGGTGTATCCATCCTTCAACACATAACCAGTCTTTCTCAGAAACTGTTTACCTCGGACCTTCGAAACGCATCCACTATACAAGCTATGGCAATACTCCCGAACTACCTCCCCAGTACTGGGTAATGTCGGGGTTATCTTGCCACTAACCGCATAGGAGAGTTTTCGATGTCGGCCGTCTTAAGTATTCTAGTACTGCCGCGATGGATTTGTGACGACAACACCTCGGAGCTCAACTCCCCGGGACACTGCCACAACCCCTAATGACAGGAGGCATCGAGAACAATGTTCTCGTCACAAAGACATCGAAACAATCCAAACAATACTCGCGAGATCCTAAAAAAAATTTGGTGCAATTTTTGAAAGTAGAAGAGGTAAGAGTAGACGTCAGGAGTCCTCACCAGAATGAAAAGAGATGAGAAGCAAAGAAATCCTACTCTCCGATATAAATATAGGACTCAAAACATTTTCAGTGTGTGCCTAGACTCAACCGTCAACGATTCGATCAATCAGTGGGGGCTTCTAGGTCAGAGAAGGCTCTGAATACCAACTTGTAATGCCCAGGATGGGACTATACCTCCTACGTGTCGAGGCACGACTTGAAGGTATAAGCCCATCCTAGAATGATCTCAAGTTTGGTATCTTTGCACGACTCATGTAAAAGAGGGATTAAATTGCAAAAGGAGATAGTTGGCTTACACTCGCCACTTCACACAATACAATTCATAAGCAATACATCATTCAAAACATCACAACCCGACTACAGGCGAAGATCCAAAAGAAAGATACCAAAACAACATAAAGCCACAGGTCAGGATCGAATCCTAGTAGAAACCACTACTGATCGTCGAAACGTCACAAGAAAACGGCCAAACTCTTCATCAGACTCCCGGTGAAGTACTTGAACCAGCTCCTGCTTCATTCTCGGCTGAACCTGCATCTGGTGTTGTAGTATCTGTGAGCCACGAGGACTCAGCAATCCCATAACCATGGGTAACAAGACTAGCAAAGCTTTATGGGTAGGAAGAGGGTAAAGTGGTGAGGCTGCAGCAGCGGCTAAGCATAATATGGTGGCTAGCTTACGACTACAAGAATAAGATGAGCATCTACGCAAACGGTCGCAAAAGTAGTGATCGCTAAAGATCCTAACTACATACGGTCAAACATAACCCCACCGTGTTCTCTTCTCAAAGTGAAAAGAGACAATCACGGTTACTCACACAGTTGTGTGTTTTACTTCGGATCCTCTGTCAAGTTTTCTACAACCGGACATTAACAAATTCCAATCTGCCACATAACCGCGGGCACGGCTTTCGAAAGATCATAACCCTGCAGGGGTGTCCCAACTTAGCCCATCACAAGCTCTCACGATTAGCTGAAGTGATAAATATAATATCATCACCCCTTATCTTAGGGAAAATCCGATCAGGCTCGGCATCCCGATAGCACAAGTCATTTCGACAATGGTAAAACAAGTCCAGCAAGACCTCCCGGTGTGTCGACACCCTGATAGTAGCCGCGCGTATCTCGTCTCAGGACACTACCGGATGGGTGATCCTACGGGAGCCAAACCTCGAGTTTCCCCGTGGTGGCCCCGCATAACCCCCGTTTGGGACCAACACCATCAGCACTGGCCCCCCCTGCTATGTAGAATTAAGAAACCTCGGGTAGCGCTAACTCCCTATGCAAATTTAATTAATTAATTAAGTTGTTATTATGAGCCAATTAAAACCAATGTTGGGCCTTGCTGGAGGAGTTTTATTCAAAGTCGAACTGTCAAGGGGTCCCAATTTCACCCATCGTGTAAGGAACGCAAAATCAAGGAACATAATGCCGGTTTATCGGCGCCTAAGGTGGCATGAGTGGAACAAAACACCGAGCAAAAGGCCAAGCCTTCCACCCATGCCCAGTATATAGGTGTGTTAATAATAATTAGAGATATTGTGATATTCCAACAACAAGTTCCCTCCTGGAACGAACTTCATCTTCACCTGCAACTAACAACGCTATAAGAGGGGCTGAGCAAGCGGGTAACATAGCCAAACAGTGGTTTTGCTAGGAAGGTTTCAACAGTTAGAGGTTTCATGGCAACAAGGAGAGGGCTGACAATAAAAGATGGGTAGCGCGACATGTAACGATAGCATCGAGGCAACTAAGCATGGCAATGGTAGTAAAGGTATCCAAGGGTATGATCATCTTGCCTGGGAATCCACAAGGGAGAAGAACGGATCCATGAAGAAGACGGAGCAACACAGTCGAGCGAATCCTCACAACTCCGGAACGAAACCGAAGCTAACAAAAGAAGCAACCGGAAAGAAGCAAACAACACGGTAAACACACAAGCATAAACATGGCATACGATGCACAAACAAGTATGATGCATGTCCGGTTTAAAAATGCATGGCATGGCAAAGTGCACAAACAAGACTACAAGTTAAGTGGAGCTCAATATGCAACGAGTTGCATGTTGACGAAACACCACATTTTATTTATTTAATTGACTCTCGTTTATTTACAAGACAAGATTAAATGTTTGTTAACAAGGCAAGAGGTGAAGCATAATAAAACTACACTATTTAGACATTTTATATGAGGCCGGAAAATAACAACAACATATCCGGAAAATCCCCATGAGCATGTTTAGCAATTATAAGCAAACAACAATTCACACATTAAAGGTTGTTAACATGATGCGGATGACATGATCAAGTTTATGCAATTATTAAAAGGTTGACTTAAAAGAGATATAGATGATAGGGAGAATTAGTCATCGTGGTGGAAAGGAATGGTGCCACGACAACGATCCAAAAATGATGCATCGGCAACATCTCGGTGTCGGTAACTCGTTGAGAGTCCGGTGCAAAAGGAAAGATGGCGTGAGCGAGTCAAACGAGATGAAAGGTGGGGTGATCCCGTCACCGGGTTCCCACGAGTCGGCGACGAGGCAACCGAGGAACATGACAAACGGACGAAACGGCACGAAGCACACACGGGAAACATTTCATACAACACATAGCATTCATCCACGGGCATCGTCTCGGGGTTATACCTTCGGAACATCGTTCTCGGAGGGGTTCGAGTCGTCGAGGAAGTAGTGGAAGTAGGCGTTCTCGCGGGTCGTAGAGGAAGTAGCCGTTCCGTAGAGGGAAGTAGTGGTTCACGTTTCCGAAGAGGAAGTAGTCGTTCCGATATCGTGTCGTGGTACTTGCGGCGTCGGACATCTTCGGGGCGACGGTAGTGGTACTTGTCGAGTCGGTCGTCGTGGTACTTGTCGGTCCATGAAGTAGTCGAACTTGACGGGTCGCCGAGTAGCCGAACTTGGACACACCGGAAGGAACACTTGGCAAAAAAACATAGGCAGCAACAAACTTGGCAGTCTCGGTACTTGGACAGCAGCATGAAGGCAAGGGCAGCATCGCTCGGGCCGGTGAGGAAAAGGCCTGGAGGGAGCTGCGGTGGCCTTGGCACGCCGGACGGCGCGGCTCCGCGGCCCACTAGACGAGGAGGGGGCGCGGCACTACGGGACGATGGAGGCAGGAGGACGAGCTGGGTCGGTTGCTCCTGGCGCGCGGGATGGAACGGCGCTGTCGGGGCCGAGGCCCGCGGCTGGAGAGAACTTGGCGGCGCTGGAGGACGCTCGGGCGGCAGCCCCGCGGGGCCCTGAAGATGGAGACGAGGGGAGATGGAGGCCAGGCGCGGGTCGGGCTCCTGGCTCGGCGGGCGCTGGCTGTTGGCGATGCAGGGCGAGGGAGAAGGGAGCGACGTCCACCTTGGCACACCGGACGCGCGGCTGCTGGCCGCTGGAGGGGCGAGGTTGGGCCGCAGCGCTGGAGGACAGGGGAAGGGCGCAGGGCGGTCCAGGCTGGAAGGTGAGGCAGGGGCGCTCGCGGTGAGGAAAACGAAGGGAGAGAGAGGATCGGGCTCGAGGGGAGATCGATGCAGGAGGGGTGCGGTGCACGGGAGGAATCGGAGGAAAGGAGGAGCGATCGGGATGAGCTGCGCTAGGGTTCGGTGGAGGTGTTGGGCCGTCCTGGTGGAGTTGGGCCGCGCCTAGGAAGGAGATGGGTTGGGCACTGCTAAGAGGCCTAGAGGCCTGTCTGGCTAGGGGAAGAGGAGGCCCAAGAGGCTGGTAGGTGCGGCTGGGCCAAGAGGCTGCTGGGATGCTCTCCTTCTTCTTTAAAAAAAAGACGAAGCCGAAACAAAAAATAGAAGAAGAGGAAAGAAAAAAGGTTAGGAGAAGAATTTAGGCAAGAGGGTATTTTCCCCGCGGTTCGAGAAAATAGAAAAGGCGCGAACGAGAAATATAATTCAAACACATTTGAATTTAATCAAATGGGTTTGAACTAAGACTTGATTATTGAAGTGTCCAAAAATGTTCGAATTTTCGGAGGAACCTCGAAACAACGGAAAAGAATTATTGGCAAGGTTTTTGACGAGGAACTTGAAGTGAAATAGACATGGGGAAAATTATGCAAGTGTGTTACGGTGATCCCAAACAAATGGAATATTATTAAATAGCTCCCTAATAATATTGGGAGGCTTTTGTATGTTTTAAAGAGAAGACATTCTTCCCTCGATTTAAATGGACCGAAGGCCCACACGGATTATTAAGTTGAGATGCAAAATAAAATATGACATGATGGCATGATGACATGATGCAATGCAAAAATAAATAACACAAGCACCAAAGAACACACGGGAGAACCCGGAACATCTGGAATCTTCTGGAATCTTCTGGGATCTTCTGGGACGTCGGTCTTCGGGCGTCACATTGGGGTCTCCTTTCTTATCCATAGTGAATAAAGTGCAGCAGGTAGGATACCTCAAGTAGACTTGTAAATATTGCTATGGTCCCCGGCAACGGCGCCAGAAAACGGTACTTGATAACCCTCAACCGTAAGGGATCGAGATAGTCTTCGCGGGTAAGAATAACCCAATTTATTGATTCGACACACGGGGAGCCAAAGAGTATTTATAAGCTTTAACAGTTGAGTTGTCAATTCAACCGCACCTGAAATATACTAACTTGCAACAAAAGATAAGTGGTAACAGTGATATAATAGTGATGACAGTAATAGTAAAAGTAAACAGCAAAAGTAAATAGCAGTAGTAAATGGCAAAAGTAGCAACTAGTGACAAGCAAGGTTTAAAATACTATAGGCTAGGGAGATGGATGGTTGGGCGCTGCATGGATGAGATAGATTCTAACTTGGGGCACGGCACGCGGAAAAGTAATGATCATCTAGGCAAATATCAAACATTAGGCATGTATCCCGTAGGTAGTTGTACGCGCTTGCAATAAGAACTTGCATAACATCTTTTGTCCTACCATCCCGCTACGAACGGGGCCAAAAGGAACTAATGGATATTAAGGTGCTCATGTCAAAGAGCACCGGAACAAAGCAATGAACTCAATGGATACATGTGATCCTCAAACTACGGACCATCCCCTTTGGTGTCCCAAGCTGTCACTTTTGGGATCGCCGGTTCCGAACCGTAACAGGTGCATACAACTCATAGATAGGATCAAGAACACAAATATATTCATGCAAACACATATGGTTCAGATCTGAAATCATGGCACTCGGGCCCTAAGTGTCAAGCATTAAGAATAACAAGTTGTAGCGAAGATGATAAACACCATACTAGATGATAGGCAACATGCCCCCATCAATCTGACGAACTATTACATGATCTAACTCATCCAATCCCTACCATCCCCTTCGCCTACAGCAAGGGAATTACTCACACATGAAGGGGGAAGTCATGGAGGGATGATGGAGTGGTGATGTTGTTGACGATGGCGACGATCTCCCCTCTCCGGAGGCCAAATCAGCCTCCAGATTAGCCCTCCCGAAGAAGAACAGAGGGTGGCGGCGGCTCCGCGACGAAAAACAGCGAAAGGACTTCCGATCTGCGATTTCTGCGTCCGGAGGAAAAATACGGGCTAAAGTAGGGCACCAGGGGGTGTGGGGCCCACCCAGGCGCCCCCCGGCGCGACCCAAGGGGCGCGCCCACAGGGCGCCTGGGCACCCCCTGGCCCCCCTCTGGCCCCACTTCTGGCATTTTGTTTCTTCGGGTGCGTGGATTTTTCGTGATTTTTCGTGGATTTTTCTGAGATGCTTAAAAATCCGTTTTCCTGCACACAAATAAACCATACAGGCAGCTCTACTGAAAACAGCGTCAGTCCGGGTTAGTTTAGTCCAAATCATGCAAGAATGAGGTCAAAACAATATCAAAAGTGTTTGGAAAAGTAGATACGTTTGAGACGTATCAACTCCCCCAAGCTTAGCATATTGCTTGTCCTCAAGCAATTCAGTTCAACGAACTGGACGCGACAAAGAAAACTTTGACAAACTCTTTTGCTTCATTAGATGTATATAAGCATGTACTACGAAAAGAGTTCAGCAAGTATTAAAACCGTGCTTATGAGAACAATGCAAGGAGCAATCCTTCTTTCAAGTGACCAGTCACAAATAATTAAGAGTAAACAATATATTACCGAAAATCAAGACAAGATCATATTGCACATAGCTTGAGCATATTAAGGTGGTATCTCGCTAGTCTCCATGAGTGAAGCAAAACATAAATGCAGAGACTCCTCCAGAGTTTTAAAGGAGACTAGAACTAAGAATTTCAGAATAAATCATATCACAAGTATGCAGAAGACAATGTAATACTTTGGGACAATGCACATTACACTCAGAATGACAATTATGCTCTCCTAGTCAGTGCTTTGAAGAACGAAGATGAGACTCTCAAACCGTGGCTTTTATTGGCAAGGTTGAAAACCCGTGATCGGAAACAAAAACTAAACATGTACCAGAGCTCTTGGTTTTAAAAACAGAAGTAAATATGTTTTTGAGAGGTGCATATTTCGTCAACGAATGCTAGCAGATAACTCAATTACTTTTTAAGCTAGACAAGTCTCGAGGAACGGCTCCCGCATGAGGACGATCACATCCTCTTAATCTCCTTTGTTTATCACTGCCAAAGTTTTCTGATTTCTCATGAACAAAGCGTGAAGTAGGGTTTGTTTGTTATATTATCTTTTTGAGCCGGGCGCACTCAATGCCAGTTCCCTTTTCATATTAGGGGTTTGCACATTATACATGCAATCCAGGGGTGAAACTTGTCCAACTTAAAGAGATCATGAATTAACTACTACTTCCTCATGAGCTAAAACATAGGCACAAAAAGAGAAATGCTTTTGATTAGTTTCGAGATGGTACATGAAAGTCTTCGTTAGGAATGGCAGGTAAATACCATATATAGGAAGGTATAGTGGACTCATATGGCATAACAGGTTTAAAGGTTTTGGATGCACAAGCAGTCATTCCGCTTAGTACGGGTGGAGGTTTAGCAAAAGACTGGGAAGCGACCAACTAGAGAGCAATAACGGTCATAATCATGCAGAGCGACAAAGCAACATTGAATCGGGCATGAAAGTGATATAACTATTCTAAAATTCAAAGATCATCAAGGCAAAGTAGACTTTTTAGTCTTAAACATGTGTAAGCATGTGCCAAGTCAATCCAAAAATTCTCTAAAGGGAAATACCACCTTAGTATGCCAGACTATGAACAGCGTGATGCATGTAGATCATTTCAAGAACACATTATGTACTCTATTTATTCGGGACTAGCCACAAGGAAAGCATGAACCACTGAAAAAGCATTGTAAACATAGCACTATGTCGCTACAAGCAGGTCTCTAGATCATAAGTACAGGCATATGTACAAAAGTAGAAACAGAAAGAGTTCATACCGGTCTTCCTTATTGCTTCCTTTCAGTCGATCTTCGTCATTACTGCTTGTCACTTGCATGATCGAACATAGGAAATATAATCAAATGCCATCACGGACTCGAGCTGATCTCTGAAAACAAAGCAAACTAAAGAGAGAAAGGAAATCTTTTTGAGTTTTTCAAAAGTTGAATAAAAAGCAAAAGAAAGAGAAAATATTTTTGTTGTTTTTGCAAATAGAGGAATAAAGAAGAATGGGCAAAAACTTCGAAAAGATCAAAGCGAATAAAACGGATAATACAATGAAAAAGTGAGAAGGGCACGTACTCCCCCAAGCTTAGGCTTTTGGCCTAAGTTGGTAGCAGCTACTGCCCCCAGGAGCCTCCTGCTCCAGGGGTACGGTGGTGAGACCAAGGGTCGTAGAAGGATGATGGCGCGTACACCGAACTCCTCGGAGTCTCCCACGAGGAAGGTTCCGAGCGCCAAACAGAGGAAGACCCTTCACCAAACTCGGTGGCGGTCTCATCCTGAAAATGTGGTATCTCACCGTGCCTCTCCTCGTCGGGCTCAACCCCCTCCATGGGGTTATGGAACTGATGCTGGACCATGAACTCATCGAACTGGACAACATCAAAGGACCATCCGTTCCTGCGAGAAAAATCAAACAAAAGAGGTGCAGGTAGACGGATCTCGTGTTCCGCGGTAGTTCCGAAACGCAAGATATAAACAAGGTTATCAAGCTCAGAACCCATAGTAACAAACTTATGCCTCTTCATAGCAGCAAGATCAAAGCTTAAATAAGTAAAAGGAGTATCATCAGGGTGTCGGGTGCCTCCAAGATGCTCTAAGATAAGCGTAGCATAAATGCCACCATATAAGTCCCCCTTGTTACCGTTCATAGCAAGGCGTCGAGCAATTAAGGTACCCAGATTATAATCAGACCTCCCAGAGAGGGCTGTGCCAGGATAGCAATATCCGGAGCAGAAATGTTGCTCGTGTTGTCGCGAGCTAACACCCCTCTAGCAATATAATATGAAAAATACCTGAGATGAGGAAACAAGATGCTGGAGATCTTCGACCGATGAATATCCCTCGTACCCATGCTGCAGAGAGAGTTGATGACGGTTTTCAGCTCGGAGGGCTGCATGGCCATCCTTGCCGTCCTCCCAACGTTCGGCACACCTATTACTTCACAAAAATTTCCCAGAGTCATGGTGATAAGATCATTATAAATTTTAAACTCAATAGCACCTGAATCAGGATTATATCTAAAACTGTTAATGAAACCGGAGGTGAGTTTCTGATACTGAGTAACACGGCTCGTGACGAGTCGTGTCAAACCTGCATTAGCACAAAGATTATAAAACTCATCCTTGATTCCCGCAGCTTCCATGAATTCATCACAGGGAAATGTCATCGCTCGTGCTGGACTTGTGTCTTCCAACAACTCCAGGGGCACATGATCTTCATTATAGCTCACCCTAACAGTCGATGGTGAAGTTGCGGCTCTAGTGACTCGATCGGAGTGTGCTGGCCTCTTCTTCTCAAGCCATCCTTTTGCCCTTCCTAACAAACTCATTTCTGAAAAAAAATTATAATTTACAAAAACGAGGATTAAAACAAAGTGAGCTAAGGCCAACTACTCAACTCACTTGCCCAAGGCATAAACTTGCATCAAAACTTGGAAAACAACTTTCTACACATGCATGTAAGCTCATCTCTACAGCACCAAGAACTACTAAATACTCACAAATGAGGCCACCAATCAAAAATCTAATTGGAGGGGTGGAGGAGTCACATACCAGGGAGTATTTGCTCAAAATTTCAGCTCAGATGATGGGCTGTAGAGAGAGATCGAAGAATCGCCCCCAAGAACAGCAAGAACAGCAAGAACAAGACCAGAACTCGGGTTTCTGGAAAAAAAGAGAGAGGAGGGAAGAAGAAGTACCTGGAGGGGGGTCCCGTGGGCCCCAGGCGCCCTGTGGGCGCGGCCAGGGGCTGGGCCGCTCCAGCTGGCCGCCTGGGCCACTGGTGGCCCCCCCTGGCTGGCCCCAGGACTTTCCAGGTCACTCCCGTTGTGGAAATTTTTAATATATTTTTTCTGGAATTTTTCTGAAAACTTCACTGTTGAAAATTTTTCGAAGTTCAAAAAGCTGCGAAACTCTCTGAAAACTTGAAGCAGTTAGTAGTATTGTGAAGCTTCAAAAACATAGATACTTGGTACAGCAAGTAGGACAACACTAAAAACTAATGAAAACATAGCAAGCTCAACTTTTTATCCATATAAAACACGTTCACTAGTAAGGTTGATCAAGTCTTACCAACAAACAAGCGATATCTAGAGCAAAAAGTCTCACCTCCTACGAAGTAATCACTGAACTTTTACCTTGATGGACATTGTCCCTACCATGATAGTTTTGTATTTGTGAGGCACATGTAGTGGACAGTCCCATTCTCCAATTTTCACGATTTCGATATTCTCTATAGAGTTGAGGGCATGCCTCCTGTCGGTCTTCTTCGAAAAATATACCGTGTGTTCTTTATCATTCACATGAAAGGTAACCTTCCCCTTGTTGCAATCAATAACAGCACATGCGGTGTTAAGAAAAGGTCTACCAAGAATAATGGACATGCTCCCATCCTCACGCATGTCAAGCACAACAAAATAAGTAAGAATTAAACAATTAGCAACTTCAACTGGAACATCCTCACAAATACCTATCGGAACAGCGGTTGACTTGTCAGCCATCTGAAGGGAGATATCTGTAAGAATTAGTTTCTCTAAACAGAGCCTCTCGTAAAGAGAGAGAGGCATAACACTCACTCCCGCTCCAAGATCACATAAAGCAGTTTTGACATAATTATTCTTTATGGAGCAAGGAATGGTGGGTATACCTGGATCACCGAGCTTCTCAGGAATCTTTCCACTGAAAGAATAGTTAGCAAGCATAGTAGATATTGCATCATTAGGAATTTTTCTTTTGTTAGTGACAATATCTTTCATATATTTTGAATAAGGAAGTAATTAATAGCATCAGTCAAAGGAATTTGAAGAAAAAGAGGTTTAATCCATTCACAAAACTTATTGTAATGCTCTTCTTCTTTAGATTTGATGGACTTACCTGAAAAGGGCATGGGTTTCTGTACCCATGGTTCTTTCTCCTTCCCATGTTTTCTTGCGATGAAGTCTTCTTTAGTGTACCTCTTATGTTTGTCAGGTGCTTCTTCTTCTCGAACTCCAGGCGGATCATTCTTCTCATTATCATTACCTTCAGGTTCAGCACCGTCTTCAGTCTCAGCATCGGAGATAGATACACTGTTGGGATCAATGGCTGGCTCTTCATCTGCAATAGGGTCGTTAGAATTGTCAGCCTCTTTATGTTTCTTCTTCTTATTTGGAGAGACAACAATTTTTTCTTCCTGCATTTGAGAATCTAGTTCGATTCTCTTCGGATGTCCCTCTGAATAAAGAGGATCTTGAGTACTAGTTCCTCCTCGGGTCTTAATCCCAAAAGCCTGCAATTTATCTTGTTTGGCATTGTTAGCAAGCAAATCTCTTTGCACATTAGAAATTTGATCAAGCTGAGTTTGAACCATATGAAAATGCTTCACAAGACATTGGACATCATTAACTGTTCTATCTAAAACACCAAGCAACTTTTTGATAGCAAGGGAATTATCATGCAACTGACTTTCTATCCTCTCATTAAAATGATTCTGTTTCATAATAAAATTATCAAACTCATCTAAACATCGATCAGGAGGCTTACCATGAGGTATGTCACTTGCGTTGAAATCTAAAAGAGAGTGTACCTCTACCATAGGAGGGTGAGTGGTAGGCTCACACAGCTTCTCAATAGGGGGTAGATTCTTCACGTCTTCAGCTTTAATACCTTACTCTTTAATAGACTTCTTTACTTCTCGCATATCCTCGGGGCTTAGAACAAACATGCCCCTCTTCTTTGTTGGTGGAGGTGGTTCAGGGACGGACCAATCTTCATGGTTTTTGGCAATCCTGCTCATTAAATCTTCCGCGTCGTCCGGTGTTCTTTTCCTGAAAACACAACCAGCACAACTGTCCAGATAGGACCTAGATTCATCAGTTAGACCAGCATAGAATATATCAGTTAATTCATTCTTAGGAATTTCATGTCCTGGTCTAGCCCGAATCAAACCGCAGTACCTCCCCCAAGCTTTAGGGAGGGACTCATCCTGCAACTGTTTAAAGTTGTAAATTCTTTGTAAAGCAGCATGTTGCATATGAGCAGGAAAGTACTTATCAACAAAAGAGTGAGCTAAGTCCTGGGGACTCTTAATAGAACCGCATGGGAGTGAATCATACCATGCTTTAGCACCTTCCTTCAAGGAGAAAGGAAGAAGCTTGGTCACATAAAAGTAGCGTATCTTATCATCTGTGGTAAGTAGGCTACCTAGCTCACGAAGTTTAGTTAGGTGTGCAATAGCATCATCATTTTCTCTGCCATAAAAGGGGTCAGCTTCAACCATAGGTATAAGTGAAAGATCAACAGAGAAATCAAAATCAGGATCATCAATGCATATAGGAGATGTAGCAAACACAGGATTAGGAACTGTTTTGTTTTTCAAGGAGTGTTTTTCAAATATTTTCTTAATAACTTCATGGTCAGAGCCGGCAAACTCTGTCAGTTCCCTGCATAAATCTTCATCAAGTATATATTAATCATCATCAAGGAGCCTCTCCTGGAGTTTACTCAATTCGGGATAATCATAAGTTTCACCAATAGGGTAGCGAGTAACAGGAAGTTCAATTCTATATTTTTCAGCAGCAGCAGTAATTTGTTTCTCAAGAGCATAACCAAGCGAACTAATATCATCATCAAAAGTAGTAGAAGCATCATCAAGAGTATCAGACATAATAACAGATTCAGTAGGAGCATCATGTGGTGGTGGTGAGGCAAACTTACTCATAACAGAAGGTGAATCAAGTGTAGCACTAGTGCTCAGAGCAGTACCTCTTCTTGTAGTGGATCGTAAGATCGGAACCTTGGGGTCTCCTTTCTTACCCATAGTGAATAAAGTGCAGCAGGTAGGATACCTCAAGTAGACTTGTAAATATTGCTATGGTCCCCGGCAACGGCGCCAGAAAACGGTACTTGATAACCCTCAACCGTAAGGGATCGAGATAGTCTTCGCGGGTAAGAATAACCCAATTTATTGATTCGACACACGGGGAGCCAAAGAGTATTTATAAGCTTTAACAGTTGAGTTGTCAATTCAACCGCACCTGAAATATACTAACTTGCAACAAAAGATAAGTGGTAACAGTGATATAATAGTGATGACAGTAATAGTAAAAGTAAACAGCAAAAGTAAATAGCAGTAGTAAATGGCAAAAGTAGCAACTAGTGACAAGCAAGGTTTAAAATACTATAGGCTAGGGAGATGGATGGTTGGGCGCTGCATGGATGAGATAGATTCTAACTTGGGGCACGGCACACGGAAAAGTAATGATCATCTAGGCAAATATCAAACATTAGGCATGTATCCCGTAGGTAGTTGTACGCGCTTGCAATAAGAACTTGCACAACATCTTTTGTCCTACCATCCCGCTACGGACAGGGCCAAAAGGAACTAATGGATATTAAGGTGCTCCTATCAAAGAGCACCGGAACAAAGCAATGAACTCAATGGATACATGTGATCCTCAAACTACGGACCATCCCCTTTGGTGTCCCAAGCTGTCACTTTTGGGATCGCCGGTTCCGAACCGTAACAGGTGCATACAACTCATAGATAGGATCAAGAACACAAATATATTCATGCAAACACATATGGTTCAGATCTGAAATCATGGCACTCGGGCCCTAAGTGTCAAGCATTAAGAATAACAAGTTCTAGCAAAGATGATAAACACCATACTAGATGATAGGCAACATGCCCCCAACAATCTGACGAACTATTACATGATCTAACTCATCCAATCCCTACCATCCCCTTCGCCTACAGCAAGGGAATTACTCACACATGAAGGGGGAAGTCATGGAGGGATGATGGAGTAGTGATGATGATGACGATGGCAACGATCTCCCCTCTCCGGAGTCCAAATCAGCCTCCAGATTAGCCCTCCCGAAGAAGAACAGAGGGTGGCGGCGGCTCCGCGACGAAAAACAGCGAAAGGACTTCCGATCTGCGATTTCTGCGTCCGGAGGAAAAATACGAGCTAAAGTAGGGCACCATGGGGTGTGGGGCCTACCCAGGCGCCCCCCCCCCCCCCGGCGCGGCCCAGGGGGGCGCGCCCACAGGGCGCCTGGGCACCCCCTGGCCCCCCTCTGGCCCCACTTCTGGCATTTTGTTTCTTCGGGTGCGTGGATTTTTCTGAGATGCTTAAAAATCCGTTTTCCTGCACACAAATAAACCATACAGGCAGCTCTGCTGAAAACAGCGTCAGTCCGGGTTAGTTTAGTCCAAATCACGCAAGAATGAGGTCAAAACAATATCAAAAGTGTTTGGAAAAGTAGATACGTTTGAGACGTATCACCCATCCGGTCGAGGCCCCGAGCCCCAGCGCCCGCGAGTCTCACGCATCTGGCCGCGGCGCTCGCACCCTCAAGCCGCCCTCCGTCTCCTCGCGCAGAGCCGCGCCCGTGTCCTCCATCGTCAGCAGCGGCCGCCTCGCCACTCCCTTCCGCCGGCCGCCCCTGTCTCCCTCCAGCGCGTGCGCCTCGCCTCCAGCCGCATCACCTGCGGGCCGGCCAGGAGCTACGCGTCCAGCGCCCCTGCCTCACCTCCGGGCCACCGCAGCTCCTCCCTCCGCCGTCCGGCGGGCCACCAGCGTCGCCCCGCCACTCCTCGAGCGCCTCCAGCGCCCGGCCGGGCCCCGACCGCCTCCAGGCCACGAGGCCGCAGCAGAGCAGCTCCCTGCGTGCCCCTCTCCTTCACCGCCGTCGCCGGCCTCCCCTAGCAGCAGAGATGCCGCTGCTCTGCCTCCGTTTCCCGGCGCCGCTAAGACCGTGCTGCCTTGCCTCCTTGCTGCCGCTTTTGTTGCCTTGTTTTTGTCCAGCAGTTACCCATGGAGCAGCAAGTACGCCTAGGCTCGAGTCGAGCCAAGAACATCTACGTATGCACCAGACGTCTACGGAACATGTACAACTACGTGGATTCGCCGAGAACGACTACACACGGGACCCGTCAAGTCCGACTACTACATGAACGAGTACCTCGACGCCCAATATCAAGTTCGACTACATGGCGAAACGTCAAGTACCACTACCGTCGCAAGAACGAGAACCCCCAAGTACCACGACACCGACCCGAACATCTACGGGAAAACGAGCTCCGTGAACGACTACCCTCGCCCCGAAGACGTCTGATGCCGCGACAAGTTCCTCTATGAATCGCGAAAACGGCTACTTCCTCTACGAAACGTGAACGTCTACTTCCACTACTTCCACTACGTCCCTCGTCGATTCGAACCCCTCCGAGAACGATGTTCCGAAGGTATAACCCCGAGACGATGCCCGTCGAGTGCTATGTGATGTATGAGATGTTGCCCTTGTGTGCATCGTGCCCGTTTCATCTTTTGTCGTGCTCCTCGGTTGCCTCGTCGCCGACCCGTGGGAACCCGGCAACGGGATCACCCCACCTTATCATCTTGCATGTCTCGCTCTCCGTCATCTTTTGCACCGGTCTCTCAACGAGTTACCGGAACCGAGATGTTGTCGTTGCATCATTTTCGGATTCGTTGCCGTGGCACCCTTTTCTTCCACCACGGTGACAATACTTCATATCTCTTCATGTTAACCTTTTAATAAAAATTGCATAAAACTTAATCATGTCATCCGCATCAGGTTAACAACATTATAAATGTGTGAATTGTTGTTGCTTTAATAATTGCTAAACATGCTCATGGGGTTTTTCCGGAATTGTTGTTGTTATTTTCCGGCCTCATTTAAAATGCCTAAATAGTGTAGTTTTATTATGCTTCACCTCTTGCTATGTTTGAAAACATTTAATCTTGTCTTGTAAATAACGAGAGTCAATTAAATAATTAAAATGTGGTGTTTCATCAATATGCAACTCGTTGCATATTGAGCTCCACTTAACTTGTAGTACTTGTTTGTGCACTTTGCCATGCCATGCATATTTAAACCGGACATGCATCATACTTGGATGTGCATCGTATGCCATGTTTATGCTATGTGTGTTTACCGGTTTCTTGTTTCTTTCCGGTTGCTTCTCTTGTTAGCTTCGGTTTCGTTCCGGAGTTGTGAGGATTCGCTCGACTATGTTGCTCCGTCTACTTCATGGACTTGTTCTTCTCCCTTGCGGATCCCAGGCAAGATGATCATACCCTTGGATACCTTTACTACCATTGCCATGCTTAGTTGTCTCGATGCTATCGTTACAAGTCGGGCTACCCATCTTTTATGTCAGCCTCTCCTTGTTGCCATGAAACCTCTAACCTTGAAACCTTCCTAGCAAAACCACTGTTTGGCTATGTTACCCGCTTGCTCAGCCCCTCTTATAGCGTTGTTAGTTGCAGGTGAAGATGAAGTTTGTTCCAGGAGGGAACTTGTTGTTGGAATATCACAATATCTATAATTATTATTAACACACCTATATACTGGGCATGGGTGGAAGGCTTGGCCTTTTGCTCGGTGTTTTGTTCCACTCATGCCACCTTAGGCGCCGATAAACCGGCATTATGTTCCTTGATTTTGCGTTCCTTACACGATGGGTGGATGGGGACCCCTTGACAATTCGACTTTGAATAAAACTCCTCCAGCAAGGCCCAACATTGGTTTTAATTTGCTCATAATAACAACTTAATTAATTAATTAATTTGCATAGGGAGTTAGCGCTACCCGAGGATTTTTCTACATAGCAGGGGGGCCAGTGCTGATGGTGTTGGTCCCAAACGGGGAGACTGCGGGGTCACCACGGGGAAACTCGAGGATTGACTCCCGTAGGCTCACCTATCCGGACGTGGCCTGAGACGAGATACGCGCGGCTACTATCAGGGTGTCGGCACGCCGGGAGGTCTTGCTGGACTTGTTTTACCATAGTCGAAATGTCTTGTGCACCGGGATGCCGAGCCTGATCGGATTTTCCTAAG
The DNA here is from genome assembly GCA_902687465.1 of Secale cereale. Lineage (NCBI taxonomy): Eukaryota > Viridiplantae > Streptophyta > Magnoliopsida > Poales > Poaceae > Secale > Secale cereale. The sequence continues at coordinate 293,921,613 of LR738711.1, forward strand.
ATAAGGAGTGATGATATTATATTTATCACTTCAGCTAATCGTGAGAGCTTGTGATGGGCTAAGTTGGGACACCCCTGCAGGGTTATGATCTTTCGAAAGCCGTGCCCGCGGTTATGTGGCAGATTGGAATTTGTTAATGTCCGGTTGTAGAAAACTTGTCAGAGGATCCGAAGTAAAACACACAATTGTGTGAGTAACCGTGACTGTCTCTTTTCACTTTGAGAAGAGAACACGGTGGGGTTATGTTTGGCTCGTATGTAGTTTAGGATCTTTAGCGATCACTACTTTTGCGACCATTTCCGTAGATGCTCATCTTATTCTTGTACTCGTAAGCTAGCCACCATATTATGCTTAGCCGCTGCTGCAACCTCACCACTTTACCTCTTCCATACCCATAAAGCTTTGCTAGTCTTGATACCCATGGTTATGGGATTGCTGAGTCCTCGTGGCTCACAGATACTACAACACCAGATGCAGGTTCAGCCGAGTTTGATGCAGGAGCTGGTTCAAGTACTTCACTGGGAGCTCGATGAAGAGAGTGGCCGTATGCTTGTGACGTTTTCGACGATCAGTAGTGGTTTCTACTAGGGGCGATTCTGACATGTGGCTTTATGTTGTTTTTGGTATCTTTGTTTTGGACCTTCACCCGTAGTCGGGTTGTGATGTTTTGAATGATGTTTTGCTTATGTAATGTATTGTGTGAAGTGGCGAGTGTAAGCCAACTATCTCCTTTTGCAATTTAATCCCTCTTTTACATGAGTCGTGCAAAGATACCAAACTTGAGATCATTCCAGAATGGGCTTATACCTTTAAGTCGTGCCTCGACACGTAGGAGGTATAGTCCCATCCTGGGCATTACACTTGGCTACCAAGGGCGGGGTAGACATCTGAACGGAGGTAGTTGACTTCGAGGAAGAAGATCGACACGCCGGAGACGACTATGGTGGCCTCCGACCACGCAGACAACAGCAAAGCTCTCGATGGTGCTCCCTGACCTCTGTCTCTTGATGAAGATGGAGAAACAGGGGAAGGGAAAGGCTGGCGGTGGCGAGAGGAAACCCTAGGGGTTTAGTGAGGACGCGCAGGGGTCAAATAGGGGCTCGGGCACGGCCGGGTCGCCACCGTGGCCATGTGCGGGCGCCCCTGTAGGTTTACTATGAGAGAGAGATGAACGAGGGGAGGAAGAAAGGGCGAGCGGTCGGTCGCTGATAGGAGGGCCCAAGAGATCGCAAATGACTACTGCGCTGGAAAATTTACCAGGGAGGCGCTAAGGTGGGCTGCTGCTGCTGGGTTGTGGCTGGCTGCTACGCTGGAGGCCGGCCCAGGTAAGCCCTCCCTATTTTTACTCTCTGTTTACTTTATAAACAACCAAAAGAATAGAAAAGGTCCGGGGGCTAGGAGAGGAATTTTAGAGGTTTGAGAATACCCTCATGCTCCTGGAAATGTGTACTATTTGATAAAAATGGTTTGGGACATTTTAAGAGGTAGAAAAATGAAACAAGTTTGAATAATATTCAAACTTGAGACATTTTTGAACCTAACCAAAACAACTCCAAATAGAATGAAATTTGATAGGGAGGTTTAGGAAGTTGTCTAAGATTTGTAGGGAAAATATGAACATTAACACAGAAGGGAAAAATGGCACTCGCAAAAAGAAAGGAAGTAGAAGGAAAGGAGAAGGTGATGATGCATGGGACAAATGCATAGGCAAGCAACAATATCTAACATGGTGCAAGCACAACAAGATGAATACCACAAGACATATAATGAGCATGGAGAATGCATAAGACGAGGAAACAAATGCAATATGACAATGACGGGCATGGCAATGCAATACAACCAAATGATGAGCATGATGCAAGAGGCAAAATATGACAATGGCACTCATCGAGATCATGGAAACAAACAGTTGAAACACACAACGACAATGAAATAAAAGGAAGGCACTGGAGCATCGGTCTCAGGGCGTCACAATTCATGAAGACTTTCTCAAGTTCGCGCTATATCTTCCCTTAATCTTTTTCAATGTGAATAAGTAGTATACAAATCCATTGCTTCTCATCAATTTAATTGATGGAGGATAAGCATAACATAATTCTTATTATTTTTCACCAAGTTGATTTATACCTTCCTTTGAAGTTTGTTCATGAGGAATAAATTCTAATCCCAAGTGTTTTCATCTTTTCTTTTCCGGAGTTCAAGTATCCTCGGCCATCTAGTCGGAACATCTATCCAAATCATTGCAAGGCTTTAATCTTATTCTTTTCATCCGTCATTTTTATATCATCATCCTTTTGTGACCGGAGTTCTTCATGGTGGTTCTTCATGATTTAATTCATTCTTCAAGTGTTCTTCAAGATTATTGTGGAGCACCTCAAGCTTTATTCTTCTTGCACCCCGAGATGCAAATAATTCTCAAAACTCTTTTGAAGTGGAGTTTTGCATTTCTTCCTTCACCTAATCTATTCAATCTTTTGGCTGTGGCATAAAGTCACCTCAAGTTTTGAGATGTTTACATCAACCCGTGCTCAAAAGATAGAGAGCTAAATCCAAGGGTAAGACATCCCATTTTGAAACCAATGATCAAACTAGAGCCATTGCTCAACATTTGTACCAATTTCACTTGCCTTCATGAGATCTGGTACAATATTAATTTGTTTTCCCCTCGAGACCCTTTTGTTTCCATGTTTAGTTCATTTATGCTGAAAACAATGTTTTGACTATAGATTTAAGGAAGTGTTTATTCTCTACTTGTACACACATAAATTCATGCTCGGTCATGTAGACAATACCGATCTGAAAGGAGAATATTATTCATGGTAATATTGCAATGAAACTATTTTGTGTGAGAACTACTGTGACGAAACTTGTACCGCGGGTACCTTTCAGTTTCGGACAACATTCTTATAGGTGGAAAGAGAATAAACGACAATGACAAAATCATCAACGAAATGTTTTCCTGTTAAATGATGCAAAATTCGATGCCATCACATCATATACTTTGAATGCTTCGGAGAGTAACATATCTAATTTTCCTTGCAAAGATTGTATTTTATTTGGATTGCTATTTTCTTCCTAGATTCTGACTTGAAGGAATGGGTCATGAAACAATAAAGGGGAATCAAAATGTGGTGGTCCTTTTTCTTGAATCAGTTGGAGGAACAGGATTTATAGGAACCATGTCAACTCACTGTATTGGAAAAATCTTGGTAACTATGTATGTATTATGTAGTTCTGTACTAGCTGTATTTTCACTAGAACCAAATGAGAAGTTACACAATTAAGTTAAACTCTAATTAACATTTGCGTATAGTTTTTGCAGAGAAAAAAATCATTCAATGGACGGAATTTATAGGAATCATGACAACTAACTGTGTCGAAAAGGATTTCATGGTAAGCTCCGTATATATTATGTAGTTCTGCACTAGCTATACTTGAACTAGAACTAGATGAGAAGTTATACAATTAAGGTAAACTCTAATTAACATTTGTGTCTCTTTAAAATAGATATATAGGTCCGTCATTATGTATGGCTTTTTCTGATCTAGGCTCAATCACTTTGTTTTTGTATGAACATAATTGTACCATCAATAATTTGTAAAGGAACATCCCAAGACTGTAACAAATACCTTTTGTTGACATGGTAAATTTATTGACCATTTGAGTGGGTGAAGAGGGATATGGTAACTATTTACTAGATCGAGATAAAAAAAGGTACAACGGTTACCCCTTGAAGTTCTCTCTTTTCTAGTAAAAGATGTTGTACCTGTAAAAAAATTGTCTTGGAAGCCCAAAACACATCTGAGGATCCAAAGTTTGAATAATGTTTGTAACCTACCGTAGCATCCCAATTTTACTTGAGAAGATAGCAATTATTTGGAGATATTCTACCCAAGAATTCATCTTGAGAGTTAAATTATGTGCAAGGGCAGATGTTAGCTTCAGACGATAGTCTCTAGATTTTTTTTCTTAGTTTGGAGTTTGTGCATTTTTTCTATGTCTATTTCTTGATTAGCTACTTTGAGCTGTAATTTGAACAGGAAAAACATGAACACAAAAGCAATTATGTGATATGTGGACCAATTTTAATTATCAGTTGATGATTATGCCCCACCACCCATATCAAAATATTGTAATTTGAATCAATGAGATTTCATCAAATATTTTTATTGTTTCTATTTTCTTGTTCATATCTTTTTGTGTGATTTTTGTTTGACCATCATGTCAACATGTTTTAGGAGCACAATCATGTCATATTTTGAATGGTGTGATTGGTTTGTCATGATATGCCATGTGGTGAGTGCAACAAGATTGCTAAGTGACCTACTTGGTGTTTGCTGTTTTTCGAGACTTAGCCAATTCTGCTAAGTCTGAAACTGTTATATTGTGATGCCATATTTGCTTGATGCTACTGTCAAATCCATGCATGTTTTGGAATGTGCAGTGACGATGTCTTGAAGTCCATGTTATGCTCTATCCATCCATGCCCTTGATTGAAATTATAAGTTGTTGTAGCGTGTCTCTTTCTTGCTCTCAAGTTCTCATTATGATAAATCTGTCAGCCTATCAACAGCATGTTCCATTTGGCAAAGCTCATTGTAATCAATCTATGCATATTATGGAGTTGTGCCAATGGAGTTATTTGGAGTATGTCATGCCTACTACATGTTCAGGACCTTTGCATGCTTATTAGAATTTTCATGCTTGCTGTTAAGTGCCTCCAAAGTCAGCATCATAATGTTGTTGTTGCATTCCTAGATTTTCACTAAGTCTGAGAATCTGCTATACCATGTTTGCATATTGTTTTGAGGAATGCCATGAACATGTTGCTCCTATGTATATGACATGTTGTATTCATTGAGCTCCATGTTATGGACTAGCATGACATGCTTTTGTTTGCTATGTTCTTGCACTGTAGCTTACTTATTCTTGCCTCCAACGTGTCAACATATTAACTCTGCTCATGTGTATGCCCAGTTTTTCACTAATTCATAATCTGTGATATAAAGTTTGCTTGTTGCAATGATCATGTTGGATTACTCTTGATGCATGTATGAACCTGATCCTTGTTGATATTGGAAGCATGTGATCTGTGCTTTGAGTTCATACCATGCTTGTGCCTATCTTGTTCTTGTAGCATGTTGTTTGATGCTTGTAAGATGCGTAGTTGTTGTTTTGGAAACCTTATCCTTTAAACTTGTTGCTTGTGTATGTGGTGATCCATTGCTCCGTTTTGAGCGTGCTCTATTTGAAACTTCCTTAGTTTTGCATGTAGATGCATCATGTCATGTTACATCCATGTTTTGAGTGTGTTTGCTTGATATTTGAACACATTTTGCATCAATGCCATGTTCAACTTGTTGTTCTCATATCTTCTAGGATGTAGCACCGAATTAAATTGCTAAACAGTATAACACAACTACCTAGGACCACTCACAGCGATTTAACTTTCTCGGCCGTCAGATCAGACTAATGACGTTCGAGATCAGTCTATCCTGCCACATGGTGCCTCTGGTCTTTTCGGCTCACTTTAGCAGGGCCGCTGCTCCGCATAGCGACCTGGGAATCCTCTGATTAATCAAGTCGACTGAATGGGACAGACGTATGTAGGCCCAAAAATGGATGCTTGAGGCCCATACCGTTCATCCCCTACCTCTTCGTCTCTCCGGAACCGGCGTTCTTCATGGGTTCCTCAATGCCTTTGCGGCGTGTGATGTGGCTGTTCTTCTGCTCATCTCCTCAGTTCCTCGACTTATGAATCAGCCTAGGTCCTCTCTTCTTTTCATCCATACAGCGATGGTCTCCTCTGGATCTATTTGTGAGCTGCTTAGTTTCAAGTATGCCGCGGCGACCCATGCTGTCAGTGTCCTTCTCCAGCTTTCCTCGGACTGCATGGGCCTCCATACTGTTCCTTGTTTTCCATAGACGAGGAGACGAATTCTTCCATGTATAATTTGTCATCTAGGAGCAGGGAGTGGCTTGGCGATGATACAAAGAGTTGTCAAGTGGTGACCAACATGTCCACTTGACTTTCCTCTTATTTTTTGGGTTTTATGTTGGTCCACCCATGTTGCTTCACTCCTCGTTGAGATCTTTCACTGTTTTCTTAAACCCCTGCTCGATCTTCTAATATGCCTTTTCTGATTTTCCTTTTAGCAGGTTTCTGAGTTTGGCATAATTTACAACAGAATGATCAAACAAGTTGAGACTGAAGAGCAGAGCACATGATATTGGAAATGTCCAACCTTATGTCATGTTTCTGATAGTAAGGTTTCAGGTTTCAACTCGTGCTCAAAAGATAGAGAGCTAAATCCAAGGGTAAGCCATCCCATTTTGAAACCAATGATCAAACTAGAGCCATTGCTCAACATTTGTACCAATTTCACTTGCTTTCATAAGATCTGGTACAACATTAATTTGTTTTCCCCTTGAGACCCTTTTGTTTCCATGTTTAGTTCATTTATGTTGAAAACAATGTGTTGAGTGTAGCTTTAAGGAAGTGTTTATTCTCCACTTGTACACACATAAATTCATGCTCGGTCATGTAGGCAATATCGATCTGAAAGGAGAATATTATTCGTGGTAATATTGTAATGAAACTATTTTGTGTGAGAACTACTGTGACGAAACTTGTACTGCGGGTACCTTTCAGCTTCGGACAACATTCTTATAGACGGAAAGAGAACAAACGACAATGACAAAATCATCAATGAAATGTTTTCCATTTAAATGATGCAAAATTCGATGCCATCACATCATATACTTTGAATGCTTCGGAGAGTAACATATCTAATTTTCCTTGCAAAGATTGTATTTTATTTGGATTGCCATTTCCTTCATAGATTCTGACTTGAAGGAATGGGTCATGAAACAATAAACGGGAATCAAAATGTGGCGGTCCTTTTTCTTGAATCAGTTGGAGGAACAGGATTTATAGGAACCATGTCAACTCACTGTATTGGAAAAATCTTGGTAACTATGTATGTATTATGTAATTCTGTACTAGCTGTATTTTCACTAGAACCAAATGAGAAGTTACACAATTAAGTTAAACTCTAATTAACATTTGCATATAGTTTTTGCAGAGAAAAAAATCATTCAATGGACGAAATTTATAGGAATCATGACAACTAACTATGTCGAAGAGTAATTCATGGTAAGCTCTGTATATATTATGTAGTTCTGCACTAGCTATACTTCAACTAGAACTAGATGAGAAGTTATACAATTAAGGTAAACTCTAATTAACATTTGTGTCACTTTAAAAATAGATATATAGGTCCGTCATTATGTATGCATTTTTTTGATCTACGATTTCTTGTTTCCGTCATTATTTGCTCAATCACTTTGTTTCTGTATCAACATAATTGTACCATCAATAATTTGTAAAGGAACATCCCAAGACTGTAACAAATACCTTTTGTTGACATGGTAAATTTATTGACCATTTGAGTGGGTGAAGAGGGATATGGTAACTATTTACTAGATCGAGATAAAAAAGGTACAACGGTTACCTCTTGAAGTTCTCTCTTTTCTAGTAAAAGATGTTGTACCTGTAAAAAAATGTCTTGGAAGCCCAAAACACGTCTGAGGATCCAAAGTTTGAATAATGTTTGTAACCTACCGCAGCATCCCAATTTTACTTGAGAAGATAGCCAATTATTTGGAGATATTCTACCCAAGAATTCATCTTGATAGTTAAATTATGTGCAAGGGCAGATGTTACCTTCAGAAGATAGTCGCTAGATTTTTTTTCTTAGTTTGGAGTTTGTGCATTTTTTGCTATGTCTATTTCTCGATTAGCTACTTTGAGTTGTAACTTGAACAGGAAAAACATGAACACAAAAGCAATTATGTGATATGTGGATCAATTTTAATTATCAGTTGATGATTATGCCCCACTACCCATATCAAAATATTATAATTTGAATCAATGAGATTTCATCAAATATTTTTATCATCCAAACTTTCTTTATTGTTTCTATTTTCTTTAGGATGAACGGGTGCGGCAACGCGCACCTTCATGGTCTAGTGAACTTTATATGTAACATGACTAGAAACTCGTGTAGATCATCATGGTGCATGTTAACTTGTTGTTTAACAACTTCAACATAATGTTTGTTCAGATCTGGACCAATTTTGAAATATGCATATGAGGACTTACCGGAATTGTTATATGTTGTTTTCGGCCTCATTTAAACTTGATTTGTTGTGTGGTCTTGTATGCATCATCCCTTGCCATGGTTAGCAACATGTAGCCTTGTCATGCATCATACTTGGTTGAGCATCATGTCTTGGTTATGTGTTGTGTGTTTAGCATGTTGTTTGCTTCTTCTCGTTAGTTCCTGTCTCGTTATGATCGTGAGGATTCGTTCGACTACACTTGGTTCATCTACGTGGGTTCGACTTCTTCATGGACGCATTCCTCTTCCTAGCGGGATCATAGGCATGATGACCGTCACCTTGGATCTCATTACTATCATTGATATGCTAGTTGTCTCGATGATATTGATATATGTCGCTCTACCCACCACTTGTTAACAAGCCTCCCAGTATTCCATGAAACAACCTCTAACCTTTTTCACCATCCCAGCAAACCATTGTTTGGCTATGTTACCACTTTTCTCAGTCCCTCTTATAGCGTTGTTAGTTGCAGGTGAAGATGAAGTTGCTCCATGTCGGAACATGGATATGTTGGAATATCACAATATCTCTTACTTTAATTAATTCACATATATACTTGGTAATGGGTGAAAGGCTTGGCATTTTGCTCAGTATTTTGTTCCACTCATGCCACCCTAAGAACCGATAAACCGGTGTTATGTTCCTTGAGTTTGCATTTCTAACACGGTTGGGGGTTATGGGACCCCCTTGACAGTTCGCTTTGAATAAAACTCCTCCAGCAAGGCCTAACATTGGTTTTACCTTTTTCCCAACATAATAAACATAATTAAATTTGACGCATAGGGAGTTAGCGCTACACGAGGTTCGTACCACATATTACAGGGGGGGCCAGTGCTGATGGCATTGGTCCCAAACTAGAGCCACTTGCGGTGCCACCCAGTTATCTGGGGTCTTCAGTTGCTGTACGTGGTGCTCATCCGGACATGGCCTGAGAGGATATACGTGCGGCTACTATCAGGGTGTCGGCACGCCGGGAGGTCTTGCTGGACTTGTTGCATACTTGTGATGTTGATAAGTTTGTGCATGTGTGTCCAAATGGAGTGTGTAATATGTTAAAATGTTCATCTCAGAGTGCTCTACATGATGGTTGCATTTGCATACATGTTAGGGTGCATTTTGACATGTCAATCTTTGTTGCAAAAGTGCATGTTGATGTTAAGTGCAGAAAACTAATATAACTTGCTCTTTTGTCTTGTTCATATCTTTTTGTGTGATTTTTGTTTGAGCATCATGTCAACATGTTTTAGGAGCACAATCATGTCATATTTTCAATGGTGTGATTGGTTTGTCATGATATGCCCTGTGGTGAGTGCAACAAGATTGCTAAGTGACCTACTTGGTGTTTGCTGTTTTTCGAGACTTAGCCAATTCTGCTAAGTCTGAAACTGTTATATTGTGATGCCATATTTGCTTGATGCTACTGTCAAATCCATGCATGTTTTGGAATGGGCAGTGATGAAGTCTTGAAGTCCATGTTATGCTCTATCCATCCATGCCCTTGATTGAAATTATAAGTTGTTGTAGCGTGTCTCTTTCTTGCTCTCAAGTTCTCATTATGATAAATCTGTCAGCCTATCAACAGCATGTTCCATTTGGCAAAGCTCATTGTAATCAATCTATGCATATTATGGAGTTGTACCAATGGAGTTATTTGGAGTATGCCATGCCTACTACATGTTCAGGACCTTTGCATGCTTATTAGAATTTTCATGCTTGCTGTTATGTGCCACCAAAGTCAGCATCATAATGTTGTTGTTGCATTCCTAGATTTTCACTAAGTCTGAGAATCTGCTATATCATGTTTGCATATTGTTTTGAGGAATGCCATGAACATGTTGCTCCTATGTATATGACATGTTGTATTCATTGAGATCCATGTTATGGACTAGCAGGCCATGCTTTCGTTTGCTATGTTCTTGCATTGTAGCTTAATTATTCTTGCCTCCAACGTGTCAACATATTAACTCTACTCATGTGTATGCCCAGTTTTTCACTAAGTCATAATCTGTGATATAAAGTTTGCTTGTAGCAATGATCATGTTGGATTACTCTTGATGCCTATATGAACCTGATCCTTGTTGATATTGGAAGCATGTGATCTGTGCTTTGAGTTCATGCCATGCTTGTGCCTATCTTGTTCTTGTAGCATGTTGTTTGATGCTTGTAAGATGCCTAGTTGTTGTTTTTGACACCTTGTCCTTTAAACTTGTTGCTTGTGTATGTGTTAATCCATTGCTCCGTTTTGAGCGTGCACTATTTGAAACTTCCCTGGTTTTGCATGTAGATGCATCATGTCATGTTGCATCCATGTTGTGAGTGTGTTTCCTTGATATTTGAACGCATTTTGCATCAATGCCATGTTCAACTTATTGTTCTCATATCTTCTAGGTCGTAGCTCCGAATTAAATTGCTAAACAGTATAACACAGCTACCTAGGACCACTCACGACGATTTAACTTTCCTGGCCGTCAGATCAGACTAATGACGTTCGAGATCGGTCTATCCTGTCACATGGTGCCTCTGTCGTTTCGGCTCACTTTAGCAGGGCCGCTGCTCCGCATAGCGACCTGGGAATCCTCTGATTAATCAGGTCGACTGAATGGGACAGCCGTACGTAGGCCCAAAATTGATGCTTGAGGCCCATACCGTTCATCCCCTGCCTCTTCGTCTCTCCGGAACCGACATTCTTCATGGGTTCCTCAATGTCGTCCCGGCGGATGATGTGGCCGTTCTTCTGCTCATCTCCTCAGATCCTCGACTTATGAATTAGCCTAGGTCCTCTCTTCTTTTCATCCATACAGCGATGGTCTCCTCTTGATCTATTTGTGAGCTGCTTAGTTTCAAGTATGCTGCGGCGACCCATGTTGTTAGTGTCCTTCTCCAGCTTTCCTCGGCATGCATGGGCCTCCATGCCATTCCCTGTTTCCCATAGACGAGGAGACAAATTCTTCCATGTATAATCTGTCATCTAGGAGCAGGGAGTGGCTTGGCGATGATACAAAGAGTTGTCAAGTGGTGACCAACATGTCCACTTGACTTTCCTCTTCTTTTTTGGGTTTTATGTTGGTCCACCCATGTTGCTTCACTCCTCGTTGAGCTCTTTCACTGTTTTCTTAAACCCCTGCTCGATCTTCTAATATGCCTTTTCTGATTTTCCTTTTAGCAGGTTTCTGAGTTTGGCGTAATTTACAACAGAATGATCAAACAAGTTGAGACTAAAGAGCAGAGCACATGATATTGGAAATGTCCAACCTTATGTCATGTTTCTGATAGTAAAGTTTCAGGTTTCAACCCGTGCTCAAAAGATAGAGAGCTAAATCCAAGGGTAAGCCATCCCATTTTGAAACAAATGATCAAACTAGAGCCATTGCTCAACATTTGCACCAATTTCACTTGCCTTCATAAGATCTGGTACAACATTAATTTGTTTTCCCCTCGCGACCCTTTTGTTTCCATGTTTAGTTTATTTATGCTGAAAACAATGTGTTGACTGTAGCTTTAAGGAAGTGTTTATTGTCTACTTGTACACACATAAATTCATGCTCGGTCATGTAGACAATACCGATCTGAAAGGAGAATATTATTCATGGTAATATTGTAATGAAACTATTTTGTGTGAGAACTACTGTGAGGAAACTTGTACTGCGGGTACCTTTCAGTTTCGGACAACATTCTTATAGGCGGAAATAGAATAAACGACAATGACAAAATCATCAATGAAATGTTTTCCTCTTAAATGATGCAAAATTCGATGCCACCACATCATATACTTTGACTGCTTCGGAGAGTAACATATCTAATTTTCCTTGCAAAGATTGTATTTTATTTGGATTGCCATTTTCTTCACCGATTCTGACTTGAAGGAATGGGTCATGAAACAATAAAGGGGAATCAAAATGTGGTGGTCCTTTTTCTTGAATCAGTTGGAGGAACAGGATTTATAGGAACCATGTCAACTCAGTGTATTGGAAACATCTTGGTAACTATGTATGTATTATGTAGTTCTGTACTAGCTGTATTTTCACTAGAACCAAATGAGAAGTTACACAATTAAGTTAAACTCTGATTAACATTTGCATTTAGGTTTTGCAGAGAAAAAAATCATTCAATGGACGGAATTTATAGGAATCATGACAACTAACTGTGTCGAAAAGGATTTCATGGTAAGCTCCGTATATATTATGTAGTTCTGCACTAGCTATACTTGAACTAGAACTAGATGAGAAGTTATACAATCAAGGTAAACTCTAATTAAGATTTGTATCTCTTTAAAAATAGATATATATGTCCGTCATTATGTATGACTTTTTTTGATCTAGGATTTCTTGTTTCCATCATTATTTGCTCAATCACTTTGTTTCTGTATGAACATAATTGTACCATCAATAATTTGTAAAGGAACATTCCAAGACTGTAACAAATACCTTTTGTTGACATGGTAAATTTATTGACCATTTGAGTGGGTGAAGAGGGATATGGTAACTATTTACTAGATCGAGATAAAAAAAGGTACAACAGCTACCTATTAAAGTTCTCTCTTTTCAAGTAAAAGATGTTGTACCTGTAAAACAATTGTCTTGGAAGCCCAAAACACGTCTGAGGATCCAAAGTTTGAATAATGTTTGTAACCTACTGCAGCATCCCAATTTTACTTGAGAAGATAGCCAATTATTTGGAGATATTCTACCCAAGAATTCATCTTGAGAGTTAAATTATGTGCAAGGGCAGATGTTAGCTTCAGAAGATAGTCTCTAGATTTTTTTTTCTTAGTTTGGAGTTTGTGCATTTTTTGCTATGTCTATTTCTCGATTAGCTACTTTGAGCTGTAATTTGAACAGGAAAAACGTGAGCACAAAAGCAATTATGTGATATGTGGATCAATTTTAATTATCAGTTGATGATTATGCCCCACCACCCATTTCAAAATATTGTAATTTGAATCAATGAGATTTCATCAAATATTTTTATCATTCAAACCTTCTTTATTGTTTCTATTTTCTTTAGGATGAACGGGTGCGGCAACGCGCACCTTCATGGTCTAGTGAACTTTATATGTAACATGACTAGAAACTCGTGTAGATCATCATGGTGCATGTTAACTTGTTGTTTAACAACTTCAACATAATGTTTGTTCAGATCTGGACCAATTTCGAAATTTGCATATGAGGACTTACCGAAATTGTTATATGTTGTTTCCGGCCTCATTTAAACTTGCTTTGTTGTGTGGTCTTGTATGCATCATCCCTTGCCATGGTTAGGATCATGTAGCCTTGTCATGCATCATACTTGGTTGAGCATCATGTCTTGGTTATGTGTTGTGTGTTTAGCATGTTGTTTGCTTCTTCTTGTTAGTTCCTTTCTCGTTACAATCGTGAGGATTCATTTGACTACACTTGGTTCATCTACGTGGGTTCGACTTCTTCATGGACTCGTTCTTCTTCCTAGCGGGATCATAGGCAAGATGACCGTCACCTTGGATCTCATTACTATCATTGATATGCTAGTTGTCTCGATGATATCGATTTATGTCGCGCTACCCACCACTTGTTAACAAGCCTCCCAGTATTCCATGAAAGAACCTCTAACCTTTTTCACCATCCCAGCAAACTATTGTTTGGCTATGTTACCACTTTGCTCAGTACCTCTTATAGCGTTGTTAGTTGCAGGTGAAGATGAAGTTGCTCCATGTCGGAACATGGATATGTTGGAATATCACAATATCTCTTACTTTAATTAATTCACATATATACTTGGTAATGGGTGGAAGGCTTGGCCTTTTGCTCAGTGTTTTGTTCCACTCATGCCACCTTAAGAACCGATAAACCGGTGTTATGTTCCTTGAGTTTGCATTTCTAACACGGTTGGCGGTTATGGGACCCCCTTGACAGTTCGCTTTGAATAAAACTCCTCCAGCAAGGCTCAGCATTGGTTTTACCTTTTTCCCAACATAATAAACATAATTAAATTTGACGCATAGGGAGTTAGCGCTACCCGAGGTTCGTACCACATATTACAAGGGGGCCAGTGCTGATGGCATTGGTCCCAAACTAGAGCCACTTGCGGTGCCACCCAGTTATCTGGGGTCTTCAGTTGTTGTACGTGGTGCTCATCCGGACATGGCCTGAGAGGAGATACGCGCTGCTACTATCAGGGTGTCGGCACGCCGGGAGGTCTTGCTAGACTTGTTTTACCATTGTCGAAATGTCCTGTGCACCGAGATTCTGAGTCTGATCGGGTTGTCCCTAAGATAAGAGGTTTGACCTCTACTGATCGTGAGAGCTTGTGATGGGCTAAGTTGGGACACCCCTGCGGGGTTATGATCTTTCGAAAGTCGTGCCCTCGGTTATATGGCATATTGGAATTTGTTAATATCATGTTGTAGAAAACTTGACAGGATTCGAAATAAAATACACCAACCACGTGAGTAAACGTGATCGTCTCTTTTCGAGTAAGTTCAGGAAGAGAACACGGTGGGGTTATGTTTGACCCATAAGTAGATAGGATCACTTAGTGATCATTACTAGTTGCGACCGTTTGCGTAGTTTCTCATCTTTCTCTTGAAATCGTAAGTTAGCCATAATACAAATTCTTAGTCGCTTGCTGCAGCCTCACCACTTATCCTTTCCATACCCATTAAGCTTTGATAGTCTTGATAACCATGGTTATGGGATTTCTGAGTCCTTGTGGCTCACAGATACTACAACAATAGTTGCAGGTGCAGGTTTCCGATGACTTGACGTGAGAGCGATGTTTACTTGTGTTGGCATTCGTCCTTCTTCTTCCTTGTCGGTCTTGGGATAGGTTCCTGGTCGGCCGCCTGGGATAGCAGGATGGATGTCATGTGCTTTTCATGTGTTTGAATCCGTAGTCGGATGTCTCGTGTATGATATGATGTATTCATGTGGCATTGTATGACTTGTATGTATCCCACTTCTATGTATGCAATGGTACGATGTAATTATATCCATCTTGCTAATCGCCCGAAATGCGGTTGTGCCCCAATCACGAGTTCACCACATGATCGAGATAGAATTGCATCTTGGGCGTGACATAAATGAAGGCCAAACTCGTAACCCAAATATTCGCCTCTGCAATCAGATTGTAGAAACTTTATTTTCTTGTTACGATGATTATTCTACTTCACTCTGAAATTCTTTGAACTTTT
Organism: Secale cereale; assembly: GCA_902687465.1. Taxonomy (NCBI): domain Eukaryota; kingdom Viridiplantae; phylum Streptophyta; class Magnoliopsida; order Poales; family Poaceae; genus Secale; species Secale cereale. The sequence goes on from LR738711.1 coordinate 293,936,962, forward strand.
CAAATGTTTCATACTTGTGTTTTATCATACCTACTTAAATCATTTGTGAAGGTAAGAAAATAATGATACCCGTCGCGTGCTTCAACACTCATTGGACCGCATACGTCGGTAGGTATTATTTCCAATAAGTCATTAGCTCGCTCCATTGTTCGGGAGAACGAAGTTTTAGTCATCTTGCCCATGAGGCATGGTTTGCAAGTATCAGATGGTTCATAATCAAGTGATTTCTAGAAGTCCATTCGCATGGAGTTTATTCATGCGTTTTGCACCAATATGACCTAAACGGTAGTTCCACAAGTATGTTGCATTATCATTATCAACTTTGCATCTTTTGGCATCAATATTATGAATATGTGTATCACTACGATCGAGATTCCATAAACCATTTACATTGAGTGTATGACCATAGAAGGTTTTATTCATCTAAAAAGAATAACAATTATTCTCTGACTAATGAATAACTGTATTGCAATAAACACGATTCAATCTTGTTTATGCTCAACGCAAACACCAAATAACATTTATTCAGGTTTAACACTAATCCCGAAAGTATAGGGAGTGTGCGATGATGATCATATCATTCTTGGAACCACTTCCAACACACATCGTCACCTCGCCCTTAACTAGTCTCTGTTTATTCGGCAACTCCTGTTCGAGTTACTAATCTTAGCAACTTAATGATATTAAATACCAAGGGGCTACTACGAACACTAGTAAGGAACACATCAATAACATGTATATCAAATATATCATTGTTCACTTTGCCATCTTTCTTATCTGCCAAATATTTGGGGTAGTTCCGCTTCCCGTGACCATTTCCTTTGCACTAGAAGCACTTAGTTTTAGGCTTGGGTCTAACTTTGGGTTTCTTCTTGGGAGTGGTAACTTTCTTGTCGTTCTTCTTGAAGTTCCCTTTCTTCCACTTACCCTTTTCATGAAACTAGTGGGCTTGTTAACCATCAACACTTGATGCTCCTTTTTGATTTCTACCTCTGCCGATTTCAACATCGTGAAGAGCTTCGGGAATCGTTTTCCATCATCCCTTGCATATTTTTAGTTCATCACGAAGCTCTAGTAGCTTGGTGATAGTGACTGGAGAAATATGTCAATCTCTATCTTATCTAAAAGATTAACTCCCACTTGATTCAAGTGATTGTAGTACTCAGACATTCTGAGCACATGCTCACTGGGTGAGCCATTCTCCTCCATCTTGTAGGTAAAGTACTTGTCAGAGGTTGCATACCTCTCAACACGGGCATGAGTCTGAAATACCAATTTCAGCTCTTGGAACATCTCATATGTTCTATGACGTTCAAAACGTCTTTTGAGCCCCGATTCTAAGTCGTAAAGCATGGCACGCTAAACTATTAAGTAGTCATCAGATCATGCTTGCCAAACGTTCATAACGTGTGCATTAGCTTCTGCAACATGTTCGTCGCCTATTGGTGCATCAAGGACATAATTCTTCTATGCAGCAATGAGGATAATCCTCTTATCACGGACCCAGACTGCATTATTGCTACCATCATCTTTCATCTTAGTTTTCTCTAGGACCGTATTAAAACAGGGGAGCTACATCAGGACCTATTGACCTACAACATAATATGCAAAGAAATTTTAAATAAGTTCATGCTAAATTAAGTTTAATTAATCAAATTACAAATGAAATCCCATTTAAATTAACATCCCTCTGGTTATGTAAGTGATACATGATCCAAATATACTAACCCATGCCCGATCATCATGTGAGATGGGGTAGTCATCAATGGTGAACATCTCTATGTTGATCATATCTACTATATGACTCATGTTCGACCTTTCGGTCTCCAGTGTTCCGAGGCCATGTCTGTACATGCAAGGCTCGTCAAGTTTAACCCAAGTATTCTGCGTGTGTAAAACTGTCTTACACCCGTTGTATGTGAACATAGAGTTTATCACACCCGATCATTACGTGGTGTCTCGAAACGACGAACTATAGCAACAGTGCATACTCGGGGAGAACACTTTTATCTTGAATTTTAGTGAAGGGATCATCTTATAATGCTACCGCCATTCTAAGAAAAATAAGATGCATAAAGGCTAAAAATCACATGCAATCAAAATATGTGACATGATATGGCCATCATCATCTTGTGCTTTTGATCTCCATCTCTAAAGCATCGTCATGATCTCCATCGTCACCGGCTCGACACCTAGATCTCCATCGTTGCGTCGTGGTCGTCTCGCCATCTATTGCTTCTGCAACTATTCGTAACTCATAACAATAAAGTAAAGCAATTACATGGCGCTTGCATTTCATACAATAATAAAGAGAGCCATAAGGCTCCTGCCGGTTGTCGATATTACAAAACATGATCATCTCACAAATATCATATAACTCATCGCGTCTTGACCATATCACATCACAACATGGCCTGCAAAAACAAGTTAGACGTCCTCTACTTTGTTATCGCGAGTTTTATGTGGATGCTACGGGCTTCTAGCAAGAATCGTTCTTACCTACGGCAAAAACCACAATGGTGATTTATCAAGTCTTCTGTTTTAACCTTCTTCAAGGACCGGCCATAGTCAAATTCGATTCAACTAAAGTAGGAGAAACAGACACCCGCCAGCCACCTTTATGCAAAACAAGTTGCATGTTTGTCGGTGGAACCGGTCTCATGTACGTGGACATGTAAGGTTGGTCCGGGTCGCTACATCTTACAATACCGCCGAATGAAAATAAGACGTTGGTGGTAAGCAGTATGACCATCACCGACCACAACTCTTCGTGTTCTACTCGTGCATAGCATCTACGCATAGACCTGGCTCATGATGCCACTGTTGGGAAACGTTGCATGGAAAACAATTTTTTTGAAGGAAATATGCCCTAGAGGCAATAATAAAGTTAATATTTATTTCCTTATATCATGATAAATGTTTATTATTCATGCTAGAATTGTATTAACCGGAAACTTAATACATGTGTGAATACATAGACAAAACAGAGTGTCCCTAGTATGCCTCTACTAGACTAGCTCATTGATCAAAGATGGTTATGTTTCCTAGCCATAGACATGAGTTGTCATTTGATCAACGGGATCACATCATTAGGAGAATGATCTGATGGACAAGACCCATCCGTTAGCTTAGCACTATGATCGTTTAAGTGTTACTGCTATTGCTTTCTTCATGACTTATACATGCTCCTATGACTATGAGATTATGCAACTCCCGAATACCGGAGGAACACTTTGTGTGCTACCAAATGTCACAACGTAACTGGGTGATTATAAAGGTACTCTATAGGTGTCTCCAAAGGTACTTGTTGGGTTGGCGTATTTCGAGATTAGGATTTGTCACTCCGATTGTCGGAGAGGTATCTCTGGGCCCACTCGGTAATGCACATCACTATAAGCCTTGCAAGCATTGCAGCTAATGAGTTAGTTGCGGGATGATGTATTACGGAACGAGTAAAGAGACTTGTTGGTAACGAGATTGAACTAGGTATTGAGATACCGACGATCGAATCTCGGGCATGTAACATACCGATGACAAAGGGAATAATGTATGTTGTTATGCGGTTTGACCGATAAAGATCTTCGTAGAATATGTGGGAGCCAATATGAGCATCCAGGTTCGGCTATTGGTTATTGACCGGAGACGTGTCTCGGTCATGTCTACATAGTTCTCGAACCCGTAGGGTCGGCACGCTTAAGGTTTCGATGATAGTTTTATTATGAGTTTATGAGTTTTGATGTACCGAAGGAGTTCGGAGTCCCGGATGAGATCGGGGACATGACGAGGAGTCTCAAAATGGTCGAGACGTAAAAATCGATATATTGGACGACTATATTCGGACATCGGAAAGGTTCCGAGTTATTCGGGTATTTTCGGAGTACCGGGGAGTTACGGGAATAGAGGAGAGAGGCCAAAAGGAAGGAGGCGTGCACCCCCCTTCTAGTCCGAATTGGACAAGGGGTGCAGCCCCCTTTTCCTTCTCCCTCTCCCCCTCTTTCCTTCTCTCCTACTCCGGAAAGGAAAGGGGAATCCTACTAGGACTTGGGAGTCCTAGTAGGACTCCCCACACTTGGTGCGCCCCCGCTAGGGCCGGCCTCTCCCTCCCTCCTTTATATACGGGGGCAGGGGGCACCTCTAGACACAATAATTGATCTCTTGATCTCTTAGCCGTGTGCGGTGCCCCCCTCCACCATAGTTCTCCTCGATAAATATTCTAGCGGTGCTTAGGCGAAGCCCTGCTATGGTAGAACATCAAGATCGTCACCACGCCATCGTGCTGACGGAACTCTCCCTCGACACTCGGCTGGATCGGAGTTCGAGGGACGTCATCGAGCTGAACGTGTGCTAGAACTCGAAGGTGCCGTAGTTTCGTTGCTTGATCGGTCGGTGAAGACGTACGACTACATCAACCGCGTTGTTCTAACGCTTCCGCTTTCGGTCTACGAGGGTACGTAGACTCACTCTCCCCTCCCGTTGCTATGCATCTGGTAGATAGATCTTGCGTGATCGTAGGAAAATTTTAAAATACTACGTTCCCCAACAGTGGCATCATGAGCCAGGTCTATGCGTAGATGATATGCACGAGTAGAACACAAGTGAGTTGTGGACGATACTAGTCATACTGCTTACCAGCATGTCATACTTTGATTCGGCGGTATTGTTGGATGAAGCGGCCCGGACCGACATTACGCGTACGCTTACGTGAGACTGGTTCTACCGACGTGCTTCGCACACAGGTGGCTGGCGGGTGTCAGTTTCTCCAACTTTAGTTGAATCAAGTGTGGCTACGCCCAGTCCTTGTGAAGGTTAAAACAGCACATACTTGACGAAATATCGTTGTGGTTTTGTATGCGTAGGTAAGAACGGTTCTTGCTAAGCCCGTAGGAGCCACGTAAAACTTGCAACAACAAAGTAGAGGACGTCTAACTTGTTTTTGCAGGGCATGTTGTGATGTGATATGGTCAAGACATGATGAGTTATACGGTTTTGTATGAAATGATCATGTTTTGTAAAGTTATCGGCAACTGGCAGGAGCCATATGGTTGTCGCTTTATTGTATGAAATGCAATCGCCATGTAATTGCTTTACTTTATCACTAAGCGGTGGCAATAGTCGTAGAAGCAATAGTTGGCGAGACGACAACGATGCTACGATGGAGATCAAGGTGTCGCGCCGGTGACGAAGGTGATCATGACGGTGCTTTGGAGATGGAGATCAAAAGCACAAGATGATGATGGCCATATCATGTCACATATTTTGATTGCATGTGATGTTTATCTTATTATGCTTCTTATTTTGCTTAGTTCGACGGTAGCATTATAAGATGATCCCTTACTAAATTTCAAGGTATAAGTGTTCTCCCTGAGTATGCACCGTTGCGAAAGTTCGTCGTGCCGAGACACCACGTGATGATCGGGTGTGATAAGCTCTACGTTCAAATACAACGGGTGTAAGCCAGTTTTGCACACGCAGAATACTCGGGTTAAACTTGACGAGCCTAGCATATGCAGATATGGCCTCGGAACACTGGAGACCGAAAGGTCGAGCGTGAATCATATAGTAGATATGATCAACATAAGATGTTCACCATTGAAACTACTCCATCTCACGTGATGATCGGACATGCTTTAGTTGATTTGGATCACGTGATCATTTAGATGACTAGAGGGATGTCTATCTAAGTGGGAGTTCTTAAGTAATATGATTAAATTGAACTTTAATTTATCATGAACTTAGTCCTCGTAGTATTAGCATATCTATGTTGTAGATCAATAGCTCGCGATGTTGCTCCCCGTTTATTTTTTATATGTTCCTAGAGACAACTAAGTTGAAAGATGTTAGTAGCAATGATGCGGAATTGTTCCGTGATCTGAGGATTATCCTCATTGCTGCACAGAGAATTATGTCCTTGATGCACCGCTAGGTGACATACCTATTGCAGGAGCAGATGTAGACGTTATGAACGTTTTGACAAAAGCTCGATATGATGACTACTTGATAGTTTAAGTGCACCATGCTTTATGGCTTAGAACCGGGACTTCAAAAACGTTTTGAATGCCACGGAGCATATAAGATGTTCCAAGAGTTGAAATTAGTATTTCATACTCATGCCCGTGTCGAGAGGTATAAGACTTCTGACAGTACTTTGCCTACAAGATGGAGGAGAATAGCTCGACCAGTGAGCATGTGCTCAGATTGTCTGGGTACTACAATTACTTGAATCAAGTGGGAGTTAATCTTCCAAATAAGATAGTAATTGACAAAGTTCTCTAGTCACTATCACCAAGTTAGTAGAACTTCATGATGAACTATAATATGCAAGGGATGACGAAAGGAATTCCCGAGCTCTTCGCAATGCTGAAGTCGGCGAAGGTAGAAATCATGAAAAAGCATCAAGTGTTGATGGTTAACAAGACCACTTATTTCAAGTAAAGGGCAAAGGGATAGAAGGGGAACTTCAAGAAGAATGACAAGCAAGTTGTCACTCCCGTGAAGAAACCCAAAGCTAAAACTCAAGCCTGAAACTAAGTGCTTCTACTGCAAAGGAAATGGTCACTGGAAGTGGAACTGCCCTAGATACTTGGCGGATAAGAAGGATGGCAAAGTGAACAAAGGTATATTTTGATATACAGATTATTGATGTGTACTTTACTAGTGTTCATAGCAACCCCTGGGTATTTGATACCGGTTCAGTTGCTAAAATTAGTAACTCGAAACGAGAATTGCAGAATGAACAGAGACTAGTTAAAGGTGAAGTGACGATGTGTGTTGGAAGTGGTTCCAAGATTGATATGATCATCATCGCACACTCCCTATACTTTCAGGATTAGTGTAAAACCTAAATAAATGTTATTTGGCATTTGCGTTGAGCATGAATATGATTTGATCATATTTGTTGCAATACGGTTATTCATTTAAAGTCATAGAATAATTGTTATTCTGTTTACATGAATAAAACCTTCGATGGTCATACACCCAATGAAAATAGTTTGTTGGATCTCGATCGTGGTGATACACATATTCATAATATTGAAGCCAAAAGATGCAAGGTTAATAATGATAGTGCAACTTATTTGTGGCACTGCTGTTTAGGTCATAATGGTGTAAAGCGCATGAAGAAACTCCATAGTGATGGACTTTTGGAATCACTTGATTATGACTCACTTGGTGATTGCGAACCATGCCTCATGGGCAAGATGACTAAAACTCCGTTCTCCGGAACAATGGAGCGAGCAACAGATTTGTTGGAGATCATACATACAGATGTATGTGGACCAATGAGTGTTGAAGCTCGCGGCGGGTATCGTTATTTTCTGACCTTCACTAATGATTTGAGCAGATATGGGTATATCTACTTAATGAAGCACAAGTCTAAAACATTTGAAAAGTTCAAAGAATTTCAGTGTGAAGTGGAGAATCATCGTAACAAGAAAATAAGAGTTTCTACGATATGATCGTAGAGGTAAAATATTTGAGTTAGCGAGTTTGGCCTTCAGTAAAAACAATGTGAAATAGTTTCACTACTCACGCCACCTGGAACACCATAGTGTAATGGTGTGTCCGAACGTCATAACCGTACTTTATTAGATATGGTGCGATCGATGATGTCTCTTACCGATCTACCACTATCGCTTTTGGGGTTATGCATTAGAGACAGATACATTCACGTTAAATAGGGCACCATCTAAATACGTGGAGATGACACCGTATGAACTGTGGTTTGACGAGAAACCTAAGCTGTCATTTCTTTAAGTTTGGGACTGCGATGCTTATGTGAAAAAGTTTCAACATGATAAGCTCGAACCCAAATCGGAGAAGTAAATCTTCATAGGATACCCAAAAGAAACTGTTGGGTACACCTTCTATCACAGATCCGAAGGCAAGGTCTTTGTTGCTAAGAGTGGATCCTTTCTAGAGAAGGAGTTTCTCTCGAAAGAAGTGAGTGGGAGGAAAGTGGAACTTGATGAGGTAATTGTACCTTCTCCCGAATTGGATAGTAGTATATCACAGAAACTGGTTCCAGTGATTCCTACACCAATTAGTGAGGAAGCTAATGATGATGATCATGAAACTTCGGATCAAGTTACTGCTGAACTTCGTAGATCAACCAGAGTACGTTCCGCACCAGAGTGGTACGGCAACCCGGTTCTGAAAGTCATGTTACTGGACCATGATGAACCTACGAACTATGAGGAAGCGATGATGAGCCCAGATTCCGCAAAATGGCTTGAGACCATGAAATCTGAGATGGGATCCATGTATGAGAACAAAGTGTGGACTTTGGTTGACTTGCCCGATGGTCGGCAAGCCATCGAAAATAAATGGATCTTCAAGAGGAAGACTGACGCTGACAGTAATGTTACTGTTTACAAAGCTCGACTTGTTGCGAAAGTTTTTCAACAAGTTCAAGGAGTTGACTACGATGAGACTTTCTCACCCGTAGCGATGCTTAAGTCTGTCCGAATCATGTTAGCAATTGCCGCATTTTATGGAATCTGGCAAATGGATAACAAAACTGCATTCTTTAATGGATTTATTAAAGAAGACTTGTATATGATGCAACCAGAAGGTTTTGTCAATCCTAAAGGTGCTAACAAAATGTGCAAGCTCCAGCGATCCATCTATGGACTGGTGCAAGCATCTCGGAGTTGGAATATACGCTTTGATAAGTTGATCAAAGCATATAGATTTATACAGACTTGCGGTGAAGCCTGTATTTACAAGAAGTAAGTGGGAGCACTACAACCTTTATGATAAGTATATGTGAATGACATATTGTCGATCGGAAATGATGTAGAATTTTATGGAAAGCATAAAGGAGTGTTTGAAAGGAGTTTTTCAAAGAAAGACCTTGGTGAAGCTGCTTACATATTGGGCATCAAGATCTATAGAGATAGATCAAGACGCTTGATAAGACTTTCGATAAGTACATACCTTGATATGATTTTGAAGTAGTTCAAAATGGATCAGTCAAAGAAGGAGTTCTTACCTGACTTGTAAGGTGTGAAGTTGAGTAAGACTCAAAGCCAGACCACGGCAGAAAAATATAGAGAGAATGAAAGTCATTCCCTATGCCTCAGCCATAGGTTCTATAAAGTATGCCATGCTGTGTACCAAACATGTTGTGTACCTTGCCATGAGTTTGTCAAGAGGGTACAATAGTGATCCAGGAGTAGTCACTGTACAGCGGTCAAAATTATCCTTAGTAACTGGATGACTAAGGAAATGTTTCTCGATTATGGAGGTGATAAAGAGTTCGTCGTAAAGGGTTACGCCGATGCAAGCTTTGACACTAAATCCAGCTGACTCTAAGTATCAATCTGGATGCGTATTGAAAGTGGGAGCAATTAGCTAGAGTAGCTCCATGCAGAGCATTGTAGACACATAGACATTTGCGAAATACATACGGATCTGAATGTGACAGACCCGTTGACTAAACTTCTCTCACGAAGCAAAACATGATCACACCTTAGTACTCTTTGGGTGTTAATCACATAGCGATGTGAACTAGATTATTGACTCTAGTAAACCCTTTGGGTGTTAATCACATGACGATGTGAACTATCGGTGTTAAATCACATGGCGATGTGAACTAGATTATTGACTCTAGTGCAAGTGGGAGACTGAAGAAAATATGCCCTAGAGGCAATAATAAAGTTAATATTTATTTCCTTATATCATGATAAATGTTTATTATTCATGCTAGAATTGTATTAACCGGAAACTTAATACATGTGTGAATACATAGACAAAACAGAGTGTCCCTAGTATGCCTCTACTAAACTAGCTCATTGATCAAAGATGGTTATGTTTCCTAGCCATAGACATGAGTTGTCATTTGATCAACGGGATCACATCATTAGGAGAATGATCTGATGGACAAGACCCATCCGTTAGCTTAGCACTATGATCGTTTAAGTTTTACTGCTATTGCTTTCTTCATGACTTATACATGCTCCTATGACTATGAGATTATGCAACTCCCGAATACCGGAGGAACACTTTGTGTGCTACCAAATGTCACAACGTAACTGGGTGATTATAAAGGTACTCTATAGGTGTCTCCAAAGGTACTTGTTGGGTTGGCGTATTTCGAGATTAGGATTTGTCACTCCGATTGTCGGAGAGGTATCTCTGGGCCCACTCGGTAATGCACATCACTATAAGCCTTGCAAGCATTGCAGCTAATGAGTTAGTTGCGGGATGATGTATTACGGAACGAGTAAAGAGACTTGTTGGTAACGAGATTGAACTAGGTATTGAGATACCGACGATCGAATCTCGGGCATGTAACATACCGATGACAAAGGGAATAATGTATGTTGTTATGCGGTTTGACCGATAAAGATCTTCGTAGAATATGTGGGAGCCAATATGAGCATCCAGGTTTGGCTATTGGTTATTGACCGGAGACGTGTCTCGGTCATGTCTACATAGTTCTCAAACCCGTAGGGTCCGCACGCTTAAGGTTTCGATAATAGTTTTATTATGAGTTTATGAGTTTTGATGTACCGAAGGAGTTCGGAGTCCCGGATGAGATCGGGGACATGACGAGGAGTCTCAAAATGGTCGAGACGTAAAAATCGATATATTGGACGACTATATTCGGACATCGGAAAGGTTCCGAGTTATTCGGGTATTTTCGGAGTACCGGGAAGTTACGGGAATAGAGGAGAGAGGCCAAAAGGAAGGAGGCGTGCACCCCCCTTCTAGTCCGAATTGGACAAGGGGTGCAGCCCCCTTTTCCTTCTCCCTCTCCCCCTCTTTCCTTCTCTCCTACTCCGGAAAGGAAAGGGGAATCCTACTAGGACTTGGGAGTCCTAGTAGGACTCCCCACACTTGGTGCGCCCCCTCTAGGTCCGGCCTCTCCCTCCCTCCTTTATATACGGGGGCAGGGGGGCACCTCTAGACACAACAATTGATCTCTTGACCTCTTAGCCGTGTGCGGTGCCCCCCTCCACCATAGTTCTCCTCGATAAATATTCTAGCGGTGCTTAGGCGAAGCCCTGCGACGGTAGAACATCAAGATCGTCACCACGCCGTCGTGCTGACGGAACTCTCCCTCGACACTCGGCTGGATCGGAGTTCGAGGGACGTCATCGAGCTAAACGTGTGCTAGAAATCGGAGGTGCTGGATCGGTCGGGCCGTGAAGACGTACGACTACATCAACCGCGTTGTTCTAATGCTTCCGCTTTTGGTCTACGAGGGTACGTAGACTCACTCTCCCCTCCCGTTGCTATGCATCTGGTAGATAGATCTTGCGTGATCGTAGGAAAATTTTAAAATACTACGTTCCCCAACATTTTTGTCTATGCACACGCAAGATCTATCCATGGAGATGCATAGCAACAAGGGGTAGACTTTGTCTATGTACCCTCGTAGACCGTAAGCGGAAGCATTAGACAACGCGGTTGATGTAGTCGAGCTTCTTCGCGATCCAACCGATCAAGTACCGAACGTATGACACCTCCGCGTTCAGCATACATTCAGCTCGGTGATGTTCTCACCTTCTTGATCCAGCTAGACGGGCGAAATAGTAGATGTGTTCCAACAGCATGATGGCGTGGTGACGGTGATGGTGATGCGATCTCCGCAGGGCTTCGCTTAAGCACTACGAAAATATGACCAAGGAAGTAAATGGTGGACGGGGGCGCCACACACGGCTTAGACAATGTTATTGCCTTATGTGGCGCCCCCTCCCCATGTATATATAGGTGGTAGGCGAGGAGGCAGCCCCTAGGGCGCCCCAAGAGACCTGGCGGCAGCCCTGGGGTTCCTGCCTTGCCCTGCATCCCCTTTCCTTATTTGGAGTGCGGGAGGAAGGAAGGAGGAGGTGGCGCCCCCCTTTCCTTTCTCTCCCGAGGAGGGAAAGGCAGGAGGGGCCACCCCTCCCCTTTCCTTCCCTAGGGCTGGCCATCTAAGGGATGGGGCGCACCAGTCCCCTAGTGGGCTGGTATGTCCCCTCCTTCGGCCCATATGGCTAATACACTTGTCGGGGGTGCCCGGAACCCTTTCCGGTGACCCGATGAGTACCCGGTGCACTCCAAAACTATTCTGGTGTCTGAATACCATCATCCTATATATCAATCTTTACCTCTCGAATATTTCGATACTCCACGTCATGTCCCTGATCTCATCCGGGACTCCGAAACAACATTCGGTCACCAAATCATATAACTCATATAACATTATATCGTCCGAACGTTAAGCGTGCAGACCATACGGGTTTGAGAACTATGTAGACATGATTGATACACCTCTCTAGTCAATAACCAATAGCGGAACCTGGATGCCCATATTGGTTCCTACATATTCTACGAAGCTCTTTATCGGTCGAACCGTTATGACAACATACGTAATTCCCTTTGTCCATCGATATGTTACTTGCCCGAGATTCGATCGTCGGTATCTCTATACCTAGTTCAATCTCGTTACCGACAAGTCTCCTTACTCATTCCATAATACATCATCTCATAACTAACTCACTAGTCCTATGCTTGCAAGGCTTCTTATGATGTGTATTACAGAGAGGGCCCACAAACACCTCTTCGATACTCAGGGTGACAAATCATAATCTAGATTTATGCCAACTCAACAAACACCTTCGGAGATACCTGTAGATCATCTTTATGATCACCCAGTTATGATGTGATGTTTGATAGCATACAAGGTATTCCTCCGGTATTCGAGAGTTACATAATCTCATAGTCGAAGGAATATGTATTTGACATGCAAGGAAGCAATAGCAAGACTTGCCAGAGTGATTGGGAGAGGACTGGGTGTCCTTAGCTCAAGGGGAATAAGGTGAAGACACGGTCTTCAGAGTTCAATCTCAGCCTCCCTAACCAGACGTATAGTTGTCACAACAACTGGAACTGGTCTACCAAATTTTTGTCGTCACCAAGCTACTGGTTCTATCTTCCAACTCATTTACGTTTCAGTTTGTCTTCGTGAAGTCATTGTTTGCTTAACAGATCTGATTGACTTCAATGTGTGAAGACTGTCTTGTTTGGCTTCATTTTGTCTTCCATACTGATCCATTCTACCTAGCTGCTAATAGTCTTTGTACTTTCACTATAATTCTTACTTGACTATGGCTTGTCTAGTGTAGTTTATCTTCCGCTGCATATCAATAGGTTCATTCCATCTGTTTGTCTTCAAAGACCTCGTGTTTTGAAGACTTTCATAAAAATCGCCTATTCACCCCCTCCCCTCTAGTCGATAACTAGCACTTTCAATTGGTATCAAAGCAAGGTGTTCCCTTGTTCTGTGTGATTCTGTTTAACCACCTGGAGTTTTAGCTATGTCGACTGCAGGGATAATCAAAGTCTCCGTTGCGTGCCCGGTCTTCGATGGGACTGATTACCCCTACTGGAATAATAAGATGTGTATGCATCTTGAAGCTATCGACAATGATCTCTAGGATGTCGTCAAGACTGGTGTTCCCAAAGCTAGTGAAGGAGTCATCCCTGCTGATGTCAAGAAGTTCGCACAATTGGACTCAACCGCCAAGAACATCATCTGTGGTAATCTGACCAAAGGATAGTACGGACGTGTGAGTGCTCTGGAATCCGCCAAGCTAGTATGGGACTGGCTTTCCAAGGTCAACGAAGACGTCTCAACTCAGAGAGACTCAAGGATTGATGTTCTTCGCAATCTCTTCAATCGCTTCAAGAGAAATGATAATGAAAATGTACAGCTCACGTTTGATTGCCTCACTGATATCACCAATGAGCTTCATGCCCTTGGCGCCACTGAGATCACTAAGCATGAAGTTGTGAAGAAGCTATTGAGGTCACTCGACAGCTCAATTGACACCTTGGCCCTGATGATTCAAGAACGCCCTGACTTCAAGAGTCTTGATCCGTCTGACATAGTTGAGAGGCTCAACACACAAGAGTTCCAGCTATCTAAGAAGAGAGATATCTATGGCCCCAACTATGGTCGAGCCCGTGCCTTGAAGGCAAAAGTTGTGTCCTCATCTGGAGAAGAATCTGACTGCAGTTCTGATGATCCTGAAGATATTGTCAGAGAACTAGCAATGCTTGTGAGAAAGTTCCAAAGGTTCTCCAAGAAGAAAAGCTTTGGAAAGTCTTCAAGATCCAGCTCAAGAAATGATGAGGCTTCCTCTCGTGACTACAAGAAGAGAACATGCCACAAGTGCAAGAAGCCTGGCCACTACATATTTGAATGTCCTTGATGACCCACAAGTGTAGGGGATCTATCGTAGTCCTTTCGATAAGTAAGAGTGTCGAACCCAACGAGGAGTGGAAGGAAATGATAAGCAGTTTTCAGTAAGGTATTTTCTGCAAGCACTGAAATTATAGGTAACAGATAGTTTTGTGATAAGGTAATTGGTAGCAAGGGACAAAAGGTAAAAGTAAATAAGGTGCAGCAAGGTGGCCCAATCCTTTTTGTAGCAAAGGACAAGCTTGGACAAAGTCTTATATAAAGGAAAGGGCTCCCGAAGACACATGGGAATTATCGTCAAGCTAGTTTTCATCACGATCATCTGATTCGCGTTCGGTACTTTGATAATTTGGTATGTGGGTGGACCGGTTCTTGGGTGCTTCCCTTACTTGTACAAGCCTCCCACTTATGATTAACCTCTAATGCAAGCATCTGCAACTACAAAAGAAGTGTTAAGGTAAACCTAACCATAGCATGAAACATATGGATCCAAATCAGCCCCTTACGAAGCAACGCATAAACTAGGGTTTAAGCTTCTATCAATCTAGCAACCCATCATCTACTTATTACTTCCCAATGCCTTTCTCTAGGCCCAAATAATGGTGAAGTGTCATGTAGTCGACGTTCACATGACACCACTAGAGGAGAGACAACATACATCTCATCAAAATATCGAACGAAGACCAAATTCACATGACTACTAATAGCAAGACTTCTCCCATGTCCTCAGGAACAAAAGTAACTACTCACAAGACATAATATGTTTCATGATCAGAGGGGTATTAATATGCATAATGGATCTGAACATACGATCTTCCACCAAATAAACCAACTAGCATCAACGACAAGGAGTAATCAACACTACTAGCGACCCACAGGTACCAATCTGAGGTTTGGGTACAAAGATTGGATACAAGAGATGAACTAGGGTTTGAGAGGAGATGGTGCTGGTGAAGATGTTGATGAAGATAGCCCTCCCCAAGATGGGAGAGTTGTTGGTGATGACGGCGGTGATGATTTCCCCCTCCCGGAGGGAAGTATCCCCGGCAGAACAGCTCTGTCGGAGCCCTAGATTGGTTTCCGCCTCGGTTCCACCTCGAAATGGCGGCGTCTGGTCCCGAAAGCCTCCTTATGATCTTTTCCAGGTCAAAACACCTCATATAGGATAAGATGGGCATTGGGGGGCACGAGACAGGGGGCGCGCCCTGAGTGGGGGGGGGGGGCGCCCCCCACCCTCGTGGACAAAAGGTGGCCCCCCTCGTGAACTTCTTCCGCCAGATATTTTTATTTTTTCCGAAACGGAGTTCTATGGAGTTTTGGGGCTTTTGGAGTTGTGCAGAATAGTTTTCCAGAGTTTGCTCCTTTTCCAGCCCAGAATTCCAGCTGTCGGCATTCTCCCTCTTCATGTAAACCTTTTAAATAAGAGAGAAAAGGCATAAGTATTGTGACATAACGTGTAATAACAGCCCATAATGCAATAAACATCAACATATAAGCATGATGCAAAACGGACGTATCAACTCCCCCAAGCTTAGACCTCACTTGTCCTCAAGCGAAAGCCGATAACGAAAAATGTTTCCACATGTTTAGAGATGGAGGTGTCGATAAAAACAAAATATGTACATGAGGGCATCATGATCATTCTCATAACAGCAATATATATTGCCATATGATTGTTATGCTAAAGTAACAATTCATCCACAATATCAAGCATGAATCATAAACTTCATTGAAAACTAACAAACTTTGATCTCGGTCATTGAAGCAATTGCAATTTATCGTAACATCGGAAAGAGTCAATATAAGAGCTTTTCAGCAAGCCTACATACTCAACTATCATATAGTCTTTCACGATTGCTCACACTCACGCAATACTTATGTTTATGGAGTTTTAATCAGACACAGAGAAAGATAGGGGCTTATGGTGTTGCCTCACAACCTTTTACCTCAAGGGTAATGTCAACAATAATAGACCATGAAAACTCACATCCAAGTGGGTATATATGCCAGGTACTTTCCAACATAGTGTGCTTGCCAAAGGATAAAATGTAAAAAGGAAAGGTGAATTTCACCTTGACTCTTATAAGGCAAGAATAATAGATAGGCCCTTCATAGTGGGAAGCAGAGGTTGTCATGTGTTTTTATGGTTGGATGCACAAAGTCTTAGCATAGAAGAACATCACTTTATATTGCCACTTGTGATAAGGACCTTTATTATGCAGTCTGTCGCTTTTATTACTTCCATATCACAAGATCGTATAGAGCTAATTTCCTCCACACTAATAAATCATACATATTTTAGCGAGTTTGCAACATGACAACTTACTTGGAAGGATCTTTCTCAATCCGTAGGTAGGTATGGTGGACTCTCATGGCAAAACTGGGTTTAAGGATATATGGAAGCACAAGTAGTATCTCTACTTAGTGCGAGGAGTTTTGGCTAGCATGAGGGGGAAAGGCAAGCTCAACATGTTGGATGATCCATGAAAATATACTTTATTTAGGATATAAGAAAACATAACCCATTATGTTGTCTTCCTTGTCCAACATCAACTCTTTAGCATGTCATACTTTAATGAGTGCTCACAATCATAAAAGATGTCCAAGATAGTATATTTGTATGTGAAGCCTCTCTTCTTTTGTTACTTCCTATTAATTGCAACGATGACCAAAACTATGTTAGTCAACTCCCAACAACTTTTATTCATCATACTCTTTATACGTGAAGTCATTACTTCCCATAAGATAAATATGATCTCTTGGATACTCTTTATGTTTTCCTTCTTTTTATCATGACCCAAGTGAGTAAATCAAGCCCTTGACTCAACACTAATCTTTATTATATAGCTCCCAGACTCGATTACAAAGGGTAAAGATCATAAGGTAAAAGCTCACAACTAGATCATGCTAACTTTATTCTACTGGATCAAGATAATACCAAAAAGATCGAACTAAGAAAAACGGTAAAGATAGGAGTGATGGTGATACGATACCAGGGTCACTCCCCCAATCTTGGAAGTTGCCAAGGGGAGTGCCCATACCCATATGATTATGTCTCCTTCTTCGGGGGTGGTGATGATGGAGTTGAAAGTAGTGACGCCGGATCATCATATATCGAGCGTAGGAGATCCTCCAGCTTGCGGATAATACCTTTGAGTGCAGCAATGTAATCCTTCAACAAAATATTTTCACTTGTGAGATGCTTGTTTCGAATTTGATCTAACTCAATCATCCTGAAAGCTTCAATCTCAGTTGAGGTAAGGAGATTGGGAAGAGATTGAGGGGTATCTTCTTCTCCCGATGCCGGGGCCGGATCTTCCACCTCCTTCTTGATCTTCTTCTCCTTGTGGGTCTCCTCGGGTCCTTCCCTCTTCAGATCTATCTTCATTAGCCAAGCATCATTGCCTTCGTTGTTGGAGGAGGGAGACAACATAGTGCCTGGCTTCGCAAACCCTAGCAGAAAACAGCTCAAAACCAGAACATAGGATTTTTGCGTGATACAAAGGTCAAAACCTTCGGGAGTATATATAATGATTTTTTACCGACCAAAAGGAGTAACCCACAAGAAAACAGAGTCCGGGAGGCACACAGGGTGCCCACGAGGCAGGGGGCGCGCCCAGGGAAGGGGGCGCGCCCTCCACCCTCGTGGACGCCTCGTGTCTCTTCCGGACTGCTACTTAATTTTCTATTTTTCTAAATATTCCAAAACATAGAAAAAATGCCTTTAGAACTGTTTTGGAGTCGGTTTACTTACCATACCACATACCTCTTCCTTTTTTAGAGTCTAGATCATTCTGGAAAGTGTCCCTTATGTATTCCTCTGGGGTTACAGTTTCAATTACATTGTTTTCAACATTTATAGGATTACCTGAGATATAATGTTTGATTCTTTGACCGTTCACCACCTTCAGATTTGTGCCTTCGAAGTTGTTGATTTTTATGGCACCGGAACGGTAGATCTCCTCGATAACGTCAGGTCCTTCCCACTTGGAGAGAAGTTTTCCTGCAAAAAATCTTAAACGGGAGTTGAATAGCAAGATATTATCACCTATGTTAAACTCACGCTTTTGTATCCTTTTGTCATGCCATCTTTTAATGTTTTCTTTAAACAGCTTGGCATTCTCATAGGCATGGGTTCTCCATTCATCAAGACAGCTAATGTCAAATAACCTCTTCTCACCGGCAAGTTCGAAATCGTAATTGAGCTCTTTAATAGCCCAATATGCCTTATGTTCTAGCTCAAGAGGTAAGTGACAAGATTTTCCGTATACCATCTTATATGGAGACATACCCATAGGATTTTTGTATGCAGTTCTATGGGCCCATAATGCATCATCAAGTTTCTTGGACCAATTCTTCCTAGACCTATTAACTGTCTTTTGCAAAATTAATTTCAATTCTTTATTACTTAGTTCTACTTGACCACTAGTCTGTGGGTGATAAGGAGATGCAAATCTATGGTTGACTTCTTACTTTGCAAGCATCTTACGGAAAGTACCATGAATAAAGTGTGAACCACCATCAGTCATTAGGTATCTAGGGACTCCAAACCTCAGAAAAATAACTTCTTTAAGCATCTTAATAGAGGTGTTATGATCAGCACTACTAGTTGGAATAGCTTCTACCCACTTAGTAACGTAATCAACGGCAACTAAAATATGTGTTCCCAATTAGAGGCAAGAAACGGTCCCATATAATCAAAGCCCCAAACATCAAATGGTTCAATAATAGTGAATAATTCATGGGAATTTCTTGACATCTACTGATATTGCCAATTCTTTGACATTCATCACAAGATAAGACAAACTTACGGGCATCCTTGAAGAGAGTAGGCCAATAAAACCGGATTGGAATACCTTGTGTGCAGTTCTATCTCCCGCATGGTGTCCTCCATAACCTTCGGAGTGGCACTTGCGTAGGATATGTTCCTATTCATGCTCAGGTACACAACATCTAATAATACCATCTACTCCTTCTTTATAAAGATGTGGGTCATCCCAGAAGTAATGTCTCAAATCATAGAAGAACTTTTTTCTTTTGCTGGTATGTGAAGCTAGGAGGTATAAACTTAGCAACAATATAATTAGCATAATCAGCATACCATGGAGCAGTACGAGAAGTATTTATGACAACTAATTGTTCAACAGGAAACCTATCATCAATAGGTTGTGGGTCATCAAGTATATTCTCTAACCTAGACAAGTTATCTGCAACGGGGTTCTCAGCTCCCTTTCCATCAATAATATGCAAATCAAATTCTTGCAGCAAGAGAACCCATCTAATAAGTCTAGGTTTAGCATCTTTCTTTTCCATAAGGTATTTGATAGCAGCATGATCAGTGTGAATAGTTACTTTAGAATCAACGATATAGGGTCTAAACTTATCAGAAGCAAATACAACTGCTAAAAATTCTTTCTCAGTAGTATCATAATTTCTCTGGGCACTATCTAGAGTTTTACTAGCATACTCGGCAACATTCAATTTCTCATCAACTCTTTGCCCTAGAACAGCACCTACAGCATAATCACTAGCATCGCACATAATCTCAAAGGGTAAATTCCAGTCAGGAGGCTGGACAATAGGTGCAGAGGTCAATGCTTTCTTAAGTATTTCAAATGCTTCTTGACAATCATCATCAAAGACAAAAGGAATATATTTTTGTAAGAGATTAGTCAGAGGCCTGGAGATTTTGGAGAAGTCCTTTATGAACCTCCTACAAAACCCGGCATGACAAAGGAAACTTCGTATACCTTTGATGTCCTTAGCGCATGGCATCTTTTCAATAGCATCAACTTTAGCTTTGTCAACTTCAATACCTCTTTCAGAAATTTTATGTCCCAATACAATGCCTTCATTAACCATAAAGTGGCACTTCTCCCAATTCAAGACAAGATTAGTGTATTCACATCTCTGCAAAACTCGATCAAGGTTGCTTAAGCAATCATCAAAAGAAGTTCCGTAAACAGAGATATCATCCATGAAAACCTCAACAATCTTTTCACAAAAATCAGAGAATATAGCCATCATGCATCTTTGAAAGGTAGTAGGTGCATTACATAACCCAAAAGGCATACGTCTATAAGCAAAGGTACCGAAAGGACAAGTAAAAGTGGTATTTTCTTGATCCCCTTTTGGCACAGGTATTTGAGAGAAACCATAATAACCATCTAGAAAGCAAAAATGAGTATGTTTGGATAACCTTTCTAGCATTTGATCAATAAATGGCAAGGGGTAATGATCTTTCTTAGTAGCTTTATTTAACTTACGAAAATCAATTACCATCCTATAACCTGTAACTATTCTTTGCGGGATCAATTCATCTTTATCATTAGGAACGACAGACATACCTCCCTTCTTAGGGACACAATGGAAAGGACTTACCCACTGGCTATCAGAAACTGGATAGATAATACCTGCCTCTAGAAGCTTTAGTATTTCCTTCCTTACCACTTCTTTCATCTTAGGATTTAACCGTCGCTGATGATCAATAACCGGTTTAGCATTTTCTTATAATTTTATCTTATGTTGGCATATAGTGGGACTAATGCCCTTAAGATCATCCAGAGTATATCCAATAGCAGCACGGTGCTTCTTCAGAGTTTTCAATAGTTTTTCTTCTTCCTGCTCTGAAAGGTTAGCACTAATAATAACATGATATATCTTCTTTTCATCAAGATAAACATATTTAAGATTATCAGGTAAGGGTTTAAGTTCAAACACGGGGTCACCCTTGGGTGGAGGAGGATCCCCTAGGATTTCAACAGGCAAGTTGTTTTTCAATACGGGTCCCTGTTTATAGAATATTTCATCTATTTCCTTTCTCTCATTCATATGCATATCATTTTCATGATCTAGCAAGTATTGTTCTAAAGGATCATTAGGAGGCACAGCAATAGAAGCAAGACCAATAATTTCATCCTTACTAGGTAGTTCCTTATCACGGGGTTGTCTACGGAATTTAGCAAAGTTAATCATGAGACATATCCCCTAACCCAACAGTGACAATATCTTTCACGCAGTCTATCTTAGCATTAACAGTGTTCAAGAAGGGTCTACCAAATATAATGGGACAAAATTCATCTTGTGGGGAACTAAGAATAAGAAAATCGGCAGGGTATTTAACCTTCCCACACAAAAGCTCAACATCTCTAACAATCCCAACTGGTGAAATAGTGTCTCTATTAGCAAGCTTAATAGTAACATCCATCCCTTCTAGCTTAATAGGTGCAATGTCATTCATAATTTCTTGATATAAGGTATGAGGGATAATACTCGCACTAGCACCCACGTCACATAAACCATGATAGCAATGATCTCCTATCTTAACACAGATAACAGGCAAGCCTACAACAGGTCTATGTTTATTCCAAGCATTCGGTTAGGCTATTCTAGCATACTCTTTTTGGAGGTAAATAACATGTCCATCTAAATCTTCTACCAAGAGATCTTTAACCATAGCAACACTATGTTCAACTTTAATTTGCTTAGAGGGTGTAGGTGTTCTAGTATTACTCTTACGAACTACAGTTGAAGCTTGAGCATGATCCTTTATCCTAACAGGGAAAGGTGGTTCTCAATATAAGTAGTAGGAATAATAGGATCAACATTATAAGTGATAGTCTTTTCTTCAACTTTAATAGGTTCAACTACTTTTACTTCAATAGGGGGGTGGTATTTAAACCACTTCTCCTTGGGGAGATCAATATGAGTAGCAAAAGATTCACAGAAAGAAGCTACTATCTCAGAGTCAAGTCCATATTTAGTGCTAAACTCACGGAAAACATCGGTATCCATAAAAGCTTTAACGCAATCAAACTTAGGGGTCATACCTGACTCCTTACCTTCGTCGAGATCCCAATCTTCAGAGTTGCGTTTAACTCTTTCCAATAAATCCCATTTGAATTCAATAGTCTTCATCATAAAAGAGCCAGAACAAGAAGTATCGAGCATGGAGCAATTATCGAGAGAAAGCCGAGCATAAAAAATTTGAAGAATCATTTCTCTTGAGAGCTCATGATTGGGGCCTGAATATAACATTGACTTAAGCCTCCCCCTAGCTTGATCGATGCTTTCTCCTTCACGAGGCCAAAAATTATAGATATAATTACGATCACGATGAACGTGGTGCATAGGGTAGAACTTTTGACGAAATTCCAACTTTAGATGATTATAGTTCCATGATCCAATATCATCACATAGCCTAAACCATGTCAATGCATCTCCCTTCAAAGATAAAGGGAAGACCTTCTTCTAGATAACATCCTCAGGCATACCTGCAAGCTTAAATAATCCACAAACTTCATCCACATAGATTAGGTGTAAGTGTAAATCGGGATGTAGTGTTTCGTCTCGTGTAAAAGGATTTTCATGCAGTTTCTCTATCATACCCGAAGGAATCTCAAACCAATCATTTTCAGTAGGTGCAGTAGGTTGAGGAGCAACTCTTTGCTCTTCTGGTCGGGGTGAAGATACCCCGAACAAGCCCCTCAAAGGATTTTGAGCCATAGTAACAAGTGACAATAAATTTCAGCACACTATATAAATTTTTCCTCACCAAATTCCACTTATCAAAGGCGCTTCACTCCCCGGAAACGGCGCCAGAAAAGAGTCTTGATGACCCACGAGTGTAGGGGGTCTATCATAGTCCTTTCGATAAGTAAGAGTGTCGAACCCAACGAGGAGCAGAAGGAAATGATAGGCAGTTTTCAGTAAGGTATTTTCTGCAAGCACTGGAATTATAGGTAACACATAGTTTTGTGATAAGGTAATTGGTAGCAAGGGACAAAAGGTAAAAGTAAATAAGGTGCAGCAAGGTGGCCCAATCCTTTTTGTAGCAAAGGACAAGCCTGCACAAACTCTTATATAAAGGAAAGCGCTCCCGAGGACACATGGGAATTATCGTCAAGCTAGTTTTCATCACGATCATCTGATTCGCGTTCGGTACTTTGATAATTTGGTATGTGGGTGGACCGGTGCTTGGGTGTTGCCCTTACTTGGACAAGCCTCCCACTTATGATTAACCTCTAATGCAAGCATCCGCAACTACAAAAGAAGTATTAAGGCAAACCTAACCATAGCCTGAAACATATGGATCCAAATCAGCCCCTTACGAAGCAACACATAAACTAGGGTTTAAGCTTCTGTCACTCTAGCAACCCATCATCTACTTATTACTTCCCAATGCCTTCCTCTAGGCCCAAGTAATGGTGAAGTGTCATGTAGTCGACGTTCACATGACACCACTAGAGGAGAGACAACATACATGTCATCAGAATATCGAACGAAGACAAAATTCACGTGACAACTAATAGCAAGACTTCTCCCATGTCCTCAGGAACAAAAGTAACTACTCACAAGACATAATATGGTTCATGATCAGAGGGGTATTAATATGCATAATGGATCTGAACATATGATCTTCCACCAAATAAACCAACTAGCATCAACTACAAGGAGTAAACAACACTACTAGCAACCCAAAGGTACCAATCTGAGGTTTGGGTACAAAGATTGGATACAAGAGATGAACTAGGGTTTGAGAGGAGATGGTGCTCGTGAAGATGTTGATGAAGATAGCCCTCCCCAAGATGGGAGAGTTGTTGGTGATGACGGTGGTGACGATTTCCCCCTCCCGGAGGAAAGTATCCCCGGCAGAACAGCTCTGTCGGAGCCCTAGATTGGTTTCCGCCTCGGTTCCGCCTCGAAACGGCGGCGTCGGTCCCGAAAGCCTCCTTATGATTTTTTTCCAGGTCAAAACACCTCATATAGGAGAAGATGGGCATCGGGGGGCCCACGAGACAGGAGGGCTCGCCCTGAGAGGGGGGCGCGCCCCCCACCCTCGTGGACAGCAGGTGCCCCCCCTCGTGAACTTCTTCCGCCAGATATTTTTTGTATTTTCTGAAACAGAGTTCTGTGGAGTTTCGGGGCTTTTGGAGTTGTGCAAAATAGGTTTCCAGAGTTTGCTCCTTTTCCAGCCCAGAATTCCAGCTGCCGGCATTCTCCCTCTTCATGTAAACCTTGTAAAATAAGAGAGAAAGGCATAAGTATTGTGTCATAACATGTAATAACAGCCCATAATGCAATAAACATCAACATATAAGCATGATGCAAAATGGACGTATCGGTCCTCAATGGGACAAAGAATCCAAGAAAAAGAAGAATAGCAAGGAATATGTTTCTGATGACAAGAAGAAGATGAAATCTTCAAAGTCTTCTTCCAAGTCTTCATCTTACAAGAAAAGTTCATCTGGCAAGGCTCGTGCTTTCATTGACAAGGAAATGGATTCAGAGGAGGAGTCTGCTTCTGAGGAGGCAGAGGTGGAGTCTGAAGAGGAGTCTGATTCAGGCGTGGCAAGCATGGCTCTAGCTTCAGCATTCGTCGCCAAGTCCATCTTCAACACTGAAGACAATGGTCACACTGCCAACGCTTGATGATGAGGACGACTCTGCTCCAACCTACTGCTTCATGGCACATGGTGCTAAGGTAAACTCACGAGATGCCTACTTTCAAACCTCCAATGAAGATGACTCTGAATGTGAATCCAAACCTAGCTATAAAACCCTTGCTAAAATTGCAACTGAACAACAAAATGCTATGGAACATATTCAAAAGTTGCTAGACAAAAGCGATGATCTCTTGGACGCGGAAATGTATCGAACTCAGTCCTTAATTGAAGACATAAAAAATCTTCACGTTAAGTACAAAGAGCTTGAAAGTCGTCATGAAACCCTCTCAGCCACTCATGAGAAGCTTTCCTATGATTATCTTCAAAGGAAGCAATATCTAGAGAAACTGAGAGCGTCTCATCAAGATCTTCAAAAGGAGAACGATTCACTACTTGCTCAATAGATCAGTTCCGCTCAGGAAGACTTTGTGCCACCTTGTCTAAAATGTCTTGAGCGTGACAATGTTGTTTATGTTGCTGAATTCTCTAATGCTTATGAAGTTGCAATATCTTCAACTATTAATGTGATAACTAACCCCTCTTCTGAGGAAACCACTACTATTGCTAATGAGAATGCTAGGTTGAAGACATTGCTTGAAACAGGCATGTACAAAAGCCTCAAATGACATCAGACACTATGCGGTGTTCTCAAGAAACAGATTCTGAACCGAAACCCTGGGAAAGAGGGTGTTGGTTTCGAGAGGAAAATGAATGTTGATGGTTCGTACTGGAAGCCTAAGCAGTACCCCGAAACCGCATGGGTTGCTGCAAAGGGCCCACATGTAGATCCATCTACCTTATCTGGCTTCACTTGTGCTAACCCCATTGTCATTGACGAGTCATTGACTCAAACTATAGATTGTTCAAGGATCAGAACGGTAAAGTGTTTGCTAGGTTCATTGGAACTAACTGCAGGAATGGGTCACCTATGAAGAAGATCTGGGTGCCAAAATGTCTTCTCGAAAAGCTTCCTGTGAATGTCATCATGACACCACCAGGGAAGAAGACAAACCCCAAACCAAAGGCTTCATATGGCCCAAAGGCTTCATACAGACAGAGGACCTCACAAGGTCACCCTAATGCAAATGTTTTGCAGGGAGATTATAATCAGACTCATGAATATGAGCATGTCTCATCTAATCGCTATGTTTGTAAATCCAAGAACTTCTCTGCATATTCATATGAGTATTATACCCCTCCTGCAAAGCTATTTGCTCGGGCTCCCAAGCCAAAGTTCTCAGATGCTGCACTTAGACTTATTTCTTCTAAGCCACCCCTAAAGATGTGGGTGGTTAAGAAGAATTAACTTCTCTTGCAGGGAAAGGTCTCCAGCCAGAAATCAAAGACTTCAGACGCCAATGCAGGGGACCTAAAACATCTTGTGGGACGCAAGATAAAATGCCAAAATGGTCTTACCATGTATTTCGTCCCATGGTTTCTTGACAAGCTTCCTATCTTGCCAAACAAGGACCTTAACTTTGATAGTATGCTTGTTCAACAAATGTTTATGCTTCACACTTCCCTTTGTGAAGCATATCCCACTAACTGCATTGTAGGGTACGACACCAGAAGCTACTGGGTGGATAATCGACAGTGGATGCACCAACCACATGACTGGTGATCGACGTCTTCTCATGGATTCAACCCTATGTCCTTCTACTAAAAGCCACATCACATTCACTAACACTGGTAGAAAGCAAGGTATTGGGTCCATGTAGAGTTCCTATCTCAAAGGATCAACACATGGATAAAGTGATGCTTGTTGAATCCCTTGGATACAACTTAATGTCAGTCTCAATGCTATGTGATCTAAACATGATTGTGATATTTGGAAAATATCGTTGCCTTGTACTTATGGAATCTGACAAGTCTCTAGTCTTAGAAGGATATCGAAGAGGTGATCTGTATATGGTAGATTACTCCACAGGACCACAGCTCGCTGTATGTCTTCTTGCAAAAGCTTCAGAGTGTTGGCTTTGGCATCGAAGGCTAGGACATGCAGGTATGAGGAACTTGCACACTCTTGTGAAGAAGAAGCATGTCATAGGCATCGAGGGCATCAAGTTCAAGAAGGATCATCTATGTGGTGCTTGTGAAGCCGGTAAGATGACAAGGGCCAAGCATCCCTCGAAGACAATCATGACTACATCACGTCCTTTCGAGCTGCTTCACATGGACTTATTCGGCCCTACTCACTACTCTACTCTTTCCACTACTGCTTGTTTATATGGCTTCGTGATTGTTCATGATTATTCCAGATATACCTGGGTGCACATAATTCTCTATAAGACTGAAGTGCGGGATGTCTTCAGACAATTTGCCAATCGCGCCATGAACAACTATGGCATCAAGATCAAGCACAT
The DNA here is from genome assembly GCA_902687465.1 of Secale cereale. Lineage (NCBI taxonomy): Eukaryota > Viridiplantae > Streptophyta > Magnoliopsida > Poales > Poaceae > Secale > Secale cereale. Next base: position 293,963,961 of record LR738711.1, read on the forward strand.
CAGAAGTGACAATGGAACTGTGTTCAAGAATACAGGCCTCGACACATATCTTGATCACTGGGCATCACTCATGAGTTCTCTGCTGCATACACACCTCAGCAGAATGGCGTCGTGGAGCTCAAGAACAGGACCCTCATTGAGATGGCATGTACGATGCTCGATGAGTAGAACACTACAAGAAAGTTCTGGCCTGAAGCCATTGATACCGCATGGCATATCATCAACATAGTTTATCTTCACAAGTTCTTCAAGAAAACGTCCTATGAACTTCTGACTGGTAAGAAGCCAAACGTTAGCTATTTCAAGATCTTTGGTGCCAGGTGCTGGATCAAAGATCCACATCACACTTCCAAATTTGCACCGAAAGCACATGAAAGGTTTATGCTTGGTTATGGAAAGGACTCACACACCTACCGGGTCTTCAACCTCTTTCACTATAAAGTGGTTGAGATCGTAGATGTGCGGTTCGATGAGACTAACGGCTCGCAAAGAGAGCACCTATCAAATGTGCTAGATGAAGCTTCACCTAGTGAATCTATCAAGCAAATGGGTACTGGAGAAATCATACCCACCGAGGAACGGACTGAAGAGGAAATCATCATTTCAGCATATAATCAACATGAAGACAATGCTCAGTCTGAAGCCAATACTGAAAATGAAGAGAACTGGCAGCAAGAGTAAAGTCTTCGCCCTATTCATCCTTGGGTAGCAAATGAAGTTCAAGTTGAGAAGATTATTGATAGCATCAATGCAACTGGTACACTCACTCGTTCAAGAGCAACTCATCTAGCAAACTTTTGTGGGCATTCTGCATTCGTTTCAATATTTGAACCAAAGAAAGGTGATGAAACCTTTATGGAACCTGAATGGATTCAAGCTATGCAAGAAGAGCTTTAATAGTTTGAGCTGAATAATGTCTAGGAGCTAGTCAAACGTCCTGATCCCCGCAAGCACAATATCATTGGCACGAAATGGATCTATCGCAACAAGCAAGATGGGCATGGTCAAGTTGTCAGAAACAATGCTTTGCCCAAGGTTACACACAAGTGGAAGGAATTGACTTCGATGAAACATTTGCTCCTTTGGATAGGCTTGAAGCCATTCGTATCTTGCTTGCCTTTGCTAATCACAACAACATTCTTTTGTATCAAATGGATGTGAAAAGTACCTTCCTCAACGGCAAAATTGAAGAAGAAGTTTATGTTGCTCAACCTCCTAGTTTTGAAGATCCAAAGCATCCTGATATGATGTACAAGCTCAACAAGGCACTGTATGGCCTCAAACAAGCACCTCGCGCTTGGTATGACACACTCAAGGACTTCCTGAAAAGCAAAGGCTTCACACCTGGCTCACTAGATCCCACTCTCTTCACGAAGACATATAATGGTGAACTGTTTGTATGCCAAATCTATGTGGATGACATTATCTTCGGATGCACTGATAGTAGATACAGTGATGAGTTTGGGTACATGATGCAAGAGCAATATCAGATGTCCATGATGGGTGAGCTAAAGTTCTTCCTTGGTCTTCAAATTCGTCAGCATAAAAATGGCATCTTCATATCTCAAGAGAAATACCTCAAAGACTGCCTGAAGAAGATTGGAATGCAAGACTGCAAAGGGTACACGATGCAAATGCCAACCAAAGGCCAATTAGGCTCCGACGACAATGGTAAAGAGTTTGATCAAAAGGTATACCACTCCATGATTGGTTATTTACTCTACTTATGTGCATCTAGACCTGATATAATGCTTAGCGTTTGCATGTGTGCCCGATTCCAAGCAGCACCAAAGGAATCGCATCACCTCTCAGTGAAGTGAATTCTTTGATACTTGGCTCACACTCCAACACTAGGATTATGGTATCCCAAGGGCTCTATATTTGATCTAGTTGGATTCTCATATGCTGATCACGCTGGTGACAAGGTTGATCGCAAGTCCACTTCAGGCACATGTCACTTTCTTGTACGATCTCTTGTATGTTGGTCTTCAAATAAGCAGAACTCTGTGTCTCTCTAGACTGTTGAAGCTGAATACATTGCTGGATCTTGTTGCGCTCGGCTCCTCTGGATGAAGCAAACTCTCAAGGACTATGGCATCAACATGATGAATGTGCCTCTCTATTGTGACAATGAAAGCGCCATCAAGATTGCTCACAATCCAGTTCAGCACTCGAAGACAAAGCACAATCAAATTCGTCAACACTTTCTCATGGATCATGTGATCAAGAAAGACATTGGGATCATTCACGTTAACACTGAAGAGCAATTGGCGGATATCTTCACGAAGCCCTTGTATGAGAAAAGGTTTTGCAAGCTGCGGTGTGTAACATCCCAAATTTTCAATTTGGAATGTTATACATTAGATCATCATGCATATCATATTTTCTTGCTTTTGGTGGATCCAAGAAAATCCTAAGCAACTCAAGGACCCTCGGAGAGAGTTGGGGATTTCAATATTTTCATATTTGAGGTTTCTCAAATTTTGAAGATAGGATCATTTGATTTTATTTATTTTATCTTCAAGTATTTCTATCATAAAAATATGAGAGAGGGAGTAAAATGACTCTCCCAAAAATAAAGAAATACGGAGGATTTAATAAAGAAATCAAATAAGTTTTATTTGAAGTTTTATTTGAATTAGGAAAAATTGCATGTTTTCAAAATTGCATTTTAGTGCCAAGAAAATGTTCATCTTGTTCTAAATATTCTATTTAGATGGTGAAAATTTGTTTTGGCAATTTTAGATTTTTATTTCTTTTTCTAGAGTTTTTCTTTCTTCGTAGCGCCGGCGTAATTAGAAAAAAAATAAAAAATTAGAGAGGACCCGAGCCGACTGGGCCGAAGCCCAGCCGAGCCAGGCCCGCGCCGCGCCGCCGCCTTCCCCGCGCCGCGCGCCCGTACCCGAGGCGGACTCCGCCGCCGCCGCCGGTTGCTTGCCCCTTTCCCCAAGCAACAGCCCCCCCCCCACACACTATATATACCGCCGCCCCCTGCCCCCTTGTCGCACCCCACCGCCGCCGCCGCAAGCCCGCCGCCGCCGCAAGCTCCACCGCCGCCGCAAGCCCCGCCGCCGCAGCTCACGCCGCCGCCGCTGCTACCCACCACCAACGCCGCAGCCGCCGCCCGCCGCCGCCAACGCCACCGCCCGCCGGCCGTTCGACGAGGTAGCCGCCCGCCGGCCGGTTTTCTGTAGAAGACCGTCGGTTTTTCTTTTAGAACCCTAGTTCGTTTCTTTTATTAGATCGGTTTTCTGTTTTTTCGGTTTAGTTAATTAGTGAACGTTCACCCATTCGTTCGTTCTAACGAATGAGTTCGCCGTTTAGTCTCAGATGACGAACGTTCGTTCGTTAAGCTGTTTTAGTTTTCTTTTAGTAGTTTATTTTCTGATCGCGATCTCTGATCCGATCTTCGTTTTAGTTTATCTTTTCGCTCGTTTACCGGAATCAGGTGATTCAAGCGCCTGGAGTTTCATCTCAAAATTCTCTTTCCGTTTAACCTAGTCACTCAAGCGTTTGCCTCTGCTAAATTTGGACTTAGGTCTAGATTGGTTCGGTAGTTGTTTCTCTTTCGCCGTTTGTCTTTCGTTGCTTTTCTTTTGCCGTTTCTTTTGCAAACCGGAGTTCTTAAGTTGAACTTTCTGGTTAGATCTCTTATTTGAGTTTTACCCGTGCATTAGTTAAGTACTTATTATGTGCTTGTTTGTTTGCGTTAGAGTACCCGAAGTGCGCCAATTGCTACTTTGAATCTCTAGGTTTTGCGGATCATCAGCAAGGCAAGTAACACTTTGATCATACTTTCCAATTACCCAGTTTTCATTGCATTAGTCAAACCCTCACACATTGCATGAGTAGGAGCTATTAACTTGAGGGGCTGGGAAGTAGATTGAGGTAGTACCTATTACCTTCATTACATTCAAACCCTTGGGAGTTACTTCTACGTTTGCTGTTAGGCCATGCTATGCTCGTAGACGTGGATTGGGTGAGTGTATCCATGACAGATGTGAGTTTGTTAATTAATGGTTCAACTTAAGGTGGCAACTTTAACACACATCTGGGTGGATTGAGGCACCTGGGTATTCCAACGATTGCCTGCTTTTCTTTTGGACCGCCACCCAAGCTCAAGGGGATCATGAGATTATTCATACTAGAAACTTCCGTGTGCAGTCACATGCCAATATGGGCTCTGGCATAGTTGAGTAAGTTGTGGGAAACCTTTCCATGATGGGCTAGCAGATGTAGAGGGATTGTAGGTGTACCGGCCTATCTATCTGGTTAAGGGCACCTCTTCGGAAAGACTGTGTCTCGGTCATCCGTTTCTCAAACACCATGTAGTATGAGAAACCAAACGGAGGCGATCGAGTCTTGTGGGGAAAAGTGCACAAACCTCTGCAGAGTGTACAAACTGATCATGATTAGCCGTGTCCCCGGTTATGGACGTCTTGAGTATCTAGTACCTGGATATCATGTGAATCTCATCATGTTACTTTAATTAATATTGTTGGGTTTAATGATGAATTTTAATTGGGGTTGAGATGATGTCTATCTTCTCAATGATGTTTCAACTACCATTATAGTTAATTAAAATCTATTCCTTTGTAGTAGGGAAAAATTGGATTTACGCAAAAACTGTAACCATAGAGCTTTCCACCAACCATATTGCACATAGTATAGCTTTACTTTTGTTACTCTCTTTGTGTTACTTTGCCAGCATATTCCATGTGCTGGCCCGTTTTCGGGCTGCAACGTTCATGTTGCAGACTTTTCAGACGACGAGTAAGGTGCCTTTTAGGTCGTGGTTCTATACTCAGTGATGCCGTTGGAGTTGATGGACTCACTTACCTTCCAAGCCTTCCGCTGTTATTGTGTTAGATGGCCTTAAGCAATTTTTATTGTAATAAGTTCATCGTTGGAACTATCGATGTAATAAGTGTGTGATTGCTACTCTGTTATAAATCCTTCAAGTACTGTGTGTGTCAGCATTACTGATCCAGGGATGACACTGATGCACAGAGATCAGACTGTTTGAGGTCTGGTCGCTACAAGATGGTATCAGAGCACACGCTGACTGTAGGACACGACCACTAAGCTAAAACTCTAGAGCATTATTCACTCTTCTCTTTTCTGACTCCTCATCTTTTCTACTCTTTTAGGATGGTGGATGCAAGGAATAATTTCACGCAATCGGATGAAGATACACCATTTGGACGACACCTGAAGGAAGTCACCAGATATCTAAACATCGGACTACCAAGTTTCACCGGAAGCTACAATGCCACTCTACCTGAGGAGGAGCGCTGGTTGATTCAAGCTCAAGTTCCAGGAAGGACGTTCAAGCCCGTCACCACCCTCATAGCATTTTCTTTTAATGCTCCTACTTGGAACCTAGGCAGGAGCATGGCAGCCCACATCGCTATGGAAAGAATTGGAGTTGTCTACAAGCAGGAGCTAAAGGACACCATCTACCAGATTTGTGGACGCCGAGATGAGAATTGGGATATGATCAGCACCCGGAAGGATAGATCCATTGCAGCCTTCATCCAGGAGTTGAACCATCACATTCGTCGCTAGGAGCACCAGATGTGTGCAGGGATGATAGATTTGAAGAAAGCACTAAACAAAAACTTGGAGTTAGAGGAAGAACTCAAGTCGACACGCGACGGATACGAGGAGGAGATGTTAATACTTGTGGAGAAGAATGATGACTTGACACGGAAGCTAGGAATACTCATGGGAGAAGAGGAAGAAGAACCAAAGGAGATTCCACCTGAAGACTACATCATCATTGATGACACGGATTTAGAACCCGATGATAGTAAAGATGAGGACTATGAAGATGAAGCTGGAGCGGATATCATGGAATCCTCTGTCGATCAAAATTTCTAGAAGACCTTCCTATGACTATTAGTTTTTCCCATTTAGTAGACTTAGAACACTTTTGTAACGATTAGATCCGTGTAAGCCCTTGTTTGAAATCGATTTTGGTGTGATAATATGTGTGTTTGCCTCATGTGCATTTGGGTAGTGATTTCCCTTAGACCTCTTGTCTATTCTAATATCTTCCCTCTACACCCATCAGATGCCTCCAAGACGTGAGCCCGGATTTGAGTTTCCCCCTGAGCTCACCCAGTTGATCCAACAGCAGAACACCCTGATGCAACTTCTTGTCCAGAACACTCAGAACAACCAGAACAACAACAACAACCCTCCCCCACCACCGCCCGTGGATAACCTGACCCGTTTCTTAAGGTTACAACCACCGGTGTTTGCTAGCAGCATTGAACCAATAGTCACTGATGACTGGCTGCGCAAGATTGGAAGGGATTTGATCACTGCTAACTGCTCAGATGCTGAGAAGGTGCGTTTTGCCGCACATCAGTTGTCTGTACCAGCCGCAGCATGGTGGGAGAATTACACAGCCACTTTTCCCATAGCCAATGTGACTTGGGATCAGTTTCAGCAAGCTTTTCCTACCGCCCATGTCTCTACTGGAGCCATGAGTATGAAGAAGCAGGAGTTTCGCAATTTGCGCCAAGGCAACCGTACTGTGGCTCAGTACGTGGATGAGTTTAGTACCCTATCTCGTTATGCCCCAGATGATGTGGCCACAGATGCCGCTAAGCAGGAGAGATTCATGGAAGGGCTGAATGATGAGATGAGTGTAAAGTTGATGGTGGCAACTTTCAATAACTACCAAGAGCTGGTTGATCGCGCTCTAATGATTGAAAGGAAGCACCAACAGATTGAAGGTCGCAAGAGGAAGTATGGACAAGGAAAGTATAATTCTGGAGCTCAGCAGAAGCCTCATTTTACCCCTAAAACGGTAGGACAATTCCAACATACCCATGGAGGAGGTAGTTCACACAATCATAATGGCCCCAAGAATGGAAATGGGAATGGAGCAAGTAGTAACCAGAGCCGCCCTACCCCGTCCACACCCACCAAGAAGGATTTCAGCCATGTCACCTATTACAAGTGCGGGAAGAATGGACATTATGCCAATGAATGCCCAGAAGCTAAGAATGGGAACGGCAATGGAAGCGCCGTGAAGAATCCCAACCCGTTCAACAAAGGACAAGTGAACCACGTGACCGTGGAGGAGGTAGAAGAGCAACCAGATGTTGTTGTCGGTATGTTTTTGGTTAAGACATTTATTGCAATAGTTCTTCTCGATACTGGTGCATCGCATTCATACATTTCAAGGGGATTCATAAATAGACATAGGATGTCCACCCGAGTTCTTAAGACCCCCATGTTAGTAAGTTCACCAGGAGCAGAGTATATGGCACACCAAGGATGTTTTTAGACACCATTGACCATAGGACGCCACACTTTCCCCTCTGACCTAATAGTCCTGGAGTCACAAGGATTGGATGTGATATTAGGTATGGATTGGCTATCGAAGTATGGAGGTAACATTGACTGTGCCAGTAAGTCTATTTTGCTCACCACCCCGGAGGGAAAAAGGATTAAGTATGTATCTAGGCATTCGCCTATAAGGACTCAAGTACATTCTCTCACGGGAGTTGTTCAGGAGGAAGTGCCAGTAGTGAAGGATTATCCGGATGTGTTCCCAGAGGAGTTACCTGGCATGCCACCGGATAGAGATATAGATTTTTTGATTGAGCTTTTGCCAGGCACCGGGCCAATTTCTAAGAGACCATATAGGATGCCCGCAAAGGATTTGGAGGAGATTAAGAAACATATTAAGGAGTTACTGGATAAAGGATTCATACGCCCAAGTTCTTCACCTTGGGGTTCGCCGATACTTCTAGTGGAGAAAAAGGACGGATTGTTAAGAATGGTTGTTGATTACCGAGGACTGAATGAAGTAACGATCAAGAACAAGTACCCACTGCCGATGATCAATGATCTGTTCGATAGATTGCAAGGAGCTAAGGTATTTTCCAAGATTGGTCTGCGATCAGGGTACCATCAATTGAGAGCAGGATATACCTAAGACGGCCTTTACCACTAGGTATGGGTTGTACGAGTACACCGTTATGTCTTTTGGTCTGACTAATGCACTAGCATACTTTATGAACCCGATGAACAAAGTGTTTATGGAGTATTTGGATAAGTTCGTCGTAGTGTTCATAGATGATATATTGATCTTCTCAAAGGATGAAGAGGAGCATGCAGAGCATTTGCGTTTGGTATTGGAGAAGCTCAGAGAACATCGGTTGTATGCCAAGTTCAGCAAATGCGAGTTTTGGTTGAAGGAAGTTGGATTTCTCGGACATGTTATATCTGGAGAAGGAATGGTAGTAGATCCCGCCAAGGTGGAAACTGTGACAAATTGGGAAGCACCAACAACAGTTGGAGAGATCCGGAGTTTTCTTGGACTGGCAGGATACTACCGGAGATTTATTGAGAATTTCTCGAGGATTGCAAGACCAATGACAGAGTTGTTAAAGAAGGACACCAAGTTCAGTTGGACAGAAGAATGGGAGGCCAGTTTCCAGGAATTAAAGAAACGGTTGGTCTCATCCCCTGTGTTGATTCTGCCAGATCAACATAAGGATTATGAGGTGTACTGCGACGCTTCGCGTCGAGGACTTGGAACGGTTCTTATGCAGGAAGGAAGAGTTGTTTCGTATGCTTCATGACAACTGAAACCTCGTGATTTGAACTACGCCACTCATGATTTGGAGTTAGCTGTCGTAGTGCATGCATTGAAGACTTGGAGACATTTTCTCATCGGAAACCATTGTGAAGTATATACGGATCACAAGAGCTTGAAGTATATATTCACTCAGAAGGAGTTGAATCTCGGGCAAAGGAGATGGCTGGAACTCATTAAGGATTACGACATGAGATTGCATTATCATCCCGGAAAGGCTAACGTAGTAGCCGATGCGCTAAGCCGTAAGAGCCATGGCAATACCCTAATGACGGAGGAATTTCCAAAGGAGTTACCCGAGGACTTACGAGAACTACGTTTGGAGATAGTACCGAGAGGTTACGTAGCAACACTAGAGATCCAGTATACCCTGATGGATAAAATAAGAGAAGCTCAAAAGACTGACGAGGAGGTTGCCTCTATAAAGGAGAGAATGAGCGAAGGAAAAGCTAAAGGATTTCGTGAGAATGAACACGACACCCTATGGTTTGAGGACCGCATTTATGTGCCTAATGACCCGGGGATCAGGAAGTTGATTCTACAGGAGGCCCATGACTCACCATACTCGATTCACCCAAGAAATACTAAGATGTATTTGGATTTGAAGGATATTTTCTGGTGGAACGGTATGAAGAAAGATATTGCAGAGTATGTAGCAGTTTGTGATGTATGTCAGAGAGTGAAGGCAGAACATCAGAAGCCAGCAGGATTATTACAACCATTGCCAATACCCGAATGGAAGTGGGATAAGCTAGGTATGGATTTTATTACAGGATTACCCAGAACTCGTTCTGGCTATGACTCGATTTGGGTCATAGTCGATCGTTTGACAAAGGTAGCTCATTTCATCCTCGTAAAGACTACCTACACCAGTGCAAAGTTGGCAAAGATATACATGACCAGAATCGTATGTCTACATGGAGTTCCGAGGAGCATCGTATCAGACAGAGGAACCCAGTTTACCTCAAAGTTCTGGAATCAGTTACACGAAACTTTGGGTACCAGGCTAGAGTTTAGCACAGCTTTTCACCCGCAGACAGATGGACAGACTGAAAGAGTCAATCAGATTTTGGAGGATATGCTGAGAGCCTGTGCACTAGATTATGGATCTAGTTGGGACAACAATTTGTCGTATGCCAAATTTTCTTACAACAACAGTTATCAATCCATTTTGAAAATGGCCCCCTTCGAAGCCTTATACAGAAGGAGATGTAGGACTCCGTTGTCGTGGGACGAAGTTGGAGACCGCAAGTTGTTCGGGCCAGATTTGATCAAGGAATCGGAACAGAAGTTGATGTTGATTCGCGATAGGCTCAAGATAGCTCAGTCCAGGCAGAAGAACTACGCGGATTCAAAACGCAAGGAGATCGTTTACGAAGTCGGAGATAGAGTTTACCTTCGAGTATCTCCACTTCGAGGAGTTAAGCGCTTTGGAGTTAAGGGAAAACTAGCGCCCCGTTTTGTAGGACCATATAAGATTATGGAACGTATGGGAGAAGTAGCCTACAAGTTGGAACTGCCCGAAGGATTGTCAGGAGTTCACGACGTATTCCATGTTTGCCAGTTGAAGAAATGCCACGCAGAGATGGCCGAGATACCGCTGAGGGATACTGTGCCATTGGAAGCTATTCAGTTGGACAGCGACTTGACCTATGAAGAGAAACCAGTCAAGATTCTTGAGTATGCCAGTCGAGTCACCCGCAGCAAGGTTATCAAATTTTGCAAGGTTCAATGGAGTCACCACACCGAGGATGAAGCCACCTGGGAGCGAGAGGAAGATCTGCAGAAGGACCACCCTCACCTATTTTCTAGCCAACCCGAATCTCGAGGGCGAGATTCACCTTAAGGGGGGGGTAGGTTTGTAACATCCCAAATTTTCAATTTGGAATGTTATACATTAGATCATCATGCATATCATATTTTCTAGCTTTTGGTGGATCCAAGAAAATCCTAAGCAACTCTAGGACCCTGGAGAGAGTTGGGGATTTCAATATTTTCATATTTGAGGTTTCTCAAATTTTGAAGATAGGATCATTTGATTTTATTTATTTTATCTTCAAGTATTTCTATCATAAAAATATGAGAGAGGGAGTAAAATGACTCTCCCAAAAATAAAGAAATACGGAGGATTTAATAAAGAAATCAAATAAGTTTTATTTGGAGTTTTATTTGAATTAGGAAAAATTGCATGTTTTCAAAATTGTATTTTAGTGCCAAGAAAATGTTCATCTTGTTCTAAATATTCTATATAGACGGTGAAAATTTGTTTTGGCAATTTTAGATTTTTATTTCTTTTTCTAGAGTTTTTCTTTCTTCGTAGCGCTGGCGTAATTTGAAAAAAAATTAGAGAGGACCCGACCCGACTGGGCCGAAGCCCAGCCGAGCCAGGCCCGCGCCGCGCGCCCGTGCCCGAGGTGGACTCCACCGCCGCCGCCGGTTGCTTGCCCCTTCCCCCAGAACCTGCCCGAGGTGGACTCCACTGCCCCTTCGATATATATATATATATCGCGAGGGCACTGCACTCTCAACGCGAGAGTACTGCAACACAACGACGAGTGAACTTCGTCTCGAAAAAACTGTACGCGTTGTTTTTTGGATACCTTTTTTGCTCTAGTTTTTTAACCGATTATTGAAATTATGCGTGTAATATACCGTTGAGAAGCTATGGAGTAGACGCAACTTCGCCATGTTGAACACTTTTCAAAATTCATCATAGTTTAAGAGCAGTTTCGAAAATCGTGCGGCTCACAACGAATGACAATGAGCGTTTTTTCGCGTGTTCTTCTAAACCGTTCGCTGGAATGAATCAAATGATATACTGTTGGATAGATATCGTCGAGGCGCATCTTTTTTATATCTATTGTTTTCTCTAATTCGTTACGGCCTAAGAGCAGTTTTAAATTTATCAAATCGCGGAATTAAGTTTTTTCGAAAAAAATTCAGTTTCCATACTGTTTTTGCTTCAGTTTTTGAATCGTTCGTCGAAACGAGGCGAGTGATACACTGTCGGAAAGCTACGAACGAGGCGCAACTTTCATATGTTGAAATATTCTTGAGATTCCTTACGGTTTTTAGTTAATTTTGAAAATCGTGCGACTGACTACGAGAGGCAGCGGCCGTTTTTCACGATTTTTTTACAAATCGCTGGTCGAAATGATCCAAACGATACATGGTTGGAAAGATATCGTCGAGACGCTACTTTTTCATGTAGAACACTCCCTCTAATTCATTATCGTTTAAGAGCAGTTTTAAAAATACCGAAATGCGGACACTCTGTTTTTCGCGACACCAAAATTGATTAGTGAACCGCATCGGACAGAAAAGCGCACTGCTTCAAACTGAAAACCGCACTGCATCAGACAATCAGTTGAACTTCATGAATTCTTTTGTTGGACGTAAACCTTCTTACACGAGTTTTTTTGTGAGTTTTTGTTGTCTTTTTTTTTACATTTTTTATGAACGAGAGTGGACCGCGAAGATGAGGGCAAGTGAACCACATGAAGGGGAAAAGTGAAATTCCGAAGCAGTGCGGTTTTGTGTTTTTAAACTTCTTTGAAATTCAACTAGACTACATGGTTAATGTTAATGAGCTTCATCAATTTTTATATTTTTATGGAGTGGACCCCTTAGCAATTCACAATGAGCTGTGTCACGTCGCTTTTTAACTAGCGAACCACCAAGCCACACCAAACTCAGTAGATTATACAAACATTGTTTTTTTGTACAAACAGAGCCACGGGGACCCCATAACGAACTGCAATGATTTTCAACAAGTCATCTCTACATAATATAAACATGTGAACCGTGGAAGCAGACGCCCGCAACGGAATACAAATTTTTGCGTCTGTCGGCCCGCGGGCCGCACTGCAACATCTTTGCCTCTGAGCTGCGGAAAACAAAAATTGAAAGCACATAAGGAACATTCCGACCTCGCTAGCGGACTGCACGCATGTGCCTACTGCACTGCACCCGGGCACGCCAAAAACTGCAAAGGCGCCGAAGTGAGCTACACACAATTCAGTTCCCGTAAAAAAGCTACAGACAATTCTGCAAAAAAAAGGCACAAACGAGGCTCGTTCGTGATGTATGGCGGAGGGAACTGCACGAAGTCAACAAATTCCCTCCTCGAGTCTTCCGTGCGAACTGCACTGGTCCGTGGGCCAAACTGCTCTGCTTGGGGAGTGAAATCCCTGATTACAAACTTACAGTGAGACGGAAATTTCAAGAAAGGAACCAGAGAGCGCCATCCGGCACGCCCGCGTACTGCAGCGACCACTAGAGTGCACCGCTGGTGCACCGACCACCACTAAAGTCCCCAGCCGTGACACTCGAGGGGAGAGGTGGTCGACTGTGAGCCCTTGCCACGATCCATCGCGTGGCGTAGCAGCGGCCAAGGGATCTTATGGAGGAGACTGGTAGGGAGGAGGGAAAGGGGGGTCCGGCAGAAGTAGGCCATCTTGATGTAGATCACAAGTCTGAGAAGAACTGGCACCTGAACCCCAGGGACCCGGATGCAGGTGTGGCTTGGGAGAGTTGTGTGCCCGGCGTGGCTGGGGGCCGGAGGCCAGCTCGTCTTCGACGGCGACCAGAAAAGAGGGAGAGAAGGCCGGGTGGTTGGTCGGGGGGGGGGGGTCTGCGTCCCACGCGAGGCAGAGCTCGCCATGGAAGGAGATGGTGGATCTCCCCGACAGCTGAGGTTGATGCTGGCGCGATCGGCGACCAACCACCAGGGGCCTTTCCGGTGGTGAGGCCTCTGCCGGCTGCGAGACAAAGAATCCGGCACGAAGGCGGGGTGGGAAGGAGGATCTGACCGTCGTGGATGCAAATCCGGGTTGGGGAGGGGAACGCAGAGGATCAAATGCACCGGGATGGGGGTGTGATGGCGCCATGAACAAGGGGAGGAAGAGAAGCTGAGCGTGGGAAGGCCATGGC
>LR738711.1:293977594-294046274 GCA_902687465.1 Secale cereale
GATGGGGGTGGGGCGGCTCCGGCGGCGGAAGAAGCAAGTTGGGATTGGGGCGGCGCCGGCGGGGGAAGAAGCTGGATGGGGTGGGGCCGCGTCGGCGGGGGAAGAAGCGGGATGGGGGTGGGGCGGCGCGCCCTGGAAACAGAAGGTGGATCTGGGGAGGGGAATCATGGCAGAGGAGGAGGGAGGTGGGGTGCGTGGGTGGGTTCGGTCTTAGGAGTCCGGCCAGGTGTTAGCAGAATAAGGCCTTTGTTATAAGAATAAGGTCTTAAGGGATGTTATGAGACTAGACCCATCCTATATGTATGTATGTATGTATGTATGTATGTATGTATGTATGTATGTATGTATGTATGTATGTATCTGGAATATTATTTTGTTACTATTGTCGAACCGAGGAATTTGAAGGGTTGGAATGATGCTCTCATTTTTGAACCGGTCGTCTTTAACTGATGCTCTAATTTTGGACCTATGCTCCGCTCATGGCGTTTTTATCCGCGCAGCGTAGCCGCCACAGCCGTCTAGGAGCTTGAGCTGCTCGCCCCGAGGGCCTTCGCGGGCGCCAAAATGGACCACCATGACCTAGGCGCGTCCGGCGAGATCGACAAGACGCGCGCGAGGCTGCCACGCCGGACATGGAGTCGGAGCTGGCGGCGGCGCGGGCCGCGGAGAACACGCCCGCCCGTGAGCGGAGGCGGCCGCCTGCATGCACACACGTCACGTTCTTCTTGCCACACGTGCACGCGCACGCGCGGCTCTATCCATAGCCCTGCAAGCCCCAGGACCCAGCTCCAGCTCGTCCGGAATCCGGCGTCGAGTGGCACGGGCACGCACGGCACCGCGACGCGCACCACTTACGACTGCACGAACAACTAGCTATCTATCGCGTTTGGTTTGGCGGGCGTTGCTTTCCCTAGACCGTGACACCACCGGCCAAGCATGCAGATGCTCGCCCGCTCGGCCGCATCTTCGCACGGCCCATCCACGTTGACGGAGCAGCGCGGCCTGCCGAGAACCTGCAACCGACCAGGCTGAAACACAGGCCGCTGCCGCTCTTGTTTTCCGCTAAAGAAGAAAGAACACAGCCGGTGTGCACCTACCTGCTACCACTCTCTCCTGCCCCCTTTTCTCTCGGATCCTTGACGACTGTATGTGGGCGTCGTCGTATAGTTATCGTTTATGGCTATGGGCGTCTAGATATTCTACCGATCGGGCAGGTAGGTACCTCCCGGGCAGTGGCGGAGCCAGCATATAGTTGTTGGGTTCAGATGAACCCAACGATTCTTGTCAGCTACGTACAGATGTATAGGTCCTTAGTGGCGTGAACCCAGTGAAAAATCAAAGCTGATCCCATCAAACAATGCACCGTGAACTAAAGGCCCAAAAGCCCACACGCTAATTGCCTCGTTACCAACTGCCCAGGCCTGTTCGTGACTTGTAGTCGCTAAAAAAGCCTTATAGATGTATACGCAGCCATTGCACGCCCTTCCTGTTCGCTTCCCAACTCTGCTCTCTCGTCTCATCTCCCCTGTTCCTATTGCTCCGTCGGCGGACCTGGTAGCAAGGAGCAAATTGAAGATCGACAGCGGCAATCCGGCAATTGCAGTCTTAATTTGAAATAGTGAGGCTAGACCGCCATATCTCTTTCCCCTTGTGCATGTTTGATTTATCCTATAATAACCTAGAACTGTAATGGTTTTTTTGCCATAGTTTTCTAATTGTTTTTTTTTTCATGAATTTTTATTGGGTATAGGAAATTAATTTTCAAAGAGAAATCAATCACCAAATCTGGTTAATGGTGCAACCACGTCAAGGTCACCTGTCATACGTACGCAAGCATCAAATGTCGCTGTAAGTAATCTCGTGAAGCCTGCTATTCAGAGAAAAAGTAATTTGGCCTTACGATCCGACTGATTGGAAGATGCTTACAGAATACGCAATAAATCCTAATTAGCAAGATGGAATTAAGCATAGAACTTATGTGTAGCAACTCACAATTTTGATTATCCACAAGCGAATTTAATCCAGAGTCGTTTGATGAATATGGTGGTTGGCCAATTTGACTGCACTTAATGGTGCAGACAAATAAGCATGTTACTTTTTCTTTGGCCTATTAACTTTTAAAGCTAGTAGTTATTTTGCTACTTGCCCCAACATCGATTGGGAGATGCTTTACAGCTATGAATGTTCTCAAGTAGGAATTGCGCAAGAAAATTATGAGTGATGGTCTAATTGTCTATGTGGAGAAAGATGTGTCTTATACCAGTAGTAATAATGACTAATGAGGGGTTTGATCTTTTATAAGATGATATAAAAATGAAAGGGTGGACTCTAAAATGTGATTGGCGTCACAAGTTTCTTTTGATTGATGGTACTTATTTTAAAAATGTCATACTATCATGACAATATTTTTTTAACGTTTTGAAGAAGACGATAAGCTATGCCTGAAGCTACAAAGTTATTTTCCTACAAGTCTATTGATAATATGTCAGAATCCGTGTTCCATATTTGAAGCGGGTTGATCTCTATGCTTATCTCATGGTACAACATGTATGTCCTACACACACTCTTCGGTTTTTAATGTAATATAATATGTAATAAGTGATATTATATTTCTATTTGTTATGTTATTTTTGGCTTCTATACTACTGTTGTAAGACAATGTAAATTTAGTCCTTCAAAAGAGGCTTTGGCCCCGCTTTAGATATAAAGCAATCATCGAACAGAGTGCACAATCTTGTATGTAAATTTAGTCTTGGTACTTTGTTAATTCATATCAAATCCCCACGACGAATCATTGAGTGAACCCAATGGCTAAATTTCCTGGCTCCGCCCCTGCTCCCGGGTCAGCGAAGTGGCTGGCACGCGGTAAATGTTTCCCTCCCATCGAAAACATCTACGGGGTAGGTTGGTTCAGGTCCTTCTTGCTGGGGCTGGACAGGAAGATGTACGAGTTATCCCTATCCGGGGTGAACACGCCGGGCAATGTGTTCGGGAGCTACAAGGAACCCTGCATCGGCTGGATGATGGACTTCCTCCTCACCGTCAGCTTCGTGGGCTTGCTCACCCTGCTCCCTGTCAGGAAGGTACAAACAATTCCATTTACATACTCCTGTGTCCCCCTTGTGTGATCTCTCTGTGCCCATGGTGAGCCGCAATTCCTATTTTCTTAGTCGTTGTTGTTACCGTGAGACTTACTGAAACTTTGGCATTGCTCGCAAAGCTATAGCATCAGGGATGTGGTCATTGACCGTGATTAGTCCCCCCACCTGCTACCCAAAAATTATTTTCCCCTGTTCTCACTTGTTAACCAGAATTTCAACGTTGACGACCAACTCCCAAGTCATCATTTGCTACAATGCTAATGGAATCTAGCTAATCTGCATTTTACTTTGCTCTTGATGAGGAAGACATTTACAGGCGATTTCGTAGTCGCAGTCGGTCTTCAATTGAACTGACGATTTGGTGAAACCAAACACTTTCAGGTACCGGTGATCGACTACAAGCTAACTTACCTGTAGGAGGGAAAATACCGGGCGACTTGAGCCAGACCACGGCGCACCTCTCGTATATATATATCACAGGGAAGATGTACAATTACAGAAAGTCCATTAGATGGAAACTTATCTATTCGGAGGTAATACAACTTGTACACCAAGTTGTCTAGAAGTCGTAGCTCTGTTGGTCTCTAACACGCCCCCGCAGTCTGAACCGGGAATGATAGTGACCTGAAGACTGGAGCGAAAATCTCGGAATAGAGCTGTCGGTAAACCTTTCGTGAAGATGTCCGCAAATTGCAAAGTTGAGGGAACATGTAGAACACGAACTGCTCCAAGTGCGACCTTCTCTCGAACAAAATGAATGTCCAACTCGATATGTTTGGTACGACGATGTTGAACTGGGTTAGCAGACAAGTAGACCGCACTTACGTTGTCACAATATACGACAGTAGCACTCGAGATAGGCTTGTGGAGCTCCTGTAATAATTGCCGAACCCAGCAGGACTCAGCAACAGCAGCAGCAACTGCTCGGTATTCAGCCTCTGCACTAGAACGAGAGACTGTCGTCTGTCGACGTGACGACCAGGAGATCAGATTATCTCCAAGATACATACAAAAACCGGAAGTGGAACGACGGGTATCCGGACATCCGGCCCAATCGGCATCTGAGTAAGCGGTAAGTGAGTGTGAAGAAGTGCCGTGTAAGGAGAGACCATGATCGAGGGTGCCATTCAAATAGCGAAGGATACGTTTGATGAGAGAAAAGTGAGGTTCACGAGGGTCATGCATATGAAGACAGACTTGTTGGACGGCGTAAGCAATATCTGGTCGAGTGAGAGTGGCATACTGAAGTGCACCGGCAAGGCTACGATATAGAGATGGATCTTGGACCGAAGTACCAAGAGAGGAAGGGAGCTTAGCTTTAGTGTCGATAGGAGTAGTGACCGGGTGATAGTCACGCATGCCAGCACGAGATAAAATATCAAGGATGTATTGCCGTTGAGAGAGATGAAGACCAGTAGGTGAACGAGTGACCGAAATACCAAGAAAATGATGAAGAGGACCTAGGTCCTTCATGGCAAACTCACTAGCCAGGGAGGTAGTGATAGTAGTGAGAAAGGATAAGGAGGAAGCGGTGAGAATTATATCATCGACATAGAGAAGAAGATATGCCATGGAAGTACCTTGACTAAGGATAAAGAGAGAAGCGTCTGATTTTGATTCAACGAAACCTATGGAACGTGCAAAGGACGCAAAGCGTTGGAACCAGGCACGAGGTGCCTGTTTAAGACCATATAAAGATTTGAGGAGACGACAAACATGATTAGGATATTGAGGATCAACAAACCCAGAGGGTTGCTGACTATAGACAACCTCATCAAGGTGACCATGAAGAAAGGCATTTTTTACGTCAAGTTGATGGATAGGCCAAGACTGTGAGATGGCTAGAGAGAGAACTATGCGAATGGTGGCTGGTTTCACGACAGGACTAAATGTTTCATCAAAATCGACACCCTGTTGTTGGGAGAAGCCCCGAACTACCCAACGAGCTTTGTGACGAGAGAGAGAGCCATCGGCATGAAATTTGTGACGGAAGATCCACTTTCCAGTCACAATATTTGCACCGGAGGGTGCAGGGACCAAGGTCCACGTTTTATTGTGGATAAGAGCATCAAACTCCTCTTGCATGGCTTGTCGCCAATTGGGATCGCGTAACGCTATAAGGTAGTTATAGGGCAGAGGTGAAGAGGCTATGGCCGAGAGGTTTAGACGATCGATAGGTGGGGGAAGACGACCGGTGGTAGCACGCGTACGGTGGAGTGGTGCAGGAGGAGGAGGGGGTGGTGCGGGTGGAGGTGTACAGACCGTGGGCGTGGGTGTGTGCTGAGAGGACGTGGGCGTGGGTGTACTAGGTGATCTCGGGGAAGTTAATGGGGAGCCGGGAGGGGTTGGTATGGGTGTATGCATAGCGAGTGGAGATGAAGGGGGTGCATGCATGTCGGGTGCGGGTGGAGTAGGTGCATGCATAACGGGTTGGACTGCATGCACAACGAGTGGATCCAAAGGTGGGTCAAATATTTCGGTACAACGGGGTGGAGAGGGAGATGGGGCTGGTTCATAGGGAAAGGTGGACTCGTCGAAAACTACGTGACGAGAGATGATGATGCGACGGGTAGTGAGATCAAGACAACGGTATCCTTTGTGTCTAGAAGGGTAGCCAAGAAAAATACATTTAGTAGAACGTGGGGAGAGTTTATTGGCGGAGGTGGAGGTAGTATTGGGGTAACATAGGCAACCGAAAACACGAAGACGATCGTACGGTGGTGGAGAACCTAAGAGTAGAGTATACGGCGTGAGGAATTTTGTAGAAGAGGTGGGTCGAATATTAATGAGAAAGGTGGCGGTGTGAAGAGCTTCGGCCCAAAAAGATGGTGGGAGAGAGGCTTGAATTAAGAGGGTGCGAATGACATTGTTGGTGGTGCGGATAGCTCGTTCGGCCTTGCCATTTTGCTGAGAAGTATAGGGACAAGAAAAACGAAAGATGATTCCATGGGAAGCACAGAACGAGTCGACCTTAGTGTTATCGAATTCTCGACCATTGTCACATTGGACAGCCATAATGGGTAGATCAAATTGGGTGCGGGCATAAGCATGAAAGGTGAGAAATGTGGTATAGACATCTGATTTTTTACGTAGAGGAAAAGTCCAGAAATAATGAGTGTAATCATCAACTATGACAAGATAATATAAGAAACCAGACGTGCTGGGTACAGGAGAGGTCCAAAGATCGCAATGTAGTAACTCAAAAGGTTTTACAGTATATGAAGTAGATGGATAAAAGGGTAATCTAACATGGCGCCCAAGTTGACATGCATGACAAAGAGACGTAGTGACTCTAGTAGACGGAATATGTTGGTGATGATGGAGACGCTTCATTGTGTGATGACCGGGATGACCCAAACGACGATGCCAGAGGTCCGGAGAGACGGTGATGACGTGTGCTTCGGCCGATGGAGGTGGGCAAACGGAGTAGAGGGGTCCGGAGCTATTGCATCGAAGAATCTCGGTCCGAGTAGGAAGTGCCTTCACAGAAAAACCCCAAGGATCAAACTCGATGGAAACATAATTGTCAATAGTGAGTTTGCGGACAGAGAGAAGATTTTTGATAATGTGGGGAACAACAAGGACATGATTTAAGTAGAGAGGGTTGGACAAAGAGGGTATAGTGTGAGAACCAATATGAGAAATAGGGAGAGATGCACCGTTACCAACAGTGACTGTGTGAGCGTTGGAAGGGATAAAAGAGGAAAGTATACCAGGGTCAGATGCCATATGGGACGATGCGCCGGAGTCCATGAACCACTCCTGGTTGCCGGGGAGCTGCATGTTGTTGAGCGCGGTGAGGAGCGCTGGGTCTACTTGCTGCTGGAAGTTGTTGTAATGCGCTGGAGGGTTGTAAGGAGCCGCATGACCATGACCATATGCTGCATATGCTTGTGGGGACGGTGTGGTAGGGCGTGGACCGAGTACCCCAGGAGCTGTAGGGCGCCAGGGACGAGGCGACCAAGTGGGCGACGATGCTGGTGGTTGATGATGATGAGGCGACGGCATCTGTTGCTGATGAAGACGCGTTGGTTGTCCAGTCCATGGATTGAACATCCAGGGTGTATCGCGGCGACCACGCCCGCCACGGCCACGGCCGCGGCCACTATTGCTTCCTCCGCGGCCTCCGGGAGAAGGGAGTGGTGCTGGGCCGCGGCGATCAGTGGAGAAGGAGCGCCCATCGTTCGGTGGCGGAGTGCGTTCGGCACCAGCGCCGGGAAGCACACTGTTGCCGCTGGCCCAAAGAGCAGTGGAGGCAGAATTCTTTGCATCGGTCTTTTTCTGGGCTTCCTCAAGAACAAGCGCAGAGCGTGTCTGTAGAAAGGATGGAAACGGCACTTGGAACGGAAGGAACGAACGCAGGTGTGAGTACTGTTCGTTGAGGCCGCGAAGCAAGGTCAGCACGAGGGTCTCGTCGGTGACCGGCTGCTCCACATCATCAAGTGCATCAGAGAGAGTCTTAAGCTTGGCACAATAGGCGGTGATCGTCATGTCCCCTTGGGTTGTGTTGCGAAATTCTGCGTCGAGAGCCAGAGCACGGCTCTTCTTGTTGTCTCGGAACAGGTTGGCGATGGCGTCCCAAACTTGCTTTGCGGTGGAACCTGGTTTCATGATGATGCCGAAGAGCTCGAGAGAAATCGAGCCATAAATCCATGAGAGGACAGTGAAGTCATCGCGACCCCAATCAGAGGTAGGGGAGGTGTCCGATGGGGTATTCTCAGAGAGAACATGATTGGAGAGACCGTAGCGACCGAGAGCGACGAGGAATAGCTCACGCCACTTGGCGTAGTTGGAGTCGTGGAGATCAAGGGTGATGGGGACGAAGGTCTTGATGGAGGCGGCGTACGTGGAGGCCGCAGGGGGGACGACGGCCTTCCCCCGTTCTTCAGCTTGGCGTTGTAGTTCATCCTCGCGGGTCCGGATGATGGACTCGCGGTTCTTGAGTTCCTCCTCAAGCTTCTTGAGATCATCAGCAGTTGCCATGGTAGGAGGGAGAGCTGAGGTCGTGGAGCTAGATGGAGGCGGCGACTAGAGGAAGAAGGCGCCGGCTGCTAGGGTATAGATGGGGCGCAGGAACTTGTGGCGACGAGAGTTTAGAGGGAGAGGATCGGACTGCTCTGATACCATGTAGGAGGGAAAATACCGGGCGACTTGAGCCAGACCACGGCGCACCTCTCGTATATATATATCACAGGGAAGATGTACAATTACAGAAAGTCCATTAGATGGAAACTTATCTATTCGGAGGTAATACAACTTGTACACCAAGTTGTCTAGAAGTCGTAGCTCTGTTGGTCTCTAACATTACCCAAGTGGGATCGTCGGCACGGTGGGGTTGAACTGATGCTCTCATTTTGGTCGAACTGATCGTCTTCTTTAGTACTGAGGTATTTTCACAGACCTCAATACTGATTTCAAAATAGCGGTCGGAAAAAACAGAGTACTTGTACTTATCTATATGTGTGTATGTACTCAGGTATTTTTTGCAGAGTAACGTTGAATAAGGTGAGACCGGTCGTGTTGTTTTTTTCGTCCCGAAAACAGAGTACTCAAACTCATCTTTGTATCGGTTTGTACTGAGCATGCTTTTCACAGACCAGACTATACCTTGTATTCCTCACTGCTATTTTGTCGATTTTGAAGTTCCATTTTTCTGTCCTTGAACTTACCCAAGTTTTTGGCTAGTAAAATGTGCACTCTCTTTTAGAAATAGTGTGTATGAACGTTCACATGGAGAGTAATTGAACTTTTGAGCAATTTAGTTCCGTTTTTCTGTCCTTGAACTTACCCAAGTTTTTCGCTAGTAAAATGTGCACTCTCTTCTAGAAATAGAGTGTATGAACGTTCACATGGAGAGTAATTGAACTTTTGAGAAATTTCTTTTTATATAAACATGCTATTTTCTAACCCTTGTTTATTAACTTCATGTGGAAGTGCCACATTTTCTTTCGCATGTGAAACTTTTTGATGTGCGGGTTTTTGGACTTATCTGTCTTTCTAGTTTGAACTCACCCGACGATATTTTTAGCTGATGATAAATCACATAGTGAACATCTACACTTAGTGTATGTTTACTTGTACAGCCATGGGAGTATACTATGTGAAAATTTATTATATAAACATTTATTCACAAAATACAAAGAAGTACATAAAGAGTACATATCTCATGAAACTACCCATAAACACATCAGTTAATAAAGACTACATCTCTCAGGAAACTAACCATGAACACATCAGTTCATAAAGTGTACATATCATTGAACATATAATGCAACTAGCGAAAAGTAACAATACAAAACATTTCTTTCTTTTAACACAAGAACATTTAATTTTTGTTTCCGGTGTCGCCGGATAACTGTCATTATTTATCGGCAGCAAAGTCCTTGAACTTGGCCTACACCAGTAGTAGGACTCACTGGTTCTCCGCAATTAAAATGCAAAACACACACAAAATTCTCAAGTAATGCAATCTGTAGAAAATTTCCACATTGAACTTTCCTAGTTCAGATCATTGAACTCTCCCAGCCGGCGATGCTTCTCTCAGGATGAAACCCAGTGGACCCTGCAGACGAAAAGCCCAGCGCAGCAATGTCAGTACTTCCCAAGGTGTTGCATCTGTACTAACTATGGCGATGTGTTTGTACTGCCCAAAAACATATGCAAGAGCACAAAGTAAACATTTTTTAAAACTTGTGCTCATAGGAATAGTGACAACACCTAAAGAGCATGTTCTTTTTACATCTTCCCAACTACTCAATTAGAAGAACAACACATCTATGCATTTGATGAACGCAGAGGACTACAATCAGCGCTCAACTTGGACGGCTGCCAACAACCATGGTGGACGGGCTGGTGGTGGTGCCTTACCTTTTTGTAAATCAAAGCTCCCACATTATGCTATACTTTCATGCAGTTCTTCACTCAAATAATATTGTAACAACCAACATAAAAATAGTTGATCTGGACTTGTTCCACTAGCACCAACTTACTGGCCGAATCAAACTTTGTGATTTGAAGTAGCAGCAATAGTCGGACTAACTAAGGGAGATAGGCATGCGGGTATATAGCTTGCATGATCTGCAAATAAGAGCATGCGTTTAGTACTTACTGGACAATACCATGTGAAACTGTATAATGCTATCTAAACCATTTTGATGGACGAGCTTTTTATTTTTAGTACTTCTCGAAAATGAATATCTGAACCACCAGACTGGGGTGTGGTAACCAAAATTCAGAAGAGTAGAAACTCAATAAGACACCATGATAAAAAAAATAAGAAAATGAACTGAACAAAAAATAAGAATTGCACTGAACTAAAATCATAATTTGAATTGAGTGTGTCACAAAAGATGAACTTATGCATCTATTTTTTGCTCCCACATAGGTGTAACAAATTCAGGATGACATGGATTTGTGTACATATAATAATATGAATGAGTGAGACAAGAAATAGAGCAGTAAAAGGATTTCATATTTTCATCTTGAGATGATATCTCTTTCTGGAGGTCTTGATGGGAAATGCCAGTGCAGGTACCACTCAGACACCAACTAAACACCAGGCCTTCTCCAATAAGAAACAATGATCACGTCTTCGAGAGTGTGAACTAAATAACAGTAGTTGAAGTAATAATTTCAGTTTAACCGTTTGAAGAACCAACTTCAGCGTTCGAATTAGTACCTTTTCAGAGGTGCAAATGTAGCAAGAAAGAAGTTCTTGTGGAGCTCGAGGGAGCGCAGAACGTAGCACGACAGGGCACATCGAGCTACCCTCTACTAGGAGGTTGACCTTCGGAGGAGCATCCATTGCCCAAGGTGAGACAAAGGTGCACCGGCGAGTGACGCGGCCTCATTGGAAGTGGGCAGATCCGGGGCCAGTGTGACGTAGCCTCATTGGATCCAGGCGGCGCGGCGGCTAGAGAAGCCTGTACTGCGCATGAATGGAGGGGGTGTGGAAGTGATATTTCTACGCATCACATATGCTAACAAAAATTGAGAGGAAATATTATGGGATAGTCTCAAATATACTACACCAGGAACTGAACATCAGCTTGTAATTGAATTGGACTAAACTAAACTGAAACTATAACTATTGAGCTGATCTGGAACTACAACAAGAATTGTAGTGAACTAAATTTAGTAACTAAATTGAACAAAAAAATTATTTAGTAATTTTGTAATTGAACTGATGGTATTTTGGTAAAATTGCGCACTGAAGAACTGCTGCAGATCATATGGAAAATATACCAAAGAGAAACCGGAGGTGGGGCGGCACTGCTGCAGCACTAGTGGCTTTTATAACATTTTCAAGAGAATCTGGCCATACACTTGCTGGAAAAATGGAACTTCAAATAAATCTATTCGGCAAGAGAAAACATAGGGTATCCTTTCTTTGCCCTATTATACCAAATACCAAACAACAAAAATTGGTTCTCATAATCATTTCAACAAGCACCTATAGACCATCAATTATTCTCATATAAGTAGCATGGAATCAAATGGAGCGGCAACAGGGCATGAGAAGAAAGAAGTAGCAGCAACACATGAAGATCCTACCTTTTTTGTACATGATGCATCTCCCCTGCCATTCAGATACAGGAGACCATTGAGTTCACTTACTGGAGATCATTCAGTTCAGTTTGTGTACATGCTCACATGACGCATCAGGCACCAGGCATGCACTAGCACACACGCCAGAGTGCACATGCAAGTTCTAGTAGGCAGCATGGATTATTTTGTTGAATCCATTGAACTGAAGGGAGCTCCTTCGACCTGTAAGATGAACAAAAAAAACATACAAGGTGAAATGAAATTTGTCAAGGTTGAAATGACCATAATCATGTAAAACATGTAAAAATAACGACAAGTTCATGCACACTAACATTAGAAGTAAACAAAGAAACCTAAATAGAAGTTATGTACTTTAAAATACTTCATTTTAGTTCCCAAATACTTCATTTGTTCCGAAATATGAACTTCTATATTTATTTTCATAGAACTTATTATGTTTTTCATGCATATTTCATATATATACGTGGATTATTTCCCATCAACCAACAGATTTCACTTTTTTATGTTGAACCGCTACAAATCTATTTTTGTTAGCAAAACTTAACGGGAATAGCCTACAAAGTTGTACACACATATAGCACATCCTTTGAAACACATTTTTTTTGCTTTTGATAAGATAAAGTGAAAAAGCCTACGAAGGTGAACTGAATTTTTCTGACATACTGGACCACCACTTGAGCTTCGTGTTCCGGCCACGAGCCCACAAACGATGACACTTAGTTTGTCTAGTAACTCATGATTAGTCTGCAAGAAGCTCACAAATTGTACTATTTTTATAGATGGCATTTCTTTGAATTCCCATGGTAGTAATCCATGTTGTCTGTTTTTTTAACCAGAAAACTGAGCAAGATTGCTTGTTGAAGGCAACATTTTCTTCATATAGTAAGACATATGAAAGATAATATATAAAGGCCATTGGAGAAAGAATTAGCAAAACTGAAACAAAAATATATGTTACCAGAACTGAAAGCAATGGTTTTTCAAACTTTTAGGTGAGAGCATGGTGCTCTAATCCAATTGCATATATCTAAAACTCCACAAGCGACTTCAACTGATGCACAACAGTATGAGTGCAGAATTCTTGTAAGCATAAGAAAATACATAGAGTGGACATATAATTTTTCAAGATTTCCTCGATGTTCTGCACATTAAAGTTGATGTACTGAAAATAACGCAAAATTTGAACTGAAAAATAAGCAAAAGCTGAACTCTTATATAGTTCAAGGACAAATGAACCTCCACAACCAAATAACTGATTTCCTTTTTTTCACTTTAAAAGATTTAATTTTAGAACCACCTCAATAGGTATACATGAAATTTTCATGACACAATTTTGTAGTCGATTTTTTGCTCAGAACATAAAATAAAAACACACGCCCAACGCACTGTACACCCACCTAACACACAAAAAACAGTGCTCAAGCATTGATGCTTCAGGATCAAGAATTGGTGCAAAATTTAGAGACAAAAAATCATGCGATGAAACTTCAGGATCAACAATTGGTCACCTCCTACATAACAAATTCGTGAGATAAAGAACAAATGTGCAAAAGTAGATCAAAATGAATCGGAGAGAGTTCTGGGGCGGTGACCACCATTGTAGTAGGATACCTCGTTGGCGACCATGCGAGAATGGGGGGTGGGGCATGGCCTGCAGCAGCAGGAGGCGGCGACCTGCAGAAGGAAGAGGCTGCGACCTGACGGCGGAAGAGGCTGCAACCTGACGGCGGGGGTCAAGAGGCAGGCACGATGGTCGCCTGGACATTTTTTCACTAGGTTTGTTTTCAGTATTAAAAACTATTTTCTACATTACAACAAACACCTAAAGATGCTCCAAACAAACTTCTGGACTTGCATACAACCCTCTTTGAACTTGTGATATGAAACTTTTTGCACTTACACAATTCGGCAGTGGCAGCAAGCAGCGACCAGAAGCATACAAGTGAACCCTAGTGAACTTGCATACAACCCTCTTTGAACTTCAAGCATTTTGTGTGTGTAAAATATACTTTTTTTAACCCAAGTGAACCCTAGTTCGTAGGTGAACCTTTCCATGTAGATGTACAGACTTGAAAAGGCTATGATGACAGAATTACTGTATAAAGCTCCACAAAGAACAAGAATCTTTTTTGCCAAATGAATCATACAAAATATTAACCAAAAAACATTTGTATACACATTATTCAGATATATCATAAGCCATTTTGTGTACAACATCATTATCAAGCACAAGTGCTATAGGAAGAAGGTTGAAACACAAAATAAATTGGACTTACCAATGGGAAGTTGGTGAACTGAAAAGCATATAGAAGATGAATTTGTGAATCTGGCTTTTTGATGCATCCTGCAAGAAAATAAGAACAAATATGAGACATGCGGTTTGCTAGGGGGGCTGCTGGTGGAAGGAGTAGTCCAGCGAAGGAATAGGGTAGCCTTGTAGAGATGGTTGGCGCAGACGCATCCGGAGAGGGAACCGAAGCCATGCTGCAGGGAGGCCGACGGCGGCACTCGGGACATAGAAACCAGCCGAGGTCCACGCGGGGTTGGAGGTTGCGGATCCCAGGCGTGCGGCAGCGGGTGGAGGTCAGAGCCAGTGGATGCTCGAGCATGGAAAAATCCTTGAACTTGGCGTACACCAGTAGTAGCACTTACTGGTTCTCCGCCACCTAAAATGCAGAACACATGGAAAATAAGAATTGCACTGATCCAAAATTAGTTTTTGAACTGAGTGTGTCACTTTTGTTTGATCGTTCCTTGTGAATATTCCATCAAACAGGTTTGGTGTCACTTGATGCAAGAACATAAAACAAGCATACAGAAAGCTATAGTTCTTTTTTTCAGCTATTTTCTGAGCAAAGCAGTGCATTTTTCGCTCTCAACATCTGAAAAATTCCAATTAGCGGACGGTAACTATACAGCCGCATACATTCAGCATGAATCTTTTTAAGGCATGTATGATGATGAAAATCATAGCATACGTGGATAAAATATATTGACTAATTTATTAGGCCAGAATAAATACAATTATTAGTAAGTTGGACAAATAGGATCCATTCAAGCATAAACACAGCCACCTGTGAGACACATATGCCATTCATTCAGGCATAAGCACATCCACTAAAAAGGAAGATTTTTGGATGGAATCGGGTGAACTGGCTACCTGTACTCCGGTGGACTGATGGCTCCGTCGAGGTGGAGCTGATGGAAGCAGGGATGAGGTCGGCCGGCGTGCGTGGGAGGGAGCGGCCGGAGCACGGGGAGGAAGGCGGCCGGAGCACGGGGAGGAAGGTGGACGAAGCTCCGCGAGGAAGACGACGGGAGAGCGCGGGGGAGGAAGGTGGCTGGCGAGGAGACTAGCTCCGGCGAGCAAGACTCATAGGTCCTCCTCAGCCTTGGATCTCGGCGGCCGGCCACGGCAGGGTAGGGGTGGTGGTGCACGGTGCGCAGGTCCTCGGGTGAGGCGGCCCATGATAACCCACAAGTGTAGGGGATTGCAACAGTTTTTGAAGGTAATATATTCAACCCAAATTTGTTGATTCGACACAAGGGGAGCCAAAGAATACTCTTAAGTATTAGCAGCTGAGTTGTCAATTCAACCACACCTGTAAACTTAGTATCTGCAGCAAGATAGTTTAGTAGCAAAGTAATATGATAGTGGCGGTAGCAGCAATAAAAGTAACGATAATGTTTTTGTAGTTTTTGTGATAATAGCAATGGAAAAGTAAATAGGTAACAAGCAATATAGGTAAAGCTCGTAGGCATTGGATCGGTGATGGGAAATTATGTCGGATGCAATTCATCATGTAGAAGTTATAACCTAGGGTGACATAGAACTAGCTCCAGTTCATCAATGCAATGTAGACATGTATTCTGAATATAGTCATACGTGCTTATGGAAAAGAATTTGCATGACATATTTTGTCCTACCCTCCCATGGCAGCGGGGTCCTATTGGAAACTAAGGGATATTAAGGCCTCCTTTTAATAGAGTACCGGACCAAAGCATTAACACATAGTGAATACATGAACTCCTCAAACTATGGTCATCACCGGGAGTGGTCCCGATTATTGTCACTTCGGGGTTGTCGGATCATAACACATAGTAGGTGACTATAGACTTGCAAGATAGGATCAAGAACACACATATATTCATGAAAACATAATAGGTTCAGATCTGAAATAATGGCACTCGGGCCCTAATGACAAGCATTAAGCATAGCAAAGTCATAGCAACATCAATCTCAGAACATAGTGGATACTAGGGATCAAACCCTAACAAAACTAACTCGATTACATGATAGATCCCATCCAACCCATCACCGTCCAGCAAGCCTACGTTGGAATTACTCACACACGGCGGTGAGCATCATGGAATTGGTGATGGAGGAAGGTTGATGATGACGATGGCGACGATCTCCACTCTCTGAAGCCCCGAACGGACTCCAGATCAGCCCTCCCGGGAGAGATTAGGGCTTGGCGGCGGCTCCGTCTCATGAAACGCGATAATTCCTTCTCTCTTATTTTTTCTCCCCGAAACAGAAGATATAGGATATGGGGGTACGTCGGTGGAGCACTAGGGGGCCCACGAGGCAGGGGGCGCGCCCCCCACCCTCGTGGACTGGCCCAAGGCCCCCTGGTGTGGATCTTCTTGCAGGTATTTTTTATATTTTCCAAAATAATTCTTCGTTGATTTTCAGGCGGTTCCAAGAACTTTTTATTCTGCACAAAAACAACACCATGGCAGTTCTGCTGAAAACAGCGTCAATCCGGGTTAGTTCCATTCAAATCATGCAAGTTAGAGTCCAATACAAGGGCAAAAGGGTTTGGAAAAGTAGATACATTGGAGACGTATCAACTCCCCCTAGCTTAAACCTTTGCTTGTCCTCAAGCAATTCAGTTGATAAACTGAAAGTGATAAAGAAAACTTTGACAAACTTTGTTTGCTCTTGTTGTTGTAAATATGTAAGCTAGCATTCAGGTTTTCAACAAGATCATGAACTAACCACATTCACAATAACTTTCAGGTCTCAAGACTACTCACATCAATGGCATAATCAACTAGCGAGCAATAATAATAACCCTCGGATGACAACACTTTCTCAAAACAATTATGATATGATATAACAAGATGGTATCTCGCAAGCCCTTTCTGAGACCGCAAAACAAAAATGCAGGGCACCTTTAAAGATCAAGGACTGACTAGACATTGTAATTCGTGGTAAAAGAGATCCAGTCATGATCATACTCAATGCAAATTAACAGTAATACAGAGGTGCTCTCCTACTGGTGCTCTTTGATAAGAGGATGATGACCCTGCATAAAAGTAAATAGATAGGCCCTTCGCAGAGGGAAGCAGGGATTTGTAGAGGTGCCAGAGCTCGATTTTTAAATAGAGATGAATAACATTTTGAGCGGTATACTTTCATTGTCAACATAACAACCAAGAATCTCGATATCTCCCATGCTACGCACATTATAGGCGGTTCCCAAACAGAATGGTAAAGTTTATACTCCCCCAACCACCAACAAGCACACTCCACGGCTAGCCCAAAACAACGGGTACCGTCCAAACCAGCAACAGCCCTGGGGGAGTTTTGTTTAATTATTTATGATTTTGAGCATGGGACTGGGCATCCAGATTACTAGCCATTTTCTCATGAATGATGAGCGGAGTCCACTCATCGTGAGAATAACCCACCTAGCATGGAAGATATAGACAGCCCTAGTTGATACATGAGTTGTTCGAGCATACAAAACAGAATTTCATTTGAAGGTTTAGAGTTTGGCACATACAAATTTACTTGGAACGGCAGGTAAATACCGCATATAGGAAGGTATGATGGACTCATATGGAATAACTTTGGGGCTTATGGAAGTGGATGCACAAGAAGTATTCCCGCTTAGTACAGGTGAAGGCTAGAAAGAGACTAGGAAGCGACCAGCTAGAGAGCAACAACGGTCATGACATGCATTAAAATTAATCAACAATGAATGCAAGCATGAGTAGGATTTGTTTCAACTACATGCGTGAACATGTGCCAAGTCAGATCACTTAAATCGTTCAAAGGAGGATACCACCCATCATACCACATCACAACCATTTTAATATCATGTTGGCACGCAAGATAGACCATTATAAACTCTCAGCTAATTAAGCATGGCATAAGCAGCTATGATCTCTAATTGTCATTGCAAACATGTTTCATTCATAACAAGCTGAATCAAGAACGACGATCAATCATATTTACAAAAACAAAAGAGGTCGAGTTCATACCAGCTTTTCTCATCTCAATTAGTTCATCATATATCATCCTTATTGCCTTTCACTCGCACGACCGAACAGTGTGGATAATAATAATAGTGCACGTGCATTTGACTAAGCTAGAATCTGCAGACATTTAATACAAGAGAGAAGACAAGGTAATATGGCTCAAGGTTAAATCAACAACAAAGCATATGAGAGCCACCAAGCATTTTTATCATAGTCTTCTACTCTCAACCCCTAAAGAAATGAAAAGAAACTATTTACACGGGAAAGCTCCCAACAAGCAAAAGAAGAACCGGGAATCTTTTTGGGGTTTCAATTTAACTACTACTACAAGCAAAGAAAGTAAACTAGCTAGAAGCTACAACTAATATTTTTTTTGTTTTTCTGGTTTTTCTAGCACGCAAGAAAAAGAAATTGAAACTAAGCATGAATGGTACAGTGAAAGAGTGTGAGCACCGACAACTAGAATAAGTGTAAACATGAATGTAAGTCGGTGAGAAACACGTGCTCCCCCAAGCTTAGGCTTTTGGCCTAAGTTGGTCTATGGCCACGGATAAGTCAGGAAACAGACAGAAAATACTATTTTTGCTTTATTTATCTTAATTAACAGAAAGTAAAAGAGGGTACAAAAGGTTGTGCTATCTAGATTCACCTATCCCATGCTCATCAAAAGGAATCCATTAACAAGGTTGATCAGGTCTTGTTAATAAACTCTTTCCGAGTAACATGAAACCGGAGAATTTTTGAATAACACTAGGTTACCTCAGTGGGGATATGTATGTCCCCAACAATAAGTATGTCATATGTCTTCTTGATAGTAGGAAGAGGAAACTCAAAACCTCCAATAGTAATAGTTGAAATTTTTCCAATATAATTGATACTATGGACCTGAGGTTGTTTCCTCGGAAAGTGTATCGTATGCTCATTACCATTGACATGAAAAGTGACATTGCCTTTGTTGCAATCAATAATAGCCCCTGCAGTATTCAAAAAGGGTCTTCCAAGAATAATAGACATACTATCGTCCTCGGGAATATCAAGGATAACAAAGTCAGTTAGAATAGTAACATTTGCAACTACAACAGGCACATCCTCACAAATACCGACAGGTATAGCAGTTGATTTATCAGCCACTTGCAAGGATATTTCAGTAGGTGTCAACTTACTCAAGTCAAGTCTACGATATAAAGAGATAGGCATAACACTAACACCGGCTCCAAGATCACACAAAGCAGTTTTAACATAGTTTCTCTTAATGGAGCAAGGTATAGTAGGTACTCCTAGATCTCCTAATTTCTTAGGCATTCCACCCTCAAAGGTGTAATTAGCAAGCATGGTGGAAATTTCTACTTCAGGAATATTTCTTTTGTTGGTAATAATATATTTCATATACTTAGCATAAGGGTTTGTTTTAAGCACATCAGTCAAATGCATACGCAAAAAGATAGGTCTAATCATTTCAGCGAAGCGCTCAAAATCCTCATCATACTTTTTCTTGGATGGTTTCGGAGGAAAAGGCATGGGTTTCTGAACCCATGGTTTTCTTTCCCTACCGTGCTTCCTAGAAACAAAGTCTCTCTTATCATAACGTTGATTCTTTGATTGTGGGTTATCAAGATCAACAGCAGGTTCAATCTCTACATCATTATTATTGCCAGGTTGAGCATCATCATGAATATCATTATTAATATTATCACTAGGTTCATGTTCATTACCAGATTGTGTCTCAGCATCGGAAACAGATATATCATTGGGATTCTCAGGTGTGTCAGCTACAGGTTCACTAGGAGCATGCAAAGTCTTATCATTTTTCTTTTTCTTCTTCTTAGAAGAACTAGGTGCATATATATTAGCTCTCTGAGAATCTTGATTAATTCTCTTAGGGTGGCCTTCCTGATACAGAGGTTCCTGAGTCATTTTACCACCTCTAGTTGCAACTCTAACAGCATAGTCATTATTCTTACTATTTAATTCACTGAGCAAATCGTTCTGAGCCTTAAGTACTTGTTCTACCTGAGTGGTGACCATAGAAGCATGTATACTAGTAAGTTTCAGTTCACCTTTAGCTCTAGACAGATAATCACTCAAGCGTTCAATCATATAAGCATTGTGTTGTAATTGTCTACCAACATAAGCATTGAAGTTTTCTTGTTTCACAATGAAATTGTCAAACTCATCTAAGCATTGGCTCGCAGACTTATAACGAGGAATCTCCTTCATCAAATCTATAGAGAGAATTTACCTTTACTACCTGTGTCGGGTTATCAAGACCATGTATTTCTTCAATAGGCGGTAAATTCTTAACATCTTCAGCTTTAATACCTTTTCTTTCATAGATTTCTTTGCCTCTTGCATATCTTCAGGACTGAGAAATAGAACACCTCTTTTCTTCGGAGTTGGCTTAGGGGCTGGTTCAGGCAGTGTCCAATTATTTTCATTGGCTAGCATTGAAGGAAATATGCCCTAGATGCAATAATAAAGATGTTATTTGTATTTCCTCATACCATGATAAATGTATTTTATTCATGCTAGAATTGTATTAACCGGAAACTTAGTACATGTGTGAATACATAGAAAAAACAGTATGTCCCTAGTATGCCTCTACTAGACTAGCTCATTGATCAAAGATGGTTATGTTTCCTAGCCATAGACATGAGTTGTCATTTGATCAACGGGATCACATCATTAGGAGAATGATGTGATGGACAAGACCCATCCGTTAGCTTAGCACTATGATCATTTAGTTTTACTGCTATTGCTTTCTTCATGACTTATACATGTTCCTATGACTATGAGATTATGCATCTCCCGAATACCGTAGGAACACCTTGTGTGCTATCAAACGTCACAACGTAACTGGGTGATAAAAAAGATGCTCTACAGGTGTCTCCGAAAGTGTTCGTGGTGTTGGCATAGATCAAGAATAGGATTTGTCACTCCGAGTGTCGGAGAGGTATCTTTGGGCCCTCTCGGTAATGCACATCATAATAAGCCTTGCAAACAAATTACTAATGAGTTAGTCACAGGATGATGTATTACAGAACGAGTAAAGAGACTTGCCGGTAACGAGATTGAACTAGGTATTGAGATACCGACGATCGAATCTCGGACAAGTAACATACGATTGACAAAGCGAACAACGTATGTTGTTATGCGGTTTGACCGATAAAGATCTTCGTAGAATATGTAGGAGCCAATATGAACATCCAGGTTCTGCTATTGGTTATTCACTGGAGATGAGTCTCTGTCATGTCTACATAGTTCTCGAACCCGTAGGGTCCGCACGCTTAACGTTTGATGACGATCGGTATTATGAGTTTATGAGTTTTGATGTACCGAAAGTAGTTCGGAGTCCCGGATGAGATCACGGACATGAAGAGGAGTCTCGGAATGTCCGAGACGTAAAGATTGATATATTGGACGACTATATTCGGACACTAGAAGTGTTCTCGAAAGTTTCGGAATTTACCGGAGTGCCGAGGGGGTTACCGGAACCCCCCCCCCCCGGAAAGTTGGGCCCTAGCGGGTCATAAGGGAGAAAGAGGGCAGCAGCCAGGAGGTGGCACGCCCCCTCCCAAGGAGTAGTCCGAATTGGACTAGGGGAGGGGGTGCGACCCCCTCTTTCCTTCTCCTTCTCTCCCTCTCTTTCCTTCCCTCTTGGTGATTCCTACTAGGAATAGGATTGCAATCCTATTCCTAGTAGGATTGCACCCGAGGCGCACCATAGAGGGGCCAGCCGGCCTCCCCCTTGCTCCTTTATATACGGGGGCAGGGGGCACCCTAGAAGACACAAGTTGATCAGTTGATCTCTCCCAACCGTGTGCGGTGCCCCCCTCCACAGTAACACACCTCGGTCATATCGTTGCAACGCTTAGGCGAAGCCTTGCGACGGTAACTTCATCATCTCTGTTACCACGCCGTTGTGCTGACGAAACTCTCCGTTGAAGCTCAAATGGATCAAGAGCTCGTGGGTCGTCATCAAGTTGAACGTGTGCTGAACGTGGAGGTGTCGTACGTTCGGTGCTTGATCGGTTGGTTCGCGAAGAAGTTTGACTACATCAACCGCGTCACTAGACGCTTCCGCTTTCGGTCTACAAGGGTACGTAGACACACTCTCCCCCTCATTTCTAATGCTATGCATCTGGTAGATAGATCTTGCGTGATCGTAGGCAAATTTTGAAAATACTACGTTACCCAAGAGTGGTATCAGAGCCAGGTCTATGCGTAGATGATATGCACGAGTAGAACACAAGTGAGTTGTGGACGATATTAGTCATACTACTTACCAGCATGTCATACTTTTCTTCGGCGGTATTGTGAGATGAAGCGGCCCGGACCAACATTACGCGAGACTGGTTTCACCGTTATGAGCACTCGTTCCTTAAAGGTGATTGGCGGGTGTCTGTCTCTCTCACTTTAGCTGAATCGAGTGTGGCTACGCTCGGTCCTTGTGAAGGTTAAAACATCACATACTTGACGAAACATCGTTGTGGTTTTGTATGCGTAGGTATCGGTTCTTGCTAAGCCCGTAGCAGCCACGTAAAACTTGCAACAACAAAGTAGAGGATGTCTAACTTGTTTTTGCAGGGCATGTTCTGATGTGATATGGTCAAGACATGATGAGTGATACGGTTTTGTATGAGATGATCATGTTTTGTAAAGTTATCGGCAACTGGCAGGAGCCATATAGCTGTCGCTTTATTTTATGAAATGCAATCGCCATGTAATTGCTTTACTTTATCACTAAGTGGTAGCGATAGTCGTAGAAGCAATAGTTGGCGAGACGACAATGATGTTACGATGGAGATCAAGGTGTCGCGCCGGTGATGAAGATGATCATGATGGTGCTTTGAAGATGGAGATCAAAAGCACAAGATGATGATGGCCATATCATGTCACATATTATGATTGCATGTGATGTTTATCTTTTTATGCTTCTTATTTTGCTTAGTACGCCAGTAGCGTTATAAGATGAACCCTTCGAAAATTTCAAGGTATAAGTGTTCTCCCTGAGTATGCACCATTGCGAAAGTTCGTCGTGCCGAGGCACCAAATGATGATCGGGTGTGATAAGCTCTACGTTCAAATACAACGGGTGTAAGCCAGTTTTGCACACGCAGAATACTCGGGTTAAACTTGACGAGCCTAGCATATGCAGATATGGCCTCGGAACACTTGAGACCAAAAGGTCGAACGTGAATCATATAGTAGATATGATCAACATAAGATGTTCACCATTGAAACTACTCCATCTCACGTGATGATCGGACATGGTTTAGTTGATTTGGATCACGTGATCATTTAGATGACCGGAGGGATGTCTATCTAAGTGGGAGTTCTTAAAGTAATATGATTAATTGAACTTTAATTTTATCATGAACTTAGTCCAGATAGTTTTTGCATATCTATGTTGTTGTAGATCAATGGCCCGTGCTACCGTTCCTTTGAATTTTAATGCATTCCTAGAGAAAGCTAAGTTGAAAGATGATGGTAGCAATTACACGGACTGGGTCCGTAACTTGAGGATTATCCTCATTGCTGCGCAGAAGAATTATGTCCTCGAAGCACCGCTAGGTGACAAGCCCCCTCCCGCTAATGTAGACGCTTTGAATGTCTGGCAGACGCGGCCTGATGACTACACGATAGTTCAGTGTGCCATGCTTTATGGCTTAGAACCGGGACTTCAACGGCGTTTTGAACGTCATGGACCATATGAGATGTTCCAGGAGTTGAAGTTAATATTTCAAGCAAATGCCCAGATTGAGAAATATGAGATTTCCAATAAGTTCTATAGCTGCAAGATGGAGGAGAATAGTCCTATCAGTGAACACTTGCTCAGAATGTCTGGGTACTACAATCATATGACTCAACTTGGTTGCAAAGTTGGCGAGGATAGTGTTATTGATAGAGTTCTTCAATCACTGCCACCAAGCTATAAAGGCTTCGTGATGAACTATAATATGCAAGGGATGAAGAAGACAATTCCCGAGCTCTTCGCTATGCTCAAAGTTGCGGAGGTAGAAATCTAAAAGGAGCATCAAGTGTTTATGGTTAACAAGACCACTAGTTTCAATAAAAAGGGCAAGGGAAAGAAGGGGAACTTCAAGAAGAATAGCAAGACAGTTGCTACTCCCGCGAAGAAACCCAAGTCTGGAGCCAAGCCTGAAACTGAGTGCTTCTACTGCAAAGGGACTGGACACTGGAAGCGGAACTTCCCCAAGTATTTGGCGGATAAGAAGGATGGCAAGGTGAACAAAGGTATATGTGATATACATGTTATTGATGTGTACCTTACTAATGCTCGTAGTAGTACCTGGGTATTTGATACCGGTTCGGTTGCTAATATTTGTAACTCGAAACAGGGACTACGGATTAAACGAAGATTGGCTAAGGACGAGGTGACGATGCGCGTGGGAAATGGTTCCAAAGTCGATGTGATCGCCGTCGGCACGCTACCTCTACATCTACCTTCGGGGTTAGTTTTAGACCTAAATAATTGTTATTTGGTGCCAGCGTTAAGCATGAACATTAATCTGGATCTTGTTTGTTGCAAGACGGTTATTCATTTAAATCAGAGAATAATGGTTGTTCTATTTTTAATAATAATATCCTTTATGGTCATGCACCCTTGAAGAGTGGTCTATTCTTGTTGGATCTCGATTGTAGTGATACACATATTCATAATATTGAAGCCAAAAGATGCAAGGTTAATAATGATAGTGCAACTTATTTGTGGCACTGCCGTTTAGGTCATATTGGTGTAAAGCGCATGAAGAAACTCCATAATGATGGACTTTTGGAATCACTTGATTATGAATCACTTGGTGCTTGCGAACCGTGCCTTATGGGCAAGATGACTAAAACTCCGTTCTCCGGAACTATGGAGCGAGCAACAGATTTGTTGGAAATCATACATACTGATGTATGTGGACCAATGAGTGTTGAAGCTCGCGGTGGGTATCGTTATTTTCTGACCTTCACTGAGGATTTGAGCAGATATGGGTATATCTACTTAATGAAACACAAGTCTGAAACATTTGAAAAGTTCAAAGAATTTCAGAGTGAAGTAGAGAACCATCGTAACAAGAAAATAAAGTTTCTACGATCTGATCGTGGAGGTGAATATTTGAGTTAAGAGTTTGGTCTTCATTTGAAACAATGTGGAATAGTTTCACAACTCACGCCACCCAGAACACCACAGCGTAATGGTGTGTCCGAACATCGTAACCGCACTTTATTGGATATAGTGCGATCTATGATGTCTCTTACCGATTTACCACTATCATTTTGGGGTTATGCTTTAGAGACAGCTGCATTCACGTTAAATAGGGCACCATCTAAATCCGTTGAGACGACACCTGATGAACTGTGGTTTGGCAAGAAACCAAAGTTGTCGTTTCTTAAAGTTTGGGGCTGCGATGCTTATGTGAAAAAACTTCAACCTGATAAGCTCGAACCCAAGTCGGAAAAATGTGTCTTCATAGGATACCCAAAAGAGACTGTTGGGTACACCCTCTATCACAGATCCGAAGGCAAGATATTCTTTGCTAAGAATGGATCCTTTCTAGAGAAGGAGTTTCTCTCGAAAGAAGTGAGTGGGAGGAAAGTAGAACTTGATGAGGTAATTGTACCTTCTCCCGAATTGGAAAGTGGAACATCATAGAAACTAGTTCCAGTGATTCCTACACCAATTAGTGAGGAAGCTAACGATGATGATCATGAAACTTCAGACCAAGTTTCTGCTGAACGTCGTAGATCAACCAGAGTATGTTCCGCACCAGAGTGGTACGGTAACCCAGTTCTGGAAGTCATGTTACTAGACCAAGATGAACCTACGAACTATGAGGAAGCGATGATGAGCCCAGATTCCGCAAAATTGCTTGAGGCCATGAAATCTGAGATGGGATCCATGTATGAGAACAAAGTGTGGACTTTGGTTGACTTGCCCGATGATCGGCAAGCCATCGAAAATAAATGGATCTTCAAGAGGAAGACCGGCGCGGACGGTAATGTTACTGTTTACAAAGCTCGACTTGTTGCGAAAGGGTTTCGACAAGTTCAAGGAGTTGACTACGATGAGACTTTCTCACATGTAGCAATGCTTAAGTCTGTCCGAATCATGTTAGCAATTGCCGCATTTTATGATTATGAAATCTGGCAAATGGATGTCAAAACTGCATTCCTGAATGGATATCTCAAAGAAGAGTTGTATATGATGCAACCAGAGGGTTTTGTCGATCCAAAAGGTGCTGACAAAGTATGCAAGCTCCAGCGATCCATCTATGGACTGGTGCAAGCATCTCGGAGTTGGAATATACGCTTTGATGAGGTGATCAAAGCATATGGTTTTATGCAGACTTTTGGAGAAGCCTGTATTTACAAGAAAGTGAGTGGGAGCTCTGTAGCATTTCTGATATTATATGTGGATGGCATATTGTTGATTGGAAATGATATAGAATTTCTGGATAGCATAAAAGGATACTTGAATAAGAATTTTTCAATGAAAGACCTCGGTGAAGCTGCTTACATATAGAGATAGATCAAGACGCTTAATTGGACTTTCACAAAGCACATACATTGATAAAGTTTTGAAGAAGTTCAAAATGGATCAGTCAAAGAAAGGGTTCTTGCCTGTGTTACAAGGTGTGAAGTTGAGTAAGACTCCATGCCCGACCACTGTAGAAGATAGAGAGAAAATGAAAGTCATTCCCTATGCCTCAGCCATAGGATCTATCATGTATGCAATGCTGTGTACCAGACCTGATGTGTGCCTTGCTATAAGTCTAGCAGGGAGGTACCAAAGTAATCTAGGAGTGGATCACTGGACAGCGGTCAAGAACATCCTGAAGTACGTGAAAAGGACAAAGGATATGTTTCTCGTGTATGGAGGTGACAAAGAGCTCGTTGTAAACGGTTACATCGATTCCAGCTTTGACACTGATCCGGATGACTCTAAGTCACAAACCGGATATGTATTTTTATTGAACGGTGGAGTTGTCAGTTGGTGCAGTTCCAAGCAGAGCGTCGTGGCAGGATCTACGTGTGAAGCGGAATACATAGCTGCTTCGGAAGCAGCAAATGAAGGAGTCTGGATGAAGGAGTTCATATCCGATCTAGGTGTAATACCTAGTGCATCGGGTCTAATGAAAATCTTTTGTGACAACACTGGAGCAATAGCCTTGGCGAAGGAATCCAGGTTTCACAAGAGAACAAAGCACATCAAAAGATGCTTCAATTCCATCCGCGATCTAGTCAAGGAGAGAGACATAGAGATTTGCAAGATACATACGGATCTGAATGTTGCAGACCCGTTGACTAAGCCTCTTCCACGGGCAAAACATGATCAGCACCAGGACTCCATGGGTGTTAGGATCATTACTTTGTAATCTAGATTATTGACTCTAGTTCAAGTGGGAGACTGAAGGAAATATGCCCTAGAGGCAATAATAAAGATGTTATTTGTATTTCCTCATATCATGATAAATGTCTTTTATTCATGCTAGAATTGTATTAACCGGAAACTTAGTACATGTGTGAATACATAGACAAAACAATATGTAGTATGCCTCTACTAGACTAGCTCATTGATCAAAGATGGTTATGCTTCCTAGCCATAGACATGAGTTGTCATTTGATCAACGGAATCACATCATTAGGAGAATGATGTGATGGACAAGACCCATCCGTTAGCTTAGCACTATGATCGTTTAGTTTTACTGCTATTGCTTTCTTCATGACTTATACATGTTCCTATAAGACTATGAGATTATGCAACTCCCAAATATCGTAGGAACACCTTGTGTGCTATCAAACGTCACAACGTAACTGGGTGATCATAAAGATGCTCTACAGGTGTCTCCGAAAGTGTTCGTGGTGTTGGCATAGATCAAGAATAGGATTTGTCACTCCGAGTGTCGGAGAGGTATCTCTGGGCCCTCTCGGTAATGCACATCATAATAAGCCTTGCAAGAAAATGACTAATGAGTTACGCACAGGATGATGTATTACAGAACGAGTAAAGAGACTTGCGGGTAACAAGATTGAACTAGGCATTGAGATACCGACGATCGAATCTCGGACAAGTAACATACCATTGACAAAGGGAATAGCGTATGTTGTTATGCGGTTTGACCGATAAAGATCTTCGTAGAATATGTAGGAGCCAATATGAACATCCAGGTTCCGCTATTGGTTGACTGGAGATGAGTCTCGGTCATGTCTACATAGTTCTCAAACCCGTAGGGTCTGCACGCTTAACGTTTGATGACGATCGGTATTATGACTTTATGAGTTTTGATGTACCGAAGGTAGTTTAGAGTCCCGGA
Source organism: Secale cereale (assembly GCA_902687465.1). Lineage (NCBI taxonomy): Eukaryota > Viridiplantae > Streptophyta > Magnoliopsida > Poales > Poaceae > Secale > Secale cereale. The sequence goes on from LR738711.1 coordinate 294,005,856, forward strand.
TGAGATCACGGACATGACGAGGAGTCTCGGAATGTCCGAGACATAAATATTGATATATTGGACGACTATATTCGGACACCGGAAGTGTTCTGGAAAGTTTCAGAATTTACTGGAGTGTCGAGGGGGTTACCGGAACCCCCCCCCCCCCCGGGGGGGAAGTTGGGCCCTAGTGGGCCATAAGGGAGAAAGAGGGCAGCAGCCAGGAGGTGGCACGCCCCCTCCCAAGGAGTAGTCCGAATTGAACTAGGGGAGGGGGCGCGGCCCCCTCTTTCCTTCGCCTTCTCTCCCTCTTTTTCCTTCCCCTCTTGGTGATTCCTACTAGGAATAGGATTGCAATCCTATTCCTAGTAGGATTGCACCCTAGGCGCACCATAGAGGGGCCGGCCGGCCTCCCCCTTGCTCCATTATATACGGAGGCACAGGCACCCTAGAAGACACAAGTTAATCAGTTGATCTCTCCCAACCGTGTGCGGTGCCCCCCTCCACAGTAACACACCTCGGTCATATCGTTGCAGCGCTTAGGCGAAGCCCTCCGACGGTAACTTCATCATCTTCGTTACCACGCTCTCGTGCAGACGAAACTCTCAGCTCAACTGGATCAAGAGCTCGTGGGACGTCATCAAGCTGAACGTGTGCTGAACGCGGAGGTGCCGTACGTTCGGTGCTTGATCAGTTGGATCGTGAAGAAGTTCGATATAGTAATAACGAATCTTTTCATCGTTGGTAAACAGGGTGGCTATATCATTCAACTTAGTAAGATGTGCCACAACAGTTTCAGACTCATAGCCATGGAAAGGATCAGATTCAACCAAAGTAATTAACTCAGGATCAACAGAGAATTCATAATCCTTATCAGTAACACAGATAGGTGAAGTAGCAAAAGCAGGGTCATGTTTCATTCTAGCATTCAAGGACTTTTCTTTTAGTTTAGCTAATAATTTCTTAAGATCATATCTATCATTGCAAGCAAGAAAGTCTCTAGCAGTTTCTTCATCCATAACATAACCCTCAGGCACAACAGCCAATTCATATCTATTGGGAGTAGTTTCATCATCACTTTCATAAATATCATCAACATTTGCACTCTCCCTAACCTTACAATTTATTCATCTAGAAATTCACCTAGTGGCACAGTATCAGGCATAGAGGTAGTTTCATCATACATAGCAGAAGTAGCATCATCAAGAACATACGACATATCAGATTCAATAGTAGGAGTAGGTGTCGCAAGTTTACTCATAATAGACGAAGAATCAAGTGCAGAGCTAGATGGTAGTTCCTTACCTCCCCTCGTAGTTGAGGGTAAGATCTTGGTTTTTGAGTCCTTCAAATTCTTCATAGTGATAAACAGATATAAATCCCAAGTGACTTAAAGAAGAGAGCTATGCTCCTCGGCAACGGTGCCAGAAAATAGTCTTGATAACCCACAAGTGTAGGGGATCGCAACAATTTTCGAGGGTAAAGTATTCAACCCAAATTTGTTGATTTGACACAAGGGAAGCCAAAGAATACTCTTAAGTATTAGCAGCTGAGTTGTCAATTCAACCACACCTGGAAACTTAGTATCTGCAGCAAGATAGTTTAGTAGCAAAGTAATATGATAGTGGCGGTAGCAGCAATAAAAGTAAAGATAATGTTTTTTGTAGTTTTTGTGATAATAGCAACGGAAAAGTAAATAGGTAACAAGCAATATAGGTAAAGCTCGTAGGCAATGGATCGGTGATGGGAAATTATGTCGGATGCAATTCATCATGTACAAGTTATAACCTAGGGTGACACAGAACTAGCTCTAGTTCATCAATGCAATGTAGGCATGTATTCCGAATATAGTCATACGTGCTTATGGAAAAGAACTTGCATGACATCTTTTGTCCTACCCTCCCGTGGCAGCGGGGTCCAATTGGAAACTAAGGGATATTAAGGCCTCCTTTTAATAGAGTACCGGACCAAAGCATTAACACATAGTGAATACATGAACTCCTCAAACTATGGCCATCACCGGGAGTGGTCCCGATTATTGTCACTTCGGGGTTGCCGGATCATAACACATAGTAGGTGACTATAGACTTGCAAGATAGGATCAAGAACACACATATATTCATGAAAATATAATAGGTTTAGATCTGAAATCATGGCACTCGGGCCCTAGTGACAAGCATTAAGCATAGCAAAGTCATAGCAACATCAATCTCAAAACATAGTGGATACTAGGGATCAAACCCTAACAAAACTAACTCGATTACATGATAGATCCCATCCAACCCATCACCGTCCAGCAAGCCTATGATGGAATTACTCACACACGGCGGTGAACATCATGGAATTGGTGATGGAGGAAGGTTGATGATGACGATGGCGACAATCTCCACTCTCCGGAGTCTCGAACGGACTCCAGATCAGCCCTCCCGAGAGAGATTAGGGCTTGGCAGCGGCTCCGTCTTGTGAAACGCGATAATTCCTTCTCTCTTATTTTTTTCTCCCCGAAACGGAAGATATAGGATCTGGGGATACGTCGGTGGAGCACCAGGGGGCCCACGAGGCGGGGGGGGTGCGCCCCCACCCTCGTGGACTGGCCCAAGGCCCCTTGGTGTGGATCTTCTTGCATGTATTTTTTATATTTTCTGAAATAATTCTCCGTTGATTTTCAGGCGATTCCGAGAACTTTTTATTCTGCACAAAAACAACACCATGGCAGTTCTGCTGAAAACAACGTCAGTCAGGGTTAGTTCCATTCAAATCATGCAAGTTAGAGTCCAAAACAAGGGCAAAAGGGTTTGGAAAAGTAGATATGTTGGAGACGTATCAGCGCACGGGAGATAGACACGGAGGGAGGCGCGCGGCAAACAGCGAGGGAAGCACGCCGGCGGATGGAGGCGGGTCATCGGCAGGAGGCAAGGTTGGGGCGGGGGTTGGCGACGTGAGGCACGCTGGGAGGAGGGGGTCATGACGGAGGCGCTCTGGGAGGAGGGGATAGGGCTAGCGGCGCGCGGGGTGGCGGTGGGATCCGGGCGGCGGCGCGCTGGGTGAAGGTGGGATCGGGGCGGCACGTTGGGCGGAGGTGGGTTCGTGCGGCGGCATGAGGAAGAAAATGGACGCGCCTCTATATAGGGCGCGAGGGTAGCAGAATAATATTTTGTTACGGGTAACAAAATAGTCCAGTCATATCCCCGTGCAGGATATACATAAACACTATTCTGATCACAACATTAACTTCCTGAGTTACACGCGTGAACTTCCCTTTGTAGGAACCCCAACTTCTGGCTATCTTCGCAACCATGTCTCTCCCCGTGAATTTTTCTGGTTAATCGTGTTCTATGTGATATAAGTGTAATCTTCAAATAGTTTCTAGCAACTAAATGCCCATTTTAAATATGAATCTCGTTCATAGGCGGATTTTGCTTTCGGGTCGTGATGAACTCGCGTTTTTTGCAATTTTACTACCTAAGTTGTTCGACCTGAACTTCCCCATGTGCTAGGTTGAACTTCCGCCAATATTGCCCAAATGGGGATTGCGACATACCGTTGGAAAGCTATGGACACCAGTATCATGACCCAACTTAATTTTTTGTCAAAATGTAAGCGGTTTAAGAACAGTTTTGAAAATCGTTTTTTCTTCACACATAAAACGTGAATCGTATTTTCGATCTCATTTCTAAACCATCGGAATGCGGCATATAATATGTCGTTGGAAAGTTGCTGCAAAACCTCCCCTTCCACATGTTGAAAGTTTTCTCTAATTCCCTATGGTTAAAATGTAATTTGGAAAAACGTAAAATTTCGCAAACCGAACAGACGAGTTAGTATTTTCGATGCCATTTCTAAATGGCTAATCCAATTGAGGCATATGATATGGCGTTGGAAAGCTTATGAAAATGCGCTACCTTTTCAAGTTGAAAGTTTTTTCTAATTTATAACGGTTTAAGAGTAATTTGGAAAACGGCACAAGTACCACCGAGTTCGTATTTTCGAGCTAATTTTTTTACCGTCGTCTGAATGCAGCAAACGATATGGCGTTGGAAAGCTTGAACAAATACGAAACTGTTTGGTAGTTTCTCCCGATTCTTTACGGTTTTAAGACTATTTCGAAAATGGATAAAAATGTATTTTCGCTGTATTTTCTACAAACTTTATCGGAATGGGGCAAATAATATACCGTTGAAAAGCTATGGAAACTGCGAAACTTTTTCATGTTGATGGTTTTTTGTGATTCTCAGCCGTTTTCAAGTAATTTAGAAAATGGCGGGATCATAATTTCTGCGTTCATCGCGAAACAGATTCGTCGAAAATGCATCGCGTGAAGTACTTGAACTTCTGTGGCAGTTCTGCTTGAACTTCACTCTGTTTTTGACGTGATATTTTTTGCCCGTAACTCTCAAACCCCTTACCGGAATTGAGAAAATGATATACCGATGAAAAGCTGTCGAAAACACGCAACTTCCCCATGTTGATCAGTTTTTCATACTCGTGATGGTTCAAAAGAATTTTTTGAATACATAAAAATTTGCTTTAAACAGTATACATGAAAATTTTAAATTGTTCATCAAAATGTAGCACATAATATAACATTGGAAAGCTTATGAATATCAGCAAGTTTTTCATGTAGACAGGTGTTACAAATTCGTTGTCATTTGAGAGCAGTTTTAAAAATGGCAAAAACGTCATTTTTTTACCTGTTTTTTACATGTAATTGAAGGTCGAATGTCTGGCACTAGAGATCTTGAATTTCATTCGGAGGAGCACGTGAACTTATTCCAACAAACCTTTTAAGCTCTTTGTTTTCTATTCATATTTCTTACGTGAAACGCATTTCGTGTAGTAGTTGAACTTCTCGTTGTTTTCATCTTTAACTTCTGTCATGTATTTTTGTTCAACCTCTCTCACAAGAATTTTGAATTTTTCTCGAACCGAGTACTTGAACTTCTAGCAACAAAACTTTTAGCCTTTGTTTTTTCATTCCTTTTTCATACAAAATGCACACCATGTAGTGTGTGAACTTCTGTTATGTGACCTTCTCCCTACCTCTATAGTGACCTTCTCCCTGCACCTTATACATGTGACCTTCTCCTTGCCTCTATGGTGACCTTCTCCCTGCTTCTATGGTGACCTTTTTCCTCCATCTGTTGACGATGGTAGCGGCAACAGACGTGGTTCGTCGTCCTTCCCGATCTACACACATAGACATGCCTCTGAGGTGAACTTTTTCATAGTAGTAGCTCAATTGAAGCAACTAATGATGACCTGAACTTTTGAAGAATACACGAAAAATGCAGAAGATTCAGTGGGGGCGAGGTGATGCACATAACACACTTGACCTTCTCGAACACAACATTTTGCAAGTTCATATTATTTTAATTTACTGAGATACACATAACACGCTTGACCTTCCCGAACACAACATTTTGACTTTCTCAGCTTTTATATTTTGAACTTCTGCCTATTTATTTTTATAAATGGGGGAAATAAAACTGATCTATTTTTCCCAATTAGGAATTTCACAGCTTTATTTTTTTGGGTTGAAAAACAATTTGTTTCTTTTTCTTAATATCTAGGTTTTCCATACAAGTTTTTTTTTGTGAAATTCCTTGTTTTTTTCAAGAGAGGTTCTATTTTTTCGAGAAAAGAGGTGGGATGCGAGCAGTAGAAAATTTTGGATTTATTTTAACATTTTGAGCTTCCATATTTGAACAATTTGAACTTCTCATAATTTTTCCTACGAACATTATTGGGTTTGTATTCTTTTGTTTCCCTTTTTGTTGTTTATGAACACAATTTGATATTTCAGCCACACGGGACGAAATAAGTAATAGAATAATGTGTTGAACTGTTGTTTCCCTTACTGGTGAAACCTTGGTCAATGCTAAAGTAGATCTGGAAGGACACAGAAAACCGACATACACACATATGTGGAGAGAGAAATTATATGTACACACACTTAGTAATACATGAACCTTCCACGAACTAATACATGAACTTCTCTGTACACACCATACAAACATCGAGAATTATAGAACATGAACTTTCCGTTCCATCTTTTTCAGAAGTGCACCTTTTTACTCGATGCGAACTTCAAGTTTTTTTATACATGAACTTCATTGTGAATTTACATTTTATTTCTGCACGTGAACTTTGTACATGAACTTTTTATCATGTTATAAATTTTTGAACCTTTTCATTTCTTATATGTGAACTTCTTTCTGTTTCTCTTATATGTAGAAAAAGTAAATAAAACCACTCGTTTTTTGTCCTATGAACTTGCCGAGCTAAAACAATTATACTTATTCTTGAGTTAAAAAAATCGAACTTCTATATTTTTGTTTCATGAATTCCTTGGTAGTTATATATGAACTTCTCAACACCACGATTTGTAAGGTGCAAAACATACACAAAAACAGAAGGGAAGATGTAAAATGAGTGTGCAAAAAATGTAGAAATTTGGGGATCATTTGAGTATAAGAATCAGCAGAAAAAGGTTGTGCATGCTTACAAACAATATTCTCACATGACCTGGCCACACCGTAACTACATGCACCCAATCCTTTTTACATAAAAAATGCATCAACTAGTGGCGGACTTACATTTCTCCACCACACATTCCCTTTATCACATTTCTCCACCGCACATTCCCTTTCTATCTTCTCAGTTTACCCACATAGTGTTGATGCGTTATCTTCTCCGTGCTTTTCTTCTTCTTCCCTATACTCTCAAACAAGCAACATGTTAATTCAGAAAGCAACCACAATGGTGGCCAATTTTCTGGAGAAGCTGTTGAGAAATTAAGCAATTGTTCGATTAATTTAATCCAAGAATGAATCATGAACATGATATAGACAGTGCCAATGACATACTGAAAATTCATGATGTACGCACATACTAGACATATAGTAGAAACATCTACGCAAACTACTAGTACTGCACACATGGAAATAATCAGGATAAGGGTAAGCATGTTATACCCTCCAGTTGGCCAGTTGGCCGGATCAGCAGCAGAGGCGGCGGCCTCGTCGGCGATGCGCTTGTCGGAGGCGGCCTTGTCGGCAGCAGCCTTGTCAGCGTCGGTGCTGGTGCTCATGGTGAAGACGAAGGTGACGCGGACGAAGATGTAGTCGACGTAGAGGAAGCAGTCGAACCGAGGCGAGCAGTCGCGTAGAAGACGCTCCCCAAAAACCTAATCGCCCCTCTCCCGTACAGGATCTGGAGAGGCGGGGTTTCGGAGGCCTGCTCTCCCGTCGGCCGTGTACGCGGAAGACGGGATGGAGTCACCGGCGACAGCAGCAGCGAGAGGAACGACAGAGGTGGTGGTGGCAGAGCAGATGTGATTTATATTCTTCTCTAGAGAGGAGCGACCTCTCTTATATAGGCGCAGAGGAGGAGACAAACGGTCCAGCATAAACGCACATAATGAATCACAATGAATTCTGGTAACGGCCGTACTTAAGACCGCACATAATGAATCACAATGAATTCTGGTAACGGCCGTACTTAAGACCGCACATAATGAATCACAATGAATTCTGGTAACGGCCGTACTTAAGACGAAACGTTTCAGCTCGTATTCATTTTCCATTAATCGTTTTCAGTTGACTGTTCAAATTCCAATCATGCGTGACAAAAAGAACACATCGGCTCGGCGAGATTCCCGCAACCCGCAGCATGGGCCCTTAGGGATTTTTTCTGTAATTTCTAAATGGGCCCAAAGCCCATTTCATATTCAGCAATCCCCCACCAGATCCCAAAGGCCCATGGTGTTGTCCTCTATTCCAAACTCTGTTTTGATATACCAGTATTTCAGTGGAGACCTGTTAAGATTGAACATCCACCTAGAGCAAATAGCTACACCCCTCCACAACTGAACAATGGACTAAGCCTTGAATTGTCAGTTTGGCGTAAAGAGGTTTCACCACATGTCTTACTGATACTAGGCTGCCGAAGGCTGACCCCTCGGGTGGAGCATATAAGTCACACTCCTGGCCTGTTCATGAGCTTACTAGAGATCACCCCAATCTCATAGACTGTGACCAGCAGTCGGGCTCATATAGGTGTGTTCCTCCAAAGATCGCTCTGTAGGATAGCATCTTGCTTATACATATAAGCCTTGGAACACATTAAGACAGTAGTCATCCTCCCATACAGTATTGAGAGTATTGCATCTCGAGCGGAGTGGGTTAGTATAGTTACTCTCCTCAGTTCACCACTGGCTTGTTTTCCCAGGTCCTACTTCACGGGATCTCCGATCACATAGGTTGGGTTACCACCATGGCAACTCATGTGGGTCTCATGCCCATCTCCCTCGATGCATTATCTATCACAACACGTGATAGCCCTTTTGTGAAGGGATCTGCCAGATTCTTAGCCGTATGGACATATTCCAACGCTATCACCCCGGAGTTTCCCAATTTTCTGACAGCTTTTAATCTCATTCTTATGTGTTTGTTGGACTTCATGTTGTCCTTTGAACTCTTCACCTTGGTGATGACGGTCTGATTGTCACAGTTCATAAGGATAGCCGGAACCGGTTTATCAACCAATGGCAAGTCCATCAAGAGATCTCAAAGCCATCCCGCTTCGACACCAGATGTGTCTAATGCTGTTAATTCTGCTTCCATTGTCGATCTCGTTAAGATCGTTTGCTTGCAAGACTTTCAGGAAACAGCGCCACCTCCAAGAGTAAACATATACCCAGTTGTGGCCTTTATCTCATCAGCATCAGAGATCCAATTCGCATCACTATATCCTTCAAGAACCGATGGGTATCCAGAATAGTGAAGTCCATAGGTCACAGTACCTTTCAAGTAGCGCATAATTTGTTCAATGGCATGCCAGTGTACATCACCCGGATTGGAAACAAACCGGCTCAGTTTGCTCACAGCAAACATGATGTCAGGCCTCGTAGCACTCGCTAGGTACATAAGTGAACCAATGACTTGAGAGTATCTCTGTTGATCCTTAGTTGTGCCCTCGTTCTTTCGAATCCGCACACTAGGATCATATGGTGTTGGAGAAGTCTTGCAGTCCGAATATTCAAAACGACTCAAGATCTTCTCAACATAGTGAGATTGCAGAAGTGTAATCCCACCCTCATTATCTCTCAACAGCTTGATGTTTAAAATAACATCAGCCACACCAAGGTCCTTCATCTCAAAATTCTGAGATAGAAACGACTTAACCTCCTCAATGACTTTGAGGTTGGTCCCAAATATCAGTATGTCATCAACATACAAGCACAGTATAACTCCTTCGCCCCCACCATGGCGATAGTATACACATTTGTCAGCTTCATTAACAACAAAGCCAACCGATGTTAAAGTTGTATTGAACTTCTCATGCCATTGCTTAGGTGCTTGTTTCAAGCCATATAAAGATTTCAGTAACTTACACACTTTTCCTTCCTGGCCATCTATTACAAAGCCATCTGGCTGTTGCATATAGATTTCCTCGTCTAGCTCTCCGTTCAGGAAGGCCGTCTTAACATCCATTTGATGGACGAGAAGACCATGCGAGGCCGCCAACGAGAGTAATACTCGTATGGTGGTCAGTCTGGCCACAGGTGAATAAGTATCGAAGAAATCCTCATCTTCTTTCTGGGAATAACCCTTGGCCACAAGCCTAGCCTTGTACTTTTCAATCGTACCATCGGGACTAAGCTTCTTTTTGAACACCCACTTACATCCCAATGGTTTGCAACCATAGGGACGATCAGTAATCTCCCATGTCCCGTTAGCCATGATGGAATCCATCTCGCTACGGACCGCTTCCTTCCAGTAGTCAGATTCTGGAGACGCATAAGCTTCTGAAATAGAAGTGGGAGTATCATCCACAAGGTACACAAGGAAATCATCACCAAAGGACTTTGCAGTCCTCTGTCTCTTGCCCCTACCAAGGGTTTCCTTGTCCTCCTCCTCAGGATTTTTATCATGTGTTTGTTCATAATATTCCATCGGAATGGCAGGTTCAGGAGTCTCATCAGATTCCAGTCTAGAAGTGCTTTGCATATCTCTCATAGGAAAAATATCCTCAAAGAATGTAGCATCTTTAGACTCCATAATCGTACCGACTTTCATGTCAGGTACCTCAGATTTCACTACCAGAAATCTATAGCCGACGCTATTCTTAGCGTAGCCCAAATTAACGCAATCCACAGTCTTTGGTCCAAGCTTACGCTTTTTGGGGATCAGCACATTGACTTTCGCCAAACAGCCCCAAGTACGTAAGTATGAGAGTGTTGTTCTTCTCTTTTCCCATTGTTCATAGGGAGTGATCTCATTGTCTTTTGTCGGAACTTTATTCAGGACATGACATGATGTCAATATAGCCTCCCCCCACCATGCCTTGGATAAACCCGATGTATCTAACATGGCGTTAACCAAATCAGTTAGAGTACGGTTTTTCCGTTCGGCAACCCCATTTGACTGAGGTGAGTAGGGAGGCGTCCTCTCATGAATAATACCATGTTCCGCACAAAAGGAATCAAACTCATTAGAGAAATACTCTCCACCACGATATGACCGGACTCGTTTTATTTTCTTTTCAAGTTGATTCTCAACTTCTGCCTTATAGATTTTAAAGTAGTGTAGAGCCTCATCTTTAGTGTTTAAAAGATATACATAGCAGTATCTAGTAGAATCATCTATCAGTGTCATGAAGTATCTCTTTCCACCTTTAGTCAACACACCATTCATCTCACAAAGATCAGAATGTATGAGTTCTAATGGCGCCAAGTGTCTCTCCTCCGCAGCCTTATGGGGCTTGCGAGGTTGCTTTGCTTGCACACACGAATGGCACTTAGAACCTTTGGCTAAAGTGAAACTTGGGATTAAATTTAACTTTGCTAACCGCGTCATACAACCAAAACTAATGTGACAAAGACGTGAATGACAAACTTCTGTTTCATTAACATTTGAATGAATATTGTTCACGACTTTATTACAAAAATCAGCGAGGGAAAAGCGGAATAGACCTCCACATTCATAACCTTTTCCAACAAACAGTCCATATTTCGTAACAACTACTTTATTAGACTCGAATACCAGCTTAAACCCTTCTCTACATAGAAGGGAACCACTAACGAGATTCTTCTTGATGGCGGGGACATGTTGCACGTTCTTCAGTTGCACGATCCTTCCCGAAGTAAACTTCAGATCGACCGTGCCAACACCATGAACAGAAGCACTCGCGCCATTCCCCATCAGTACGGACCCGTTTCCTGTGGCCTGATAAGAAGAAAACAATGAAATGTCAGCACACACATGAATATTTGCACCTGTGTCAATCCACCAATCGGTAGACTAGCAAACTGAAAATACAGTAAACAAATTACCGTACCCAGATGGCCCACTCTCATTGTTGCTCACAATCATGTTGACAGCCTTGGAGTCCTGTCCTGGCTTCTTGAACTTGTGTGGGCACTTGACAGCCCAATGTTCATCAGAACCACAAGTGAAACAGCCACCCTTCTTCTTATCCTTCTTGAAAGGCTTCTTGCCCTTCTTCTTAAACTCGGTATTCTGTTGGACACCAGTCTTTCCCTTGGGCTTGTGGGGGTTGAAGTTCTTCTGCACCATGTTGGCGACAGAGGTCCCTTCGTTCCCTTTTCCATTCGAGTCTTTTGCTCTCGAGTTCTGCTCAACACTCGGATGGCCAATGACATCCTCAACTGAGAATTCACGCCTCTGATGTTTCAGAGTGGTAGCAAAATTCCTCCAGGAATTGGGTAGCTTAGCGATGATGCATCCCGCGACAAATTTGCCCGGCAGCACACACTTCAGAACCTCAAGTTCCTTAGCGATGCACTGTATCTCATGAGCCTGTTCCAATACAGGACGGTTTTCAACCATCTTGTAATCGTGGAACTGCTCCATAATATACATCTCGCTTCCAGCATCGGTTGCGCCGAATTTAGATTCGAGCGCCTCCCACAAGTCCTTGGCAACCCGCATATGTAAATATGCATCAACCAACTTATCTCCGATCACGCTCAGAACGCATCCAACAAAGACGACGGTGGCCTCCCTGAACGCCTTCTCCTGTTCAGGAGCAATCGTTCCCGTGGGAGTCACACCGGCGACCCAGAACACGTTCATCGCCATGAGCCATAAGACGGTTTTGGTCTGCCAACGCTTAAAGTACGTCCCCGTAAACGGGGCAGGTTTGAGTGCAGCAGCAAAACCATGGATCGAAAATTGCCTACACAGATTAGGTTTTTGGATTGTTGAGAAATTAAGCAATTGTTCGATTAATTTAATCCAAGAATGAATCATGAACATGATATAGACAGTGCTAATGACATACTGAAAATTCATGATGTACGCACATACTAGACATATAGTAGAAACATCTACGCAAACTACTAGTACTGCACACATGGAAATAATCAGGATAAGGGTAAGCATGTTATACCCTCCAGTTGGCCAGTTGGCCGGATCAGCAGCAGAGGCGGCGGCCTCGTCGGCGATGCGCTTGTCGGAGGCGGCCTTGTCGGCAGCAGCCTTGTCAGCGTCGGTGCTGGTGCTCATGGTGAAGACGAAGGCGACGCGGACGAAGATGTAGTCGACGTAGAGGAAGCAGTCGAACCGAGGCGAGCAGTCGCGTAGAAGACGCTCCCCAAAAACCTAATCGCCCCTCTCCCGTACAGGATCTGGAGAGGCGGGGTTTCGGAGGCCTGCTCTCCCGTCGGCCGTGTACGCGGAAGACGGGATGGAGTCACCGGCGACAGCAGCAGCGAGAGGAACGACAGAGGTGGTGGTGGCAGAGCAGATGTGATCTATATTCTTCTCTGGAGAGGAGCGACCTCTCTTATATAGGCGCAGAGGAGGAGACAAACGGTCCAGCATAAACGCACATAATGAATCACAATGAATTCTGGTAACGGCTGTACTTAAGACCGCACATAATGAATCACAATGAATTCTGGTAACGGCCGTACTTAAGACCGCACATAATGAATCACAATGAATTCTGGTAACGGCCGTACTTAAGACGAAACGTTTCAGCTCGTATTCATTTTCCATTAATCGTTTTCAGTTGACTGTTCAAATTCCAATCCTGCGTGACAAAAAGAACACATCGGCTCGGCGAGATTCCCGCAACCCGCAGCATGGGCCCTTAGGGATTTTTTCGTAATTGCTAAATGGGCCCAAAGCCCATTTCATATTCAGCAGAAGCTTCCATGTACTCTTGTTTTTGCAGTCGGACTGGCCCATCAGGAGAAGCTGACCTGCAATGGTGGCCAATTTTCTAGCGGGGTTATGGAGTTGGCCGACGGAGCGGCCAGGGGTGCTAGAGGCAAGGGCACGTCTGGTAGCCAAGAGTACGGCCACCAGCAACATGTAGTGTCTACAGCAAAGGCCATGGCCGTTGTCTTCCATGGGATGTAGCTAGCAACAAGCAGACCAGTGTCTCCGCGAGGAACAATTTTGGATGGGTCACGCATAACTCGCCTCCATGGCTGCTGGAGAAGACACGGTTGACGGTGTCCTGGACTAGGGGGTATTCAACATGTCGTCTCCCGAACAGGTGTATCGGGCCGAGGACCCCCATGGTGGTTCACTATTGGGCCAGTTCGGACAACCCATGCCACATACAAGGAGGATTCCACAAGACTTGGCGCACAAGACAAGGACTCTCCTAAATCCTAGGCCTCTGATGCATATATAAACCAAGGCCAGTCTAGTTAATAGATGATGACATGACATCCGATATTCACTACTACAATCTCGTGATAGATACATATATTCTGTATTACATCCATATATGAATACAATCAAAAGCAGCATGCAGTGTATTATCTCTTCAAGAGAGCCCGAAGTTGGGTAAAATCCCGTGTACATGTTACCATCGCTCCAAGACGCCTAGTTTAGGACCCCTACTACGAGATACGCTGGATATTGAACCGACATTGGTGCTTTCTTTGAGAGCCTCCTAGGTGTCGTCACGGATCAATGGCATAAATCAGGTGTTATGGTTTCAATTCAATCTATTTTGTCTACATCAGATTTCTTTTGCAATTATTGCCTGCAGTCTTGCGCTATTTTGTTTGCAAACTAGTTTTAATATGAGGCGACGGCGGGCGATCCAAACATAGTAGGCGAGTCAAGGCGCCGCCAGATGCCTTCGTAGAGATCGACCAGCAGCCGGCCGGCCTTGCGTGATGTACACGGTGCTGGGTCGCAAAGAGTACATGCTAGATCGTGCAAGCATGTGCGGCGCCGAGGACAATCCTGCACAAGCATCGGCCATCAGGGGATTTCTTTCCTTTTCTACATGCTCTTTCTTTTTAATCCAGCACACTGACATCGCTTTCATGCACTAGTACTATGAGGAGGCAATATTTTCCTTTATCGCATGACTAACTTAGTCAAGCGCTAGTTTTTGAGGCAAATTTGATAATTTTGACCTATTGGCGTAATCAATTCATGGAATGAACTGCCCGTGAAATTATTTCACAGCCATGACCTTTTCGTGTAGCGCCTACCACGACGGCGCTGCACCCTACTGTGCAGCGCCTAACTCAGGGGCGTTGCACGCCTGTCCATCGTGGCAGTCCCTAGGCCCGCACCCGGCCGTGCAGCGCCTCCGAGCTAGGCGCCACACATGGTAATGTGCCGCGCCTCCGAGCTAGACGCTGCACATTGACATATCCAACAACCACGCTGGACCCCCCACTACTAGAAAAAGGGCTACTAATGGCGCACCGGTTTTGCCCATTAATGGCGCACTACTAGTGCGCCATTACTAGCACGCCATTAGTATTATTTACTAATGGCGCACCTCTGGTGCGCCATTAGTATCTGGCATACTAATAGCGCACCACTGGTGCGCCATTAGTATAGTGCACGGTGCGCCATTAGTATGCCTCGCAGGGGGCCATCTATACCCAGGTGCTTTGGCATACTAATGGCGCACTACATAGAAGTGCGCCATTAGTATTTTTTTTCAATTTTTTCCCTTTTTTTTATTTTTTTCTTAATCTCTGATCATTATGGCTTAATCTAGGGTCAATTTGCTTAATCTCTAGTCAAATTGCACTCTTTGGTCAAACTTCCCATAAGGTCACCCATCCTCACACTACTCCAGTCCGACCGCGCTTAACTTCGTAGTTCTATCCAACCCCAGCACCAGCTCACTTCACACGCACTTGTTGATATATCTATCATATCAATCCTATTAACCCTTCTTGATGTCTAGGAGTTTGTTAATGTTCATGAGTATGATGAAATTTTGAAAATATATTTCAAACTTCCTGGTCATATTATGAATCATATTTTTGAAAAAAAAAATTCGAAAATTTTATATTTTTTTTTCTATTACTAGTGGCGCACCTAGCAAACGGTGCGCCACTAGTAAGTTTGAATTTTTTTGAATTTTTTTGCATGTAGATCTTAAAAGCCCCGTAACTTTTTTTCTGTTAGGTTTTTGGGGATTTTGAAAATGTTTAACGGGGTTCCCCGTTAAATTCGGATGTAACTTTTCGAGTAGATGATTTTTCATATAAAAAACTTTTTAATCCGAGTTCGTATGCAAAAGTTATACCCGTTTTACTAAATTCCAGAGATATTTTGCAAATAAAGTCAAAATTCATATTTGTAAATTTTCCCAACAAGTAGACTACATATCACATGGGAAACTTATTTTCTTTTATTTTTTGACATTTACATCATTTTCTTTTTTTTTAACTGGAAAAGGCGGTCCATGGGGGGGTGCAGTAATGGCCAAGTTACTAATGGCGCACCGTGGTGGTGGTGCGCCATTAGTAGTTGCACCACTCTCACGGTGCGCCATTAGTATTTTTTGAAAATAAAATTAAAAAAATAAAAACAAAATATGGAAAAATAATATTAATGGCGCACCGTGGGAGTGGTGCGCCATTAGTAAGTTGAACTACTAATGGCGCACCACTCCCACGGTGCGCCATTAGTATTTTTTGAAAATAAAATTATAAAAAAATAAAAACAAAATTTGAAAAAAAAATACTAATGGTGCACCGTGGATGTGGTGCGCCATTAGTAGTTCAACTACTAATGGCGCACTATCCACTGGTGCGCCATTAGTAGTTTTGAGAAAAATATGAAGAAAAAAAATTGTTACTAATGGCGCACCACGTCAACGGTGCGCCATTAGTATTTGGATACTAATGGCGCACCGCATGTCTGGTGCGCCATTAGTGTCAATTCCATCTATAGCCCTTTTCCTAGTAGTGCCCACTCCCCCACTCACACTCTCTCCCACTGCCTCCTCACGTCTCCTCACCAATGCTTGCTCCCCAGCTCGCATCGCCTCTCTCTCTATCTAATTCCTCCCTCTTCTTCTCAAGCTCCTCTTCCTTCTTTTTCTTTAGCTTGGCTGCATCCTCCTCTCTAAGCTTTTTCGCAGCCTTCTCCCACCATCCCGCCATCTCATCTTCGCCATCCTCCTTCATTGTTGGTTTGTTGGGTTGGGAAGCCGCCATACCTACAATGAGTGAAACATAATGGTTAGTAAGGACAAATGGAAGCACATGTAAAACAAGAACATATGAAAAAGAAAACATATGAAAAAGAAGAACATATGAAACATTATAGTTAGTGAAGAACATACGGAAATGGTCCATCGAGGTATCCAACCATTCCTCTATAACGAACTTGCCCTTGTCCATCATCACGACCACGAGCTCTACCACCACCACAGCCTCTTGTAAGTCCAAGTTGCCGACCACTTTGTTGTCTAGATCCGCTTTGGCTAGCACTTGGTTGGCTTGGCACTTGTTGGCTACCGCTAGGTTGCCTTGGCACTTGTTGGCTACCGCTAGGTTGGCTACCACTTGGTTGGCTTGGCACTTGTTGGCTACCACTTGGTTGCCTTGGCACTTGTTGGCTACCGCTAGGTTGGCTACCACGTGGTTGCCTTCGCACTTGTTGGCTAGCTCTTGGTTGGCTTGGCACTTGTTGGCTACCACTTGGTTCGGTCCCTTGTGTAGCTCCTTGTTGGCTTGTGCTTGCATCATTTTTCTTGGATCTTTTCCTTGGTTTGGTACATTTTCTTTGGTTGTGGCCATGACCTTTGCACCGCCCATAACGGGAGCTATCACGAGGCTCTTGGAATTGGTCGTTGCCCGCTTCGCGCCGGCCACCATGGCCCCATCCGTCCATGTCGCCTCTAAGACGCTTTGTCTTACGTCTACCCCGTTTAACAACCTTCAACTCTGGAACCGGCCATAGTTGAACTCCATGGTACTCGGCCATTGTGATTGGTCCAAGTAAGGGTGAAAGCGGGGAGCCCATGTTTTCTTGACCGTCATGATTGGGAACTCCGACTCCCTCACGGTGCGTGGGTGGTTGATGTCCATATTCCGAACGCGACCGACGGTATACAAGTATGAGCAAGGGAGATTAAGCAACAATGGCCTCCCGCAAGTGCAATCACATTGTGTTAACCTTCATCGTCCGCATAATCATAGTTGTCATCTTGCAAAGCTTCATCTTGGTTGTTTGTAAACGGACTCAATGTTTGCCCCACTTCTTGGGTCAAAAGAGGTTCAACAATTTCATCTCGCTTCAAGGGTGGTTTGCTACTATCAACCAAAAGGGAGGGTTTCCGGTTCAAGTCCAAATGCAAACTTGAATCAACCTTCTTCGTTGCAAATAACTCAAGAGCCTTGTCAAGTGATTCAGCCACCGTTTCCTTGTATGCAACCCAACATTGCTCCGAGTTAACACGCATTGTCTTCCAACGGACGTGTATTCCAAAGCCTACATTATGCCTTCCCTCCAACTCAACGATATCACTAGGCTGCATCCAATTCAATTCTTTCCTAACTTGTTGCAAGAGCTCCGCATAGCTAGTACTACTATCAAACACAATGTCAAGCTCATCCGGGTCCGGTTCAATATTGCCTCTCAAAAAGGCGTCTTTGTCCGCATGATGAACAAACACACATGTTCTTCCCATCCCTATAAGCATTCCAAGAACACAAGACATTGCTTCCATAGTACTAAATGCAAAGATTAACAAGGAATAGAAACACTAATATATATATCAAACAACAACCCTAACAACAACCCTAACCATAACCCTAACAATAGCCTAAACCTAACCCTAACAACAACATAAGAACACCCATAGGAACACCCATAAACATACATCTCACTTCTCCATGCAAATCTCTAGATCCAAACAAAACTAGGGTTTCCCCAAACTAGTAACATTTGAGCAATTTGATAACATTACTTGGATCAAAACAAGGGGATCGGAGAAGATTACCTTAAGGGAGGGTTTGATTTCGAAATCCATGGACAAATTCTTCGAATATGCAAGATTTGAGAGAGGATTTGAGAGGGGAAGAGAGTGGGAGAGGGGCCTAAGCTCGGGGTGAGAGTGGGAGAGATTGTGAGTGGGGGAGTGGGGGTCCATCGCGGTTGTTGGATAAGTCAATGTGCAGTGCCTAGCTCGGAGGCGCTGCACATTACCATGTGTGGCGCCTAGCTCGGAGGCGCTGCACGGCCGGGTGCGGGCCCACGGGCTGCCACGGTGGACAGGCGTGCAACGCCTCTGAGCTAGGCGCTACACAGTAGGGTGAAGCGCCGTCGTGGCAGGCGCTACACGAAAATGTCATGGCTGTGAAATGGTTTCACGGGCAGTTTATTTCGTGAATTGATTACGCCAACAGGTCAAAATTGTCGAATTTGCCAGTTTTTGATGCATGATTTTCTAAATCTAATCGATGAACAGTGCAAGCTAGCTTTGCATCAAGGGGCGTTTTGTCCGTGCACTTTTATTCGTAGTCTGATGGACATTGCATCTGCAAATAGACTGTAGCTGTCGGGGACGAACTATCTACAGACAAACTTTAGCACGCTTCTTGTGATATCTAATGGATGAATACCGCCGTTTTTGTCCGGCTGTATACTTATCTATCTAGATTACTAATCAAGCATTCCTTTTCTTGATCATTGTTGTAATCACGTGGTGACCTAGCTAACTTTCACTTGACCGGGTTCTCATGGAGGCGTTCATAGCGGCCGGAGAGACGCACCGTCAAAGTGATTAGACGGGCAGACGCGTGCACGGCAGGGCATGCATAGAGCGGCGGCGGCAGATGACCCAGCCCAAGAAATCATGCGCGTTGAAGAGATAGTGCGGGGAAGTGGACCGAACAAAGCTCGGCTCGATGGCAGCACACCACAGGGAGATTTGTTTCCCCCACCCACCTCTTTTTTTAATTATTATTCAGTACCTACCTAGTGGATCGCCGGTTTACTCACTACTTCTACTGACGAGTACGCAAAACAAAAGTACTAGTACTAAGTATAGCGAGGACTATTTTCGCAGCATGTTCAGTACGGATCAGTTTGTCCGTTTGCTTTGAACCGCTAAGGTCGTCGCCGCCGGTGAACAGGTTTTATTTTTCCAAACTCTCACGTTAGCATTATTATACACAATATATTTCTGCTGGCTTGTACTGCATTATTTTTGCAGAGGTATTCTACGGACGCTTGTACGTGACGCTGGCCTGGACAACGGCCCTTTCGCCGTCACCTCGGTCAGCCGGCCTATGCCGACATTGACCTCGCGCCTGATAATCGAACTCGACTACGCTATGCCGCCACCTCGGCACCTTCGTTCCGTAGGCGTTGACTAAGTTGTGGCATCGCCTTGGGGCGCCGCTTTATGTCATCGTCTCCGCGCGGCCACTCCACCGAGTCAACCATGGCGCTCAGGCCATATATTTTTTATTATTATCATTTGCTTCACTTAAATTAACTAAGTAGAATTTTTTTTAAATATATATATATATATATATATATATATATATATATATATATATATATTATGGACTGTGATATTTGGCACATGTGTGTCATATAAGCAAAACTGCCACATCTCTACTTCTTTCACTTTAAAGTACCACACGATCCCCCTTTCTTCGACCCACCTTCTCCCGAACGACCCTGCTGCTTCCCCCGCACATCTCGCGCGCCCACCCCCGAGAAAACTGCCACTTCTTCACGTCTACCACATGATTAAAAAAATATTGCGCATGTGGGATTCGAACCCACAACTCCTTGGCACCAAAGCGCGGCACCACAACCAACTCACCCTTAGATATTTGCTGCTCAAACTAAAGAAACTAATCGTTTTGATCTTTCTTTTACAATTGTCTTACTATAAAAAAGTACAGAAAATTACCACGATTTTTCCTCGGGACAAAGTTACCATGGTATTCGCATGCAACTTATCAGACATGTGTTGCGTCAGTTACCGTGCTATTTACATAGAACTTATCGGGTACTATGTTTCAACAACTACACCCCTTTCAAACTTAACAATGTGTTTTGTACACAAGTTATAAGGTCTTCGATGTGTAAAATATTGTGATATTTACACATAAGTTATCAGGATATGTGTACATAAATCTCGCCCCTGTTCAAAGTTACCATGGGGGATTGTACATGAGTTACCGGGTCTACAGTTCGTATATTATCATGGTACTTACAACTAAAAACATGGGTGTGTTTCGGTGACTTTTTCCATAGGTCAAAAATTATCACGATATTTTTGCGTAACTTATCACGCCTATAGCGGGTCAAAGTGGGTCGTTTTTCTGGGCCAACCCACGAGCACGTGTGCCCCTCATGACATTAAACATTATGTGGCTTTACCGTGCCACATCATATGTTGTGTTCATCTAAGAGGCCCCGCGAGGAGAGTGTATGTTTTTAACAACTTGTTTTCCTTTGGTAAAAAGTTACCATCATGTTTATATTGTAAGTTATCGGTTACGCGGTGCTTATATTATCATGTTATTCACACAAAAATTGTCGGGGATGTTTTGAACAACTTTTTCTCGGGACAAAAGGATATCATGGTGATTCTAGGTAACCTATCAAGCCCGCAGTGCTTAAAATATCATGCTATTTACACAAAATTTATCAGGGTTATGTTTTAGCAAAATTTACCTCCACGGTCAAAACTTATCATGGTGTTTAGTTATCGCGGTACATATGTTTTTATGCTATTTACACAGAAGATATCGGAGTATCTTTTCAAAAAAAAATCTTCCCTATGGTCAAAGTTACCATGCTTTTTCTACCACAGTTATCAGATGTGCGCTGCGTATATTACCATCTATTTACAAATAAATTATTTGGTATCTTTTCACATTTTTCTTCACAATGGTTAAAGTTACCATGATGTTTGTATCTAAAATATCAAGTCTATGGCGTGAATGTTATCGTGCTATTTACAGAAATTACCGAGGGTGCGGGTTCAACAAATTTCTTCCCGATGATCAAAGTTATCACGATGCTTTCACCAAAGTTATCACGCCTTCAATGCTTATGACCATGCTACTTACACATAATGTACCGCGTGGTATACAAAAATTATCATGTTGGTGTTGCGTCATTTATCGTGGTGGTGATGGAGAATTTACCACCGGAAACGTTTATGTGCCAGATTTGATAGGTGAAACAAAAGTTTTTTAGTGCTAAAATGTTAAAGGCAAAACATGTCAAAAACAGTATTTTCCTTAGCTTGTTCAACAATGAGTGTCATAGACGAGGTGGTTAGCTTCCTTCATTGATTACCTGCAGACCAGAAATCAAATCCCAATTCAAGCATTATTTTTGCCCAAAAATCAGGAAGAAGAAAGGAGAACGTGAGGAAAGGAAGGAGATCGGAGGACGTGCGGGAAAGGAAGGAGATCGCGAGGAAAGGAAGGAGATCAGAGGACGTGCGAGAAAGAAAGGAGATCGAAGGACATGCGGGAAAGGAAGGAGATCGCGAGGAAAGGAAATGCTGGATGCGTGTGGCAGTTTCGCAATCTGCCACACGTGTGCCATATATATATATATATATATATATATATATATATATATATAGGAAAATGGTTGTGTACTCCTGAGAGTACGTACTCCCGCTCCTCATATACCATATAGATGAATCTTTTATACCTTTTTTATTATTTTTAATATACTTCATTAGTAATTATTAGATATTCCAAAATGATTTTCATGAAAAAATTCATGTGAGTCTACATATTTTAAATGTTTACGTATATACTGATATGTTTGTACGTGAAAATGGTATATTATAAAAAGTACGTCGCAGATGATATTTTTTCAGCAAAACTCGTATTGAGATATCTTAGAATATTTAATGAAGTATATTGAGAATGATAAAGAGGTATAATTAATGCGTATATGAGGTATATTGAGGATGGGAGTATATATATAGGAAAATGGTTGTGTACTCCTCGGAGTACGTACTCTCGTTCCTCATATACCATATAGATGAATCTTTTATACCTCTTTATTATTTTTAATATACTTCATTAGTAATTATCAGATACCCCAAAATGATTTTCATGAAAAAATTCATGCGAGACTACATATTTTAAATGTTTACGTATATACTGATGTGTTTGTACGTGAAAAGGGTATATTACAAAAAGTACGTCGTAGATTATATTTTTTCAATAAAACTTGTATTGGGGTATCTTAGAATATTTAATGAAGTATATTGAGAATGATATAAAAGTATAATTAATGAGTATATGAGGTATATTGAGGATGGGAGTACATACTCCCAGGAGTATAGAAAAGGAGTCCTATATATATACTATCAGTAACTTTGTCTGTTATTATTTTTGGCTTGCGATATATTATGTGCGCGGATAACTGGTTTGGACTGTGTAACACGGTCACCATGAGATAGTCCGCTTAGCTCCAACTAGACCGGCTTCTCAAGGGCACAAGTACAGCTGTGCATACGTGAAGCAGGGATAGTGTGTGTCAAGTGACCACATTGGGAGAAGGACATCCGGACACACATCATGGAGATTTGTTTTTCTCTATATATGTTTCTTTTTTATAATTCAGCAAATAGTTGGCCTTTTGCAGCAAAGTATACCAGAACTTGTCTTCTATGGTTTGGGAATTTTCATTGTGGCAGCTCTACAATCTTGTCTCCGTTGCAGACACCGTTATACGATGGATTGGTTTTCTGTCAGCGGCACGAAAACATCATTGTCCGGCACATTCTAATCTGCAATGACACTTTGATGTTTCCACTCCGCCGAGCCGACCCCGTGTCCAGGCCATGTTCCTTTAATTATTAGTCTCACTCAAATTAATTAATTGGAGGAATTTTTTGATTTTTTGTTTTAAAACATTTTATTATTATTACTTCTGCCTTGAGCTATTTTATGTGTGCAGATAATAAATTTTTGCTGCGTCATGCAATCACCCCGGCGTACAGAGTCGTCCTCTCGCCTCCATCAACCAAATTCCACCATCACCATGGTGTGATACCCTGTGTCGCCATTATCGCGTCGTCGCTTTATCAAACTGACGTCCACCATGCCGACCTGTGACGTGGGGGCTTCATTACCACGTTGCCGAACTACTCTGTCTCCTCGGTTGGACCGGGGGCTTCGCCTCGGCACTTCAGCACTATCATGCTATCACTTCATCAAGCCGAGATCTTCGCTCGGGTACGTCAAGACCGGTTTGGGAGTTGGGACCTTGAGCCGCTACAAGCTCGGCCCACCTCACACCAAGAACATTAACTAGCTAAGTCGCTTTCATGCTCAAAAACTTTCAGTTTTAAATTTTGTTTGGTTCGACCAAGCATTATACTTTTATGACAAAAAGTCGTTTGCGAAAAACTTTCTTTGTCAAAACCTTGTTTGTTATAAACAAATTCAAATACCCCGTTTACTTGGGGGCTTCCTTTATGAAGCCTTTCCTCTTGCATATGATTATACTTGTATGGCTTCGTTCCTTGTTCGTGTATTACACCACAATATGCACCATGTTGACTTAAGTGTTCCGCAAGCTGGGTTGCCTTGCTCCTGTATTTACCCCTACGTTCCCGATTGTTCAGCTAGGGAGTAAAGGGACCGCCTCTGCGATTGTCATGATCGGGTCATCCGAGCTCGGACCTCGGACTGGGTGAAGACGAAAGCTAGCGCTCTTATTGTTTTCAATCATGGTCGGCACACAACGGAACTCATAAATACAAAAAATCTACTGCACAAGTCTCATAGTAACAATGAGCAACCGAAGAAAGGTATCGGTGGAGGTACTATTTTCTTCGAAGATGCTTCTTACACTTCGTCAGTAATATAGCATAAGTTCCCTGAGCGCGCTTTGTCTGTTACAGCCCTATGGCCTGATTACCTGGTTATCGGAAACACCGTTGATATTCTTGACAGGTGGAGTACATAACACTTTTCGGCCCTTGGCCGAAGAGGGAGAAGCCGACGTCGGTTAAGACATGTTTAAAGTTCAGGATATAAGTACTTCGGTACATACACTCATTATAGGTAAAATTCTTTTACCCAAGTCGCTTGGGGGCTCTTGAATTAGTATGAGCCGTTTTTATTAGTCGTTGCACAGTCTTTTTCTACCACTCCTTTCTCGACTCAGGTGTATGATCAATAGCCGGGTAGCCTGTTTTCTCTCTAAAGCCGCTCGCGTTTAGTTCGCTAAACTGGCCTGAGAAACACTCCGCCTTCGGGATAGGGAGGTTGAAGCCGAGGGCTGACCCACTTGAAGTCTAGAGATCAAGTGTGTCATGTCAAATCATGACGAAAGTACAATTTTAAGACCAATTTCATATTGGCATGAAAACAGCTTGATTCAATATAGACGTAAAGTTTTTTACGCATGTTTGTTGGCCTTTTTTGAGCTTATAACATCTTTCACCTATTTTCTGTTTCAGGAAGCGGGACATTCTCTCGGTTGAGGTGTTCAGCAGGAAACTCTTTTCTAAAACTACAGTTCGGCATCTTTCCTGCTGAACTCCACCTCGGTATTGTCAAAACATACATGACAGTTGAACTTGTTCCCGAGGAGGTACGATCCTAGGGTCGGCCATTTTTTCTCAGGGGCTACTGCATTAACAATCCAATGCAGAAAATTTAAGTGCAATATAGTCCTTGAGGAGATTATGATCCTCAGGTTGGTCGGTCGCACCCAACCTAGGTCTCGAGGACTTTGCACACCGCTTTTCGTATCCCGAAGTATTCTGCCGAGCTAGGAGTTGATCCTCACGCCGATTTTGTGAATCACCCTGAGTCTCAGGGGCTACTCAGGTCGGCGGTCTTATGTCATCCTTCAGGTGCATCTTGGGTTTTAGACCGATAAACACCTTGAGGGCTACTGGCTATATATCTCGGCAGAGAATAAATTGCACCAATCAAAAATATTGACAAAAAATCGGCCCGCAGTCGGGGTGGTCCACCACCTCGGAAGCAGCCCGGCATAAAGCTCGGGCTCAAGTGTATGGCTCCTTAGAGGGCATTTCTGGCATTAATCTCGGCTAAACTCCTTCAACTTTTTTGAGCCAAGGTGATCTATGACACCTTGGACATAGTCCGGCGTTGGAGCTTGGACACAGTCCGGCGCTGGAGCTTGGATGCAGTTCGATGTTGGAGCTCGGTTGTAACAATACTCTCTGGATACAGTCCGTCGTGGGAGCTCGGAAGCGGTCCGGCGTTGGTGCTCGGCTGCAAAATATACCTCGAATGCAGTCCGACGTTGGAACTCAGACGCAAGAGGACACTGCCGCCCGGGAACAACTTCAAACCCGAGGTGTGGCATAAAAATAACAAGGCATTGATAAAGGCCGGAAACTTAAAAGGGCTCCTCGGATACCCGATGTAATGCCCAGTATGAGATTATACCTCCTACGTGTCGAGGCACGACTTAAAGGTATAAGCTCATACTAGAATGATCTCAAGTATGGTATCTTTGCACGACTCATGTAAAAGAGGGATGAAATTGCAAAAGAGTAGTTGGCTTACACTCGCCACGTCACACAATACATTACATAAGCAATCGTCATCCAAATAACATCACAGTCCGACTACGGACGAAGATCCAAATGAAAGACACCAAATAAATAAAACCACAAGGTCCGAATCGCCCCTAGTAGAAGCCTCTACTGATCATCGGGATAGTACACGTAGTATCGCCCACGTTCTTCGTCGAACTCCCAGTACAGCTCGGTGCCGTCACCTGTGTAGTTCACCATGGTACCTGCATCTGGTGTTGTGTAGAGTCTGTGAGCCACGGAGGACTCAGCAATCCCGTTCCCGGGTAGCAAAACTATCTAAGCCTTGGGTGTGGAACAAGGTTGAAGAATAAGGTTGCAGCTGCACTAGCACTAGCTTACGTGATTAGAGCGAGAAGAGAAGTGCCACGAGCGTCAAAGTGATCACGAAGTGATCCTATCTAAGCACGTCAAACATAACCCCATCGTGTTCACTTCCCGAACCCCTTTCGGAAAATGACCGTCATAGTTACTCACGCTGGTAATGTATTCTGAACATGCTGTCAAGTTATCTACAACCGGATATTAACAAATTCCCATCTGCCACATAACCACGGGCACGGCTTTCGAAAGTTCAAACCCTGCAGGGGTGTCCCAACTTAGCCCATCACAAGCTCACGATATGCGGAGTCGCAACTCCAAGGTGGGAAGACCCGAGTATTCTCGGAATCCCGTGCTCAAGATATTCCGACTAAGGTAAAACTAATCCAGCAAGACCTCCCGGCGTGCCGACACCCTGACAATAGCCGCACGTATCTAGTCTCAGGCCACGACCGGATGGGCGATCCTACAGGTAAAACCAATCCTCGAATTTCCTCGTGGTGGCCCCGCATAACCCCCAGTTTGGACCAACACTTAAGAGGAGCACTGGCCCGGGTTGTTGATTAAGAACTCAGGTTTGCAACGCCCTATGCAAGTTTTAGTTATTAGGCAAATGTAAAACCAATGTCGGGCCTTGCTGGAAAAGCTTTAGCGCTAAGCGGGTTATCGAGGGGGCCCATAAACCCCAATCGTGTTAGGGACGCAAAATCAAGGAACATAACACCGGTTTAAACAGTTCCTAGGGAGGCATGAGTGGAACAAAACACCAAGCAAGAGGCTCAGCCTTCCACCCATTACCAATATATAGATGATTTAGTTTAATAGATTATATAGTGTGATATCCCAACCATAACTTCAACATGAAGCAAGAATCTTCAAATCTTCACCTGCAACTAACAATGTTATAAGAGGGGCTGAGCGAAGCTTACGTAGCCAAACAAAGGTTTGCTAGGTTGGGTGGTTAGAGAGATTCATGGCTACAATAGGAGGCTGACAAACAAACATGGGCATCGAGGCAATAAGCTAAAGAGCGAAACATCTAGCAATAGACAAAGATAGTAATGATATCTGGGTCAGGTCATCTTGCATGTCGAGTCGTCGATGGGATCGTAAGCTGGCTCCTCGTACTCAACCTCGGTAGGAACCTCGTATTCGGTCTCAACTCCCGGCTCTACTCAACACAAGAACACAACATGGCACAAAATCAAACATGGTGCAATGCACAATCAACATGATTCAAGACAAGTCTATATGATGCATTTCATGGCAAGGGAGGAAGCACACAAGAACAACACAAAACAACAAGTTTAAATGAGGTCGGAATCGACATATAGCAAATCCGGTAGGTCCTCGTATGCATATTTTGAAAATGGTCCATATCTGAACAAACCTTAAGTTAAAGTTGTTAAACAGAAAGTTAACATGCACCATGATGATCTACACAAAATTCTAGTCAAGTTTCATATAAAGTTTGTTTAATTCGGAGCTACGGTCTAGAAGATATGAGCAAAACAAGACAAGCAAGGCAACGGTGCAAGAAGCACCCAAACATCAAGCAAACACACTCCAAACATGTAAACAACATGATATTATGATTCTACATGCAAAATCACACAAGTTTCATATAGGGCACGCTCAAAACGGAGCAACGGTTCAACACATACACACGAAACAAGATACAATGCAAAGCTGAAGTTAACATCCACATGGCATGTTTGGAGCAAGAAATAAATAAGCTACAGCACCCAAACATGATGACAATAAGCATGGATGTGAAGTAGACATGTTCTACAGAAAACAACTCCAGAGCAACTCCATAGGAGGCATGGATCAATAGCTACAAGCTACACCAAATTGACCATGCTGTTAAAATCCTGACACGCATAATTTATAGCAACTTGAGAGCAAGAAATAAATAAGCTACAGCAAGCCATATGAGCAAGTGAGGGCATTAATGGATAGACAAAAACATTGACAACAAGGAATGATCATTGGCCACTCCAAAACAAGCATGGATTTGAGTGGGGCATCAAGCAAACATAGCATGAGGTTAAAACAGATTCCAGACTTAGCAGTTTTTTCACTAAGTATAAAACAGTAACATTGGCATGGCATGTTTACAAGCTTGTTTAAGTCACCTCAAGGCATGTCATGGAAAGTGGTTTGCACCACAGCAAATACCATATGATGGTGCTTCTAAAACATATTGGCATGTGACATGGGGACAAACACATCAATAGCAAAGAGCATTTCAAAACAGCATCTCATAACAAGTTTCAGCACTTAACAACCACATACACTTTTGCAACAGGGATTAACATGGAAATATGAAACCTAACATGAATGCTACAGCAACCATCGTGTAGAGCACTTCACAATGAACATTTTGACATATCATTTGCTCCATTTGGATAAACATGCACCAAGTTATCACATCTCAAACATAGCAACAAAATAACAAGTAACAGCAGTTTTTAACAAGTAGCACTCTTGCAACAGAGATTAGGACCTCTAGATGAACTCAAACAAGCATGCCACAATGGAACAAAACGTAGATCACATCACCACGATCGTTTTGATATATCATGTGCACAATTTGGACAAGCACACTAAAAGTTACAGCCATGCAAAGATGCCAACATAATATGCAAATCTGGGACTTAGCCAAAATCACACAGAGGAAAAAGGGGTGACATATAGTTAAACTACACTCGGGGCGGGGAATAGGCGGCTCACCCCAGTGGGCTCGGCCCAGGATGGAAGAGGTGGAGGGAGGTGGGCCTCGCGGAGGGCCAGGCCCAAGAGGGAATTGGGCCGGCAGGAGAGGCCGAACGGGGAGGCCTGCGGTCGGCTCCCGTCCAGCTCCCGATCGGGGCGAGGCCGGCGGCGAGCTGACCTCTGGCGGGCGGCAAGGAGGGATCCCGGCGGCGGGGACGGGGCGGATCCGGCGGGATCCGGAGGGGAGGGGCCCGGATCCGACCGGGGCGAGGCCGGCGGCGTGGATCCATGCGGCGGCGGGGACGGGGATCCGGCAGGAGGCGAGATGACAAGCGACGGCGGCGGTCGGCGGTCGCCGACGGGAGGTGGCGAGGCGCGCCCGGCGGCGGCGAGGCGGGCACCGGCGGCGGGGAAGATGAGGCTGCGGGCGGCGGAGGCGACTCGGGCCGCGGGGGCCGGAACGCGGGGCGGCGGCGGCGCGCGACGGAGCCCGGCGACTGGCTGCCACGTGTCGCGGCCTGATTGGTCGGGCGGCAGCGGGCGGATGTGTCCGGACTTGTCCGGCGGCGCGGAGGGACGAAAAAATTAGGGTTTGCCCGAAAAATGGACGTGGGGGACTAATTTATAGGCATAGGGAGCTAGGAGACTCCAAATGGGATGCGGTTTTCGGCCACACGTTCGTGATCCGACGACCGAGATGATGGGAGAGGTTGTGCTGGGTTAGTGGGTTGTTGTGGAGGGGGTCTTGGGCCAAAAGAAAGAGGTACTTTTAGCCCACTAGGTTAACCGTCGGAGTACCAAACGAACTCCAAACGCGATGAAACTTGACTTGCGGCCTACACGTACCAAAACAACATCGCACGACAAGTCTCACCTCATTCTGGAAACATTACATGGCCACACACAAAAGAAGGACTCGGGGATGCCACGGGCACGTGTGTGAGTGTCGGAACTCGAAACGGACAACGGGAAGAGGCGAGTGGAACCGGGTGCAAGTGACAACACGGATGCAATGCAATGCTCATGACAACATGACATGAATGAAATGCACACAAGCACACGACAAAACAAAGAAACCCGAAATGAAAGAAGAGCCCAGAATGGAATTGATGAAGACAAAGTTTCATATATTGCATTATTGGAAAGTGTTACATCTAGGGTATTACAAACTCTCCTCTACTACGAAAATATCTCATCCCGAGATCTAGGACTGGAAGAAGGAAGGGTACTCGGAACGAAGGTAATCTTCTCGTTCCCACGTAGCTTCTCGGTCGGTATGGTGTGACCACTTAACTTTCAAGAACTTGATTGACCTGTTGCGGGTCTTGCGCTCAGTTTCTTCAAGAATAGCAACAGGGTGCTCACGGTAAGACAAGTCTTGTTGATGATCAATCTCCTCAAATGGAATGGTGTGTTCAGGTGTCTTGAAGCACTTGCGGAGTTGAGACACGTGAAACACATCATGAACATTTGCAAAGTTGGATGGAAGCTCGAGTTGATAGGCTAGATCGCCTCTTTTTCCAAGAATCTTGGAAGGGCCCACGTATCTAGGAGCAAGCTTTCCTTTGATACCGAATCTTTGAGTTCCTTTCATAGGAGAAACACGGAGATAGACATGATCCCCAATGTCGAAGGCCAAATCACGATGCTTGTCGTCATAGTAACTCTTTTCACGCGACTAAGCGGCCTTGAGATTCTCACGTATGACTTTGCACATTTCTTCGGCTTCTGAGATCAAGTCATTGCCAAGAAGTTGTCGTTCACCAGTCTCGGACCAGTTGAAAGGTGTACGGCACTTTCTGCCATAGAGGATTTCAAACGGAGCTTTGCCGACACTTGCTTGGAAGCTGTTGTTGTAAGAGAACTCGGCAAATGGAAGGCAATCTTCCCACTTCATGCCAAAAGAGATGACACAAGCTCTGAGCATGTCTTCGAGGATCTGGTTCACTCTTTCGACTTGACCACTAGTCTGAGGGTGAAACGCGGTGCTGAAACGGATCTTAGTGCCCATGGCTGACTGAAAGGCGTCCCAGAACATGGATGTGAACAAACTTCCACGATCTGAGGAGATAACTTGAGGAATGCCATGCAACGACACAATTCTGGAAGTGTACAACTCTGCCAACTGAGCTGCATTGATGGATTCTTTGACTGGAAGGAAGTGAGCTACTTTGGTTAGCTTGTCAATCACAACAAAGATAGCATCATTCCCCTTCTTGGACTTGGGAAACCCAGTGACGAAATCCATTTCAATGTGGTCGAATTTCCACTCGGAATAGGAAGAGGTTGGAGGAGACCGGCTGGACGTTGATGCTCTGCCTTCACTCTTCTGCAGACATCACATTCATTCACGAATTGGGCAATCTCCCATTTCATGCGAGTCCACCAGTAAGATTGCTTGAGGTCTTGGTACATCTTGGAACTTCCGGGATGAATCGAGAGGAGGGAGTCATGTGCTTCGTTCATTATGAGCTTCCTGAGATCACCCTTGTGAACCACAATTATGTCCTCAAAGAACAAGGTGTCTTTCTCATCAACACGATAGCACTTGTATTTGGGAGTACCCTTAGCAATACATGTTTCACTTTCTGCACCATAGCACCACTGAGTTGGGCCTCACGGATCTGATCTTCCAAGGTAGGAGCAACTTGAAGATTTGCAAGAAAGCCTTGCGGAACAACTTGGAGGTTGAGCTTCCTGAATGATTCACAAAGCTCAGGCTGAAACGGCTTAAGAAGGAGACTGTTGCAATATGCCTTTCTGCTCAAGGCATCTGCAATGACATTGGCCTTGCCAGGTGTGTATTCGATGCTTGGATCATACTCTTGGATCATCTCAACCCAACGAGTCTGGCGAAGGTTCAGGTTTGGCTGTGTGAAGATGTACTTCAAGCTCTTGTGATCGGTGAAGATGTCCACTTTTCTGCCCAACAGGAGGTGTCTCCACGTGATCAAGGCATGTACGACTGCTGCTAGCTCGAGATCATGTGTGGGCTAGTTCTTCTCATTTGGCTTCAATTGACGAGAAGTGTATGCCACAATCTTCTTGTCTTGCATGAGAACACCACCAAGTCCTTGTAGAGAAGCATCAAAAAATACTTCATAGGGCTTGGACTCATCCGAAGGAGTAAGAACCGGAGTAGAAATGAGCTTTTCTTTGAGTGTTTTGAATGCCACATCACAATCAGGAGACAAGTTGTACTTGACATTCTTCTGCAGCAAGTTGGAGAGAGGCTTGGCAATCTCGGAGAAGTTCTCAATGAACCTTCTGCAATAGCTAGCGAGACCAAGGAAGCTTTAGAGTTGCTTGACGTTCTGCGGGGGTTCCCAGTTGACAATCGCTTCAACTTTCTCGGGGTTGACAGAAATACCCTCATCAGAGATGATATGGCCAAGATATAAGACCTTCTCCAGCCATAATTCGCATTTGGAGAAATTCGCATAGAACTTGTGTTCACGGAGTCTGTCTAGAACCAAACGGAGGTGCTTGGCATGGTCTTCTTCATTCTTGGAGAATACCAAGATGTCATCCAGATAGACGAGAACAAATTCATTGGTGTAGGGGTTGAATATGAAGTGCATCATCCTCGAGAAAGTGGGTGGAGCATTTGCGAGGCCAAAAGACATGACCGTGTATTCATAGGAGTCGTAGCTTGTTCTGAATGCGGTCTTGTGAATATCTTCTTCACGAATACGGATCTCGTGATAACCCATCTGGAGATCGAGCTTTGAGAACACGTTTGCTCCTTTGAGCTGCTCGAACAATTCATTGATATTGGGGAGCGGATATTTGTTCTTTATTGTCTTCTTGTTCAATGGTCGGTAATCAACGCAAAGGCGCTCCGTTCCATCCTTCTTCTTGACAAATAGAACACCACAGCCCCAAGGAGAAGTACTAGGCCTAATTAGACCCATACGCTCTTGCTCATCAAGTTGTTTCTTCAGCTCCTTCAACTCATCAGGGGAAAGCTTGTACGGACGCCGACATGCCGGCTCGGTACCGGGCTCGAGTTCAATGACGAATTCAACTTGACGATGCGGAGGCATGCCTGGAAGCTCTTCAGGGAAAACATCTTTATATTCATTGACCACCGGAATTTGAGAGATGGCATTAATCTCGCCCTTGTCATTGAGAGAGAATAGCCTGATTGTGTTATCTCGAGAGGCGAAGATAATCATGTCTTCGTCGGGATGAGTAAGCTTGACTTACTTATTTGCACAATTAATGTTTGCATCATGCTTGGAGAGCCAATCCATCCCAAGAATAAGATCAATGTCGGAATTGCCGAGAATAACCGGAGAAACCAGAAAGCGGTAATCACCCATGTAAATAGATGTCTGGAGCATACACACTAGAATGCATCAGTTTTCCCGGAGAAACAATTGATAACTCCCTTGGCAAATTTTGGGTGACCACATTGTGCTTTGATGCAAATGGATATGACATGAAGGAACATGATGCACCCGAATCAAACAAAACTTTAGCAGGTTTAAGATTGACTGGAAGGTTACCAAGTATCACATCTGAAGAATTCTCTGCTTGAGCTGCATTCATCAGATTCACTCTTGCTTGCTTTGGATTGTGCTTGAAAATAGCAGTGCTGACAGGTGGAGGAGGCGGAAGGCGCCTCTGGTTGGTGCACTTGTTGGAATAATGACCCTTCAGACCACATTTGTAGCAAGTGACCTCAGAAACTGGACGAGGAGGAGGAACACTCGGTCTTGGAGCTTGGTACTGCGACTTGGACTGATTGCCTTCGTTGTGTGGGTGGGAGAAACCACGACCACCAGAGTGCTTATTGTTATTGTTGGGAGGGCGGAGCACTGGAGGAGGTGGAAGCCAAAACTTCTGCTGCTTTGCAACCACTTGGGAAGAAGAGGAGGAGTGAACAGCATCTCTGATTCTCTTTTTGGAAGCTTCCATCTTGAGTTGGGCTGCCTCTGGTTGGTTTGCCAAGAACTGGTTGAGTGTACCAAAGTGAGGTTGGTTGAACAAATTGCCTTGGCCTTGGTTCCCATGACCACCTTGATTTGCTTGATTTTTTTGAATGTTCTGCATCATTTGCATAAGCATCTGGGTGTTCTGGTTCGTCGCTTGCATAATTGCTCTCCAGGACTCTGACGGAGGAGGAGGGGAAGGAGGACGATCAGGAACTTCTTCACCCTCTGGGTTAGCATTGGGAACCCTTTTAGGAGCCATCCTGAATGAGATGACAACTATTAGCCATTGATTGAAAAGATATAAGCTGAATCAACGGCTAGAATTACAACATAAGTCTTCACAAGAACATTCGAACAAAATGAACGAATGTAATCCACAGTTTAATGGTACAACAATCTTCTCGAGAAGCCACTTGGGAGAACAAAAGGTAAATAAAAACAACAAGGAGCAGATAGAACAAATACAAGATAGAAGCTTCTTTCGACATATTCGTGCTGAAAGCTTATGGAACGTGTTACAAAAGGGTTTTGCAATCCCCGGATCAGCATAGCCTTTAAGATGCAACTCCCGATCGGAACAAACGCCCATAAAACTACTTCACTCAATGTAGAACCCCGAACTCCATATCATGCATTCGTTGGAAGAATGCCTACGAGCTACTAGATGAACCCACCTATTAATTTCCGAAAGTTTCCAGTTATGCAATCACGTGTTGGGGATACAGGGGAAGCATCGCGCACTCAACTCTAATCCTACATCCAGCTGTATCCATCCTTCAACACATAACCAGTTATTTCCGGAAACCGTTTACCTCGGACCTTCGAAACGCATCTGCTATACAAGCTATGGCAATACTCCCGAACTACCTCCCCAGTACTGGGTGATGTCGGGGTTATCTTGCCACTAACCGCATAGGAGAGTTTTCGATGTCGGCCGTCTTAAGTATTCCAGAACTGCTGCGATATATTTGTGACGAAAACACCTCGGAGCTCAACTCACCGGGACACTGCCACAACCCCTAAATGATAGGAGGCATCGAGAACAATGTTCTCGTCACAAAGACATCGGAACAATTCAGACAATACTCGCGTGATCCTAAAAAAACAATTTGTGAATTTTTGAGAGTAGAAGAGATAAGTAATCGTCAGGAGTCCTCACCAGAGTGAAAAGAGATGAGGAGTAAAAAGAAATCCTACTCTCCAATATATATAGGACTCAAAACATTTTCAAGTGTGTGCCTAGACTCAACCGTCAACGATTCGATCAATCGATGGGGGCTTCTAGGTCGGAGAAGGCTCTGAATACCAACTTGTAATGCCCAGTATGAGAGTATACCTCCTACGTGTCGAGGCACGACTTAAAGGTATAAGCTCATACTAGAATGATCTCAAGTATGTATCTTTGCACGACTCATGTAAAAGAGGGATGAAATTGCAAAAGAGTAGTTGGCTTACACTCGCCACGTCACACAATACATTACATAAGCAATCATCATCCAAATAACATCACAGTCCGACTATGGACGAAGATCCAAATGAAAGATACCAAATAAATAAAGCCACAAAGTCTGAATCGCCCCTAGTAGAGGCCTCTACTGATCATCGGGATAGTACACGTAGTATCTCCCACGTTCTTCGTCAAACTCCCAGTACAGATCGGTGCCGTCACCTGTGTAGTTCACCATGGTACCTGCATCTGGTGTTGTGCAGAATTTGTGAGCCACGGAGGACTCAGCAATCCCGTTCCCGGGTAGCAAAACTATCTAAGCCTTGGGTGTGGAACAAGGCTGAAGAATAAGGTTGCAGCTGCACTAGCACTAGCTTACGTGATTAGAGCGAGAAGAGAAGTGCCACGAGCGTCAAAGTGATCACGAAGTGATCCTATCTAAGCACGTCAAACATAACCCCACCGTGTTCACTTCTCGAACACCTTTCGGAAAATGACCGTCACGGTTACTCACGCTGGTAGTGTATTCTGAACATGGTGTCAAGTTATCTACAACCGAATATTAACAAATTCCCATCTGCCACATAACCGCGGGCACGGCTTTCGAAAGTTCAAACCCTGCAGGGGTGTCCCAACTTAGCCCATCACAAGCTCACGATATGCGGAGTCGCAACTCCAAGGTGGGAAGACCCGAGTATTCTCGGAATCCCGTGCTCAAGATATTTCGACTAAGGTAAAACTAATCCAGCAAGACCTCCCGGCGTGCCGACACCCTGACAATAGCCGCGCGTATCTAGACTCAGGCCACGACCGGATGGGCGATCCTATAGGTAAAACCAATCCTCGAGTTTCCTCGTGGTGGCCCCGCATAACCCCCAGTTTGGACCAACACTCAAGAGGAGCACTGACCCGGGTTGTTGATTAAGAACTCGGGTTTGCAACGCTCTATGCAAGTTTTAGTTATTAGGCAAATGTAAAACCAATGTTGGGCCTTGCTAGAAAAGCTTTAGCGCTAAGCAGGTTATCGAGGGGGGCCCATAAACCCCAACCGTATTAGGGACGCAAAATCAAGGAACATAACACCGGTTTAAAAGGTTCCTAGGGAGGCATGAGTGGAACAAAACACCAAGCAAGAGGCTCAGCTTTCCACCCATTACCAATATATAGATGATTTAGTTTAACAGATTATATAGTGTCATATCCCAACAATAACTTCAACATGAAGCAAGAATCTTCAAACCTTCACCTGCAACTAACAATGCTATAAGAGGGGCTGAGCGAAGCTTACGTAGCCAAACAAAGGTTTGCTAGGTTGGGTGGTTAGAGAGATTCATGGCTACAATAGGAGGCTCACAAACAAACATGGGCATCGAGGCAATAAGCTAAAGAGCGAGACATCTAGCAATAGGCAAATATAGTAATGATATCTGGGTCAGGTCATCTTGCCTGTCGAGTCGTCGACGGGATCGTAAGACGGCTCCTCGTACTCAACCTCGGTAGGAACCTCGTACTCGGTCTCGGCTCCCGGCTCTACTCAACACAAGAACACAACATGGCACAAAATCAAACATGGTGCAATGCACAATCAACATGATGCAAGACAAGTCTATATGATGCATTTCATGGCAAGGGAGGAAGCACACAAAACAACAAGTTTAAATGAGGCCGGAATCAACATATAGCAAATCCGGTAGGTCCTCATATGCATATTTTGAAAATGGTCCAGATCTGAACAAACCTTAAGTTAAAGTTGTTAAACAGCAAGTTAACATGCACCATGATGATCTACACGAAATTCTAGTCAAGTTTCATATAAAGTGTGTTTAATTCAGAGCTACGGTCCAGAAGATATGAGCAAAACAAGACAAGCAAGGCAACGGTGCAAGATGCACCCAAACATCAAGCAAACACACTCCAAACATGTAAACAACATGATATTATGATTCTACATGCAAAATCACACAAGTTTGATATATGGCACGCTCAAAACGGAGCAACGGTTCAAC
The DNA here is from genome assembly GCA_902687465.1 of Secale cereale. Classification (NCBI taxonomy): domain Eukaryota; kingdom Viridiplantae; phylum Streptophyta; class Magnoliopsida; order Poales; family Poaceae; genus Secale; species Secale cereale. The sequence goes on from LR738711.1 coordinate 294,043,097, forward strand.
ACATACACACGAAACAAGATAAAATGCAAAGCTGAAGTTAACAGCCACATGTCATGTTTGGAGCAAGAAATAAATAAGCTACAACACCCAAACATGATGACAAGAAGGATGGATGTGAAGTAGATATGTTCTATAGAAAACAACTCCATTGGAGCAACTCCATAGGAGGCATGGATCAATAGCAACAAGCTACACCAAATTGATCATGTTGTTAAAATCCTGACAAGCATAATTTATAGCAACTTCAGAGCAAGAAATAAATAAGCTACAGCAAGCCATATGAGCAAGTAAGGGCATGAATATATAGACAAAAACATGGAAAACAAGTAATTATCATTGGCCACTCCAAAACAATCATGGATTTGAGTGGGGCATCAAGCAAACATAGCATCAGGTTAAAACAGATTCCAGACTTAGCAGTTTTTTCACTAAGTATAAAACAGTAACATTGGCATGGCATGTTTACAAGCTTGTTTAAGTCACCTCAAGGCATATCATGGAAAGTGGTTTGCACCACAGCAAAGACCATATGATGGTGCTTCTAAAACATATTGGCATGTGACATGGGGACAAACACATCAATAGAAAAGAGCATTTCAAAACACCATCTCATAACAAGTTTTAGCACTTAATAGCCGCATACACTTTTGCAACAGATATTAACATGGCAATATGAAACCTAACATGAATGCTACAGCAACCATCATGTAGAGCACTTCACAATGAACATTTTGACATATCATTTGCTCCATTTGGATAAACATGCACCAAGTTATCACATCTCAAACATAGCAACAAAATAACAAGTAACAGCAGTTTTTAACAAGTAGCACTCTTGCAACAGAGATTAGGACCTCTAGATGAACTCAAACAAGCATGCCACAACGGAACAAAACGTAGAGCACATCACCACGATCATTTTGATATATCATATGCACAATTTGGACAAGCACACTAAAAGTTACAGCCATGCAAAGATGCCAACATAATATGCAAATCTGGGACTTAGCCAAAATCACACAGAGGAAAAAGGGGCGACATATAGTTAAACTATGCCCGGGGCGGGGAATAGGCGGCTCACCCCAGTGGGCTCGGCCCAGGACGAAAGAGGTGGAGGGAGGTGGGCCTCGCGGAGGGCCAGGCCCAAGAGGGAATCGGGCCGGCAGGAGAGGCCGAACGGGGAGGCCTGCGGTCGGCTCCCGTCCAGCTCCCGATCGGGGCGAGGCTGGCGGCGAGCTGACCTCCGGCGGGTGGCGAGGAGGGATCCCGTCGGCGGGGACGGGGCGGATCCGGCGGGATCCGGCGGGGAGGGGCCTAGATCCGACCGGGGCGAGGCCGGCGGCGTGGATCCCTGCGGTGGCGGGTACGGGGATCCGGAGGGAGGCGAGCTGACAAGCGACAGCGGCGGTCGGCGATCGCCGACGGGAGGTGGCGAGGCGGGCGCCGGCGGCGGGGAAGACGAGGCTGCGGGCGGCGGAGGCGACTCGGGCCGCGGGGGCCAGAACGTGGGCCTGCGGGCCGGCGGCGGCGCGCGGCGGACCCCGGCGACTGGCTACCATGTGCCGCGGCCTGATTGGTCGGGCGGCGGCGGGCGGACGTGTCCGGCGGCGCGGAGGGACGAAAAAATTAGGGTTTGCCCGAAAAATGGACGTGGGGGACTAATTTATAGGCATAGGGAGCTAGGAGACTCCAAATGGGGTGCAGTTTTCGGCCACACGTTCGTGATCTGACGACCGAGATGATGGGAGAGGTTGTGCTGGGTTAGTGGGCTGTTGTGGAGGGGGTCTTGGGCCAAAAGAAAGAGGTACTTTTAGCCCAGTAGGTTAACCGTTGGAGTACCAAACGAACTCCAAACGCGATGAAACTTGACAGGCGGCCTACACGTACCACAACAACATCGCACGACAAGTCTCACCTCATTCCGGAAACGTTACACGGCCACACACAAAAGAAGGACTCGAGGATGCCACGGGCACGTGTGTGAGTGTCGGAACTCGAAACGGACAACGCGAAGAGGGAGTGGAACCGGGTGCAAGTGACAACACGAATGCAATGCAATGCACATGACAACATGACATGAATGAAATGCACACATGCACACGACAAAACGTAAAAATCCGAAATGAAAGAAGAGCCCAGAATGGAATTGATGAAGACAAAGTTTCATATATTGCCATAATTGGAAAGTGTTACATCTGGGGCATTACACCCGATGTGTAAACTCTTCGGATGAACTTCGGCGATCCTCGAGATCGAAGATGAGAAGATTTGCTGAACCAGTTTTCAAGACCGACGACCGAAGAGGAAGAACAGTTCGGAAGAATCGAGGAGCGTCCCCAACTTGAAGACCGGTTCAGGGGGCTACTGACGGTGTCCTGGACTAGGGGGTACTCAACCAATCGTCTCCCGAACAGGTGTATCGGGCCGATGACCCCCATGGTGGTTCACTATTGGGCCAGTTTGGACAACCCATGCCGCATACAAGGAGGATTCCACAAGACTTGGCGCACAAGATGAGGACTCTCCTAAACCCTAGGCCTCTGGTGCATATATATAAACCGAGGCCAAGTTAGTCAATAGATGATGACATGACATCCGATATTCATTACTACAATCTCGTGGTAGATACATATATTATGTATGACATCCATATGAATACATTCAAAAGCAGCATGTAGGGTATTATCTCTTCAAGAGAGCCCGAAGCTGGGTAAAATCCCGTGTACATGTTACCATCGCTCCAAGACGCCTAGCTTAGGACCCTTACTACGAGATACGCCGGATATTGAACCGACAACGGTGAGATAAGGGGCTGCAGCATGCCAGCGTGGTAGCTATATACACAGGTGCTGAAGCTGAAGTAGATAACAAACTAAAACTTTGAATGAAAAAAAGTTAAGAAGGAATTGCTCTTAGAAGAAGTCTCCCTTCATCGGATTCAGCAGAAGTTGAACCGGATGGTGGGCAGCAGGATCCAAGGTGATGTGTTCATGGACGGCCAACGACTCTGTCGTTGAACGGCCCGGGGTTGCGTAGTTGAACGGCTCGGGAGGCTCTGTCGCTGAACGGCCCAGGGTTGCGTTGGGCGGACTCGGGCGGCCGTGTATATTGGATCAGGGTCACGGTGCTAAGAAAATGCTCCGAAGGACAACACACACACACACACACACACACACAC
>LR738711.1:294046323-294087236 GCA_902687465.1 Secale cereale
CACACACACAAACACACACACACACACACACACACACACACACACACACACACAAGAACAACTACACATTAGGATTTCTAAATGGTCCTCTGTTTGTAGACGTAAAGAAGTTCAGGAAGATCCTCGGATGCACGCATACATCAGAGGATGAACACATGCATTAGCACGTACATCTCAGTTCTTCTAATTCTACACAATTAATTCTATTTTAACAACATATGAAATATATTATCGAATCAATACTCAGAAATGGGCTCTCTTTTATGCAGATACAGACCCAATAGTTCATGGTTATTTGTTTAACATACTAAGATGAACAGTAGAGAAGCAGCCATACCAACAATACTGAATTTGCAAACAATATTGGAGAAGCAACAAAATTACCTGTAGCTTTTAAATGAGTATGGAGGTTCAGGCGAGAAGTACCTGTAGTGTCAATATTGCATTACCTATAGCTTTCGAACGACTAGAGAGGTTCAGGCGAGAAATACCTGGCCTGCAAATTAGCAGTAGCATAGCAAGGCAAGCATCAACAACCATCTTGCTGAAATAAAATGGTTGAAAATGATAAAAAGTACAAAATAAAATGTACGAGGTGAGATCCTTCGTAGTTGGAGCATGGGAGCAGTAGGATTTAGGGGGTGTTGCGACTGCGAACCTCCAGTGGCCGTGTACTTGAACGGCCGGAGGTGCCAGGCGCACTGGAGGGGGTTAGCCCAGGCCGAGTGTCTCCATCGTGTCGTTTAAGTCTCCATGGAGTAGCCATGTAGTGTTGTGTCGTTCGGATGGGGGTCCGCGGCGACAGGGGAAGAAGCCGGCTATCAGGTCCAAGATGCGATTCTATCCCGATGAGTGACACACTCGTGATTGGGGCACAACCGGATTTCGGGCGCTTAGCAAGATGGATATCATTACATCATACCATTACATAAATACATGGGGATATAACAATTCATACAAGTCACATGAATACAACAACATCAATACGAGACATCCGACTACGGATGCAAACATGAAAAGCACAATGACATCCATCCTGCTATCCCAGGCTACCGACCAGGAACCTAACCCAAGACTGGCGAAGCAGAAGAAGAAAGAACTCCAACACAAGGTAACATCGCTCTCATGTCAAGTCATCGGAAACCTGCACCTGCAACTGTTGTTGTAGTATTTGTGAGCCACGAGGACTCAGCAATCCCACAACCAAGGGTATCAAGACTATCAAAGCTTTATTGGGTATGGAAAGGATAGTGGTGAGGTTGCAGCAGCGGCTAAGCAAAAGTATGGTGGCTAACTTACGAGTACAAGAATAAGATGAGCATCTACGTAAACGGTTGCAAACTAGTAGTGATCGCTAAAGATCCTGAACTACCTACGAGTCAAGCATAACCCCGCCATGTTCTCTTCTCAAAGTGAAAAGAGACGATCACGGTTACTCACACGGTTCATGTATTTTATTTCGGATTCTCCGACAAGTTTTCTACAACCGGACATTAACAAATTCCAATCTGCCACATAACTGCGGGCACGGCTTTCGAAAGATCAAACCCTGCAGGGGTGTCCCAACTTAGCCCATCACAAGCTCACGAACTCCGGAGTCGCAACTCCATATTGGGAAGACCCGGGTATTCTCGGAATCACGTGCCCAAGATATTTCGACAAAGGTAAAACTAATCCAGTAAGACCTCTCGGCGTGCCGACACCCTGATAGTAGTCGTGCATAACTCGTCTCAGGCCACGACCGGATGGGCGATCCTACGGGAGCCAATCCTCAAGTTTCCCCGTGGTGGCCCCGCATAACCCCCGTTTGGGACCAACACCATCAGCACTGGGCCCCCTGTAATGTAGAATTAAGAACCCGGGGACATGACCCCCTATGCAATTAATTAATTAAGTTTTTTTATTATGTTGCAAATTAAAACCAATGTTGGGCCTTGCTGGAAAAGCTTTAAGCAGTGCGAATTATCAAGGGGGGCCATAAACCCCAACCGTGTTAGGAACGCAAAATCAAGGAACATAACGCTGGTTTATTGGTTCTTAAGGCGGCATGAGTGGAACAAACACCGAACAAAAGGCCAAGCTTTCCACTCATTGCCAAGTATATAGGTGTGTTATTATATATAAGATATATTGTGATATCCAACTACAAGTTCCACACATGGAGCAATCCTCATCTTCACCTGCAACTAAAAACGCTATAAGAGGGCTGAGCAATCGGGTAACATAGCCAAACAACGGTTTGCTGGGAAAGTGTCAAAGGTTAGAGGTTTCATGGTAACAAGGAGAGGCTGACAACAAAAGATAGGTAGTGCGACATATAGGGATAGCATCGAGACAACTAGCATAGCAATGATAGTAAAGGTATCCAAGGAGACGGTCATCTTGCCTGAGATCCCGCAAGGAAGAAGAACGAGTCCATGAAGAAGACGAAGAAGAAGCCATGAAGGTGAACCAAGTGTAGACGAACGAATCCTCACGATCGCAACGGAATATGAACTAGCTAGAAGAAGCATACAACATGGTAAACACACCACTCAAGAACATGACAAGATGCTCAACCAAGTATGATGCAAGACAAGTCTATATGATGCAAAACATGGCAAGGGATGAAGCACACAAGAACAACACAGCCAAACAAGTTTAAATGAGGCTGGAAACAACATATAACAATTCCGGTAAGTCCTCATATGTAAATTTCGAGATTGGTCCAGAACTGATCAAACCTGAAGTTAAAGTTGTTAAATAGCAAGTTAACATGCACCATGATGGTCTACTCAAAATTCTAGTCAAGTTACATCTAAAGTTTATTTAATTCGGAGCTTCGACCTAGAAGATATGAGCAAAACAAGACAAGCATGGCAAAGATGCACGATGCATTTAAACAACAAGCAAACATACTCAAACAGGTATACAACATGTTATTATGCATCTACATGCAAAAACACACAAGTTTCATATAGGACACGCTCAAAACGGAGCAACGGTTCATCACATACACATGAAACAAGATATAACAACAAGTTGTCCAAAAACAGCAACATGGCACTTAGTTGACATCAAAACAACATGATACAATAACACTTCATGGCAACAAAGGACATGGCAAGGATGTACATTTCCAGCACTACAAGCATGACCAAAGAGCTACTATAAAACACCACTAGAACATGCTCAAAATATCATGGCAAGATTGCAAAAGATAATAGATTCTCAGACTTAGTGAAAATAAACTAAACATGGCAGCAACAATGACAAGTAGGCATGTTTGCAAGCTTGTGCAACTCATCTCAAAGCATATCATGGCAAGTGAATATAACCAACAGCAAGAAGACCTGTTTATGAAGCTACTCATGGCAAGAACATGGTCATAGGATGCATATATCACTAGCAATTCACATGGAAAAACTGAACTTGCTGATAACAGGCTGACAGAAACATTTTATAGCAACTTGAGAGCATGAAAACAACAAGCTACAGCAAGCCATAAGTGCAAACAAGGGCATGGATGGATAGAGCATAACATGGACAACAAGACATGATCATTTGACATACTAAAACATTCATGGATGTGAGTGGGGCATCAAGAAAACATGGCATCAGGTTATAACAGTTTCAGACTTGGCAGTTTTTTTAACAAGTCTAAGAAAATAACAAAAGTGAGTAGGTCACTTTGCAAGCTTGTTGCAATCACCACAAGGCATATCATGAAAAGTGGATTGCACCACAGCAAAGATGACATGATTGTGCTTCTAAAACATATTGACATGTTGCTCAAACAAAAATCACACATAAAGATACAAAAATGACAAATCAGCATATCATAACAAGTTTCAGCACTTAACATCCACATGCACTTTTGCAACAGAGATAAACATGGCATTATCAACTCAAGCAAGCATGCAACACCAACCATCATGTAGAGCACTTCTCAATGAACATTTTGACATATCATACACTCCATTTGGACCAACATGCACAAAGTTGTGACCTCTCAAACATGCTAATATATTAATGACAGACAACAAGAACTTGCCACTAACATCACATGGCAGTTTTTCAACGAATATTAAGACAACAGGATGAATAGTAACATGCATGCAAATGCAACTAACATGTAGAGCATCACACAACGAACATCTGGACATCTCATTTGCTCAATTTGGATAAACGTGCACCAAGTTATCAACAAGTAAAGAATGCATCATGCAAAAGTTTTTCTCGGACTTAGAAGAATAATTAGACCTCGGGAAGTGTGGACATGTCCAGTCCAGAGCGGACATGTCCGTCGGTGCAGGCTCTCGGGCCCACCTGGCAGCCACACAAGAGAGGCGGAGGCGGACATGTCCGGCTCGATCGGACGTCCGGCGGCTGCCAGCAACGATGATGACGGGGGAGAACCAGAGGAGGCCGGCGGGGTCGGCAGGCGGCGAAGCCAGGCGCCGGAGTCGCGGATCTCGGGCGTACCTCGCCGGGATCCGGCTGGAGGCGATCGGCGGGCGAGCTGAAAGCAGCGGGGCGGCGAGCTACAGCGAGGGCAAGGTCTCCGGCGGCTGGAGACGGAGGCGGCGGTGGCACCTGCGCCGGCGGCGAGGGGGCAGACCTCCAGCGATGGCGGGAGCGGATCGGGGACTGGGGCGGCCGGATCCGGCGGTGGCGCGGCCGGATCGAGCGGGCGGCGGCGATGCGGGGCAAAGCCGGCGGCGAGGCAACACACACCGGCGGGCGCGGCGAGCGAAGGGAGGGCCGAGAGCGGCGGAGCGGCTCGGCGCCGGGGTCGGGCCCGGTTCGACCCGCGGCGAGCCTGGCCCGGGCCTGGCGGGCCGCGGCTGGCTGGCGCAGGGGGGAGGCCAGCTGGTGGGCGCGAGTTGGCCGGGAGGGAGGTTTGCGGCGAGGTGGCAGCTGGCCATTGGCTAGGGAATGTGGCGGCGGCGCCAAGTGGCTGGGAGGAGTTGGTCGGGCGCGGAAAACGAGGCAGGGGCGCTGATTTCGAGGGGGGTGGCTGGAGGTTAGGGGAGAGGCTAGAGGATGCCAGATTTGGCATGGGGAGTGTTTAAATAGGGTAGGTCTAGGGTTTGGGGGGTTCTGGGGCTTTCGGAGCCCTCGGATGCCGATCGGACGGCTCCGGTCGGAGGAAGGGGTAGGTGGGTGAGTGGGTTGGTTTAGTGGGCTGTGTAGGAGGCCTCGGGCTGAGAGAAGAGAGGATAGGAAGAGGCCCGCGGGGGTTTTCGGAGACCGAAAATGTCCGGCGTTTTAGCCGGCGATAGTGCTGCTATAGTTATCTGTTGGGCTATCAAACGAACTCCGAATGCGGCGAAATTTGGCAGGTGGTCTGCCTATGCTATAATAAGACCACACGCCAAGTTTCACCCCATTCCGAGTACGTTTTTCGGCCACTCATAAAATAAATATTCAAAGGTGACGTGGGCGCGTGCGAGTGTGTCTGGGCTCAGAACGGACAACGGAAAGGACGGGCGGACTTGGATGGATGCAAATTTTGAAAACATGCTGATGACAATGCACATGATGACATGGCAAAATGCAACACGCAAGCAAATGACATGCCAACGGCGACGAATAACTGGCTGACACTTGGCGCACCGGACTCGGGGTGTCACACCGGCCATGGGAGCCACAACCCGTGGAACTCCAGTGAGGCATGGCGGTGAGCTTTGTCGGGAGATGGCGAGGTTGTGAGGCGGGGGCGGCGTCTGCCATCAGTGGACTTGCCCACGTGCTCGAGTTGAACTAAACTGCAACGCAGAGGCCAGCGCCAGCCAGACTCCTCTGACGCTGCTTCGGCATGAAGGAGCACAGGGAGAGGAACTTGGATGGACACCAGTGGGGCACTTGGATTGCTGAAGCAGTGGCCGGAGCAACGTCCTGTGGCGGCCAGCGGCGGTAGCCGAACTACGACGCGCGGGGCCGGCGGCGGCAGATGCGCTTGGGATGGCCAAAGGCACTTGCTCGATCCCGTTGATGGGGAAGAACGTAGGGTCAGGGGGACATCAAATCGGAGGGAGGGGGCGGCCACCGGGATTTGAGGCAGGGCGGCAGCGCCCGGGGTTGCACGTGGAGACACGCAGAGACGAGATCCATCTCGCGGCACCGCGCGGGAGTTACCGGCGATGCCCGGGGTTGCAGGGTCGGTGGCCTCGCGAGTTGTCGGCGATGCCCGGGGTTGCAGGGGCGACGGCGCCTGAGGTGGGTGAGGTGGGCGGTTACCCCCAAGGTGGGTGAGGTGGGCGGCGGTGCGGAGTCAGCCGGCGGCGGAGGCGCGGGGTCGGCCGGTGGCGAAGGCATGTAGGGTGGGTGGTGGGAATCGGCAGATGGGAGGATTAGGAGGCTGGTGTGTGTTTTTTTTTCACCGCGGGTTCTGGAGTTTGGGAGGACCTCAGTTATATATATATAGATATATATCGGACAACACTATTCTAATCCCAGGCTTAGAATAGTTATTTGGATCACAGCCAGCCCTATAAGGGCCCGATAGGGCCCTCCCGAACTTCCCAAACTACAGGCTCCGACATAATAACACCTGGGCCCAGATCCCGATCTTGATCAGCCACACCCCCTCGTCACGGCTCCTCCCCTCGATCCCCGACCTCCCACCTCGGTTTGTGGCCGAACTTCGCCGGATCCGGCACCTCCCTCCCCGACTCCAACACCTAGACGACCAGGTATGGCACCTCCCCTCTGTCTCCACCTCCTGGCCGACCACCGGCGCGGGCGAGCGAGCGACGGCGGACACCGGCGCGAGGGAGCCCGCGTCGCTTGGAGGCGGCGAAGCCGCCGGATTTCTGAGATGAACGGTCGCCATGGACTTCCGGAAGCCTCATCCTCGGTCCATCCTCAGCACCCAATGGATTAGAAGAACATATGATGGCCCCGACGCAAGCTACGGCGAACGTCATGGCCAAGGAAGCATCTCGGCGGCGGAGGCCGCATCAGCGACGCCTTCAAATCTACCAAAGGTAGATGAACTTCCTCACTCTGCTTGCCTTCTCCTTCAATCTTCCCTTGCCTGACCTTCTTTCTTTGTGCAGATGAACTTCGCGCCCTTTGCAAGACAAGGATTGCCATGCAATTCCTCTCCTAGCTCCCCGACGAATTGCTCTCAAGGTGGCATGTCTACTGCTGGAAAAAGATTGGCCGAACTTCTAGCCAGGGTATGGTTGAACTTCCTTCTGGCTGTTATTTTCTTACAGCCATGTGAAGTTCTCGTAGTGTGAATAGCCATGTGAAGTTCAGCTAGTAAGTGAGACTCGGTCCAGGCTAGAAAAACAGTAGAAAATCTACCTGCATTCACATGTGAATAGCCGTATGAAGTTCAGCTAGTAAGTGAGCCTCAGTCCAGGCTACCAGCAGAAGAACCCTTGCCTGCATTCACATTTGGAAAAAGCCATGTGAAGTTCAATTATTAAGTGAATAAGAGTTCAGATTGGTGTGTATCTTATTCCGTGCAAAAAAATAAAAGGAAAAAACATATATGATCACATGAAGGTCACGTTGGTATGCACTAGTGGTTCAACCATTCAAACTTATAAATTTAAGGTTTTTTAACTGTAGGCAGTATTTCCCCTTTGCAAACAAGAAGTTCAGGGTATCGATAGTGCTTAGTTCAGGAGCATATAAGTAATCAAATAGTGTGGAATTGACAGAATGTGAGGTTCATTCTGTCAAGGATGCTGAGTTCAGGTACAAAAGTATTGGCAGATGCTCAGATGTGTTAAGTGTGTTATGCCTGTCCTAGGGGAAAAATATGTACATGAACACCAGTTTTATATGAGAAGTTCAGGCTGTGAAAAATGCTAAGTTCAGTTACAAAGGTATAGGCAGATGTAACTTGTGTGCTGATAAACATTGTTTTCTTTTGTGTCAGCAAGACGAGAGACGAATGAAGAAGCTTAGAAGTTCCCAGCACCAAGCACACAATCCTAAGCATGTACGTGTTGCACCACCCACTCAATGGGTCACGCCACAAATGCACCAACATCATTGCCAACCTGCTCCAGTCCAAAAATGGATGACAGTCGAAACACATGGAAACTTCCAAGATGCTGGGTCATAGCCCTATCCGCACAACTTAGTGCCTCCACCGAATTGGGCGACGTCGGAAATCCCCTGCAGATTCTTTGTATCCACCAGCAGCCTACAGAGCACGCCCATGGAGGAGGGGGTTGGCTCAAGCCTTGCGTGTAACTCTGGAGGTTATCCTAGTGTGCCTCATCAATGGCAAAGCGAAGCAACTAAACAGGATCCCAGGACAAATCCAACAGGAACACACACACGGATGAGAGTGCTCTGCACACTACCACCGTTGGATCCTCCTGCTGCTACTACAAGTCATAATTGTACGGGACATAAGGTATATGGATTGGTTCACAAAACAAAAGAACAAACCAATACCAGGATGGCAATAGCTCCACAACCACCTCAAGCAAAAAGGACGCAGACAAGAGAGAGGCCATCTTCAGCCCTCCTTCATCCTCGTGATCCACTCCTGCATCCTGCTATGATTACTCCGTCGTGCCCCATCCCAGAGGGACAGCAGCAAACTCCGGTGGAGCTGCGATCATACATGCACGTAAGTGAAACAAAAATATTTATATACGCATCTTGTACTATCTGCAAATTTTCTGCTCCCTCCAAGATAAGAAATTCATAAACTGCATTTTAACGTGCCATTTGGATTAATTTTTCTTTTTCTGCAGATGTCGGATCTCCCGGATTATCTAATACCAAGACTAAAGATGCGATTCCAAGATGTAGAGAAAGCAAGGGAATTTTATAACAGATACGCCAGACACGCTGGTTTTGGAATCAGGAAGACGGGAGGGAATGACAATCACAAGTATTTTGTTTGCGCGTACCAAGGAAAACACACAACTTCTGTTTCAGAGGCTGACAGGCAGCGAAACAAAACATCGCAGAGGACAGGCTGCAAAGCAAGAATGAGGGTGAAGGTGCAGGAGGATAACACATGCGTGGTTGTGGACATTGAGTACAATCAGAAACACCAACTCATGCAAACTGACGACATGCTGGTATTCTTGCACTCACACAAGAATTATGACCCCACTATTTTGGAGTACGTAAAGCTCCTGCAGTACCATGATGTCAAGCACACAACAATCATGTCCATGTTGTCTGAAAATGAAGATGGGAGCTACTTCCTAAGCATGACCGGACGAGACCTACTAAACCAGTAAGTATTCAAACATCCACATACTGCAATATACATAGCATCCTAAGTCACAACCGTTTGTTAGCAAAAATAACAAATCCATGTTTGCATGTAATTTGCAGGAAAGCCATGAATTCAAGGAAAGATGATTTGGATGATGTATTGTAACTTGTTTCATTCTTCAAAGACATGAAGGCAACCAATGATGAGTTTTTCTATGACATACAAGTAGACAAGGACAAGTCTATTATTTTCTGGTCCAATGCAAGCTGTCGAGGAGCGTATCAAGACTTTGGCGATTGCGTAACATTCGACACAACTTACAAGACCAACATGTTTCATATGCCTCTGGGAGTGTATGTTGGAACAAACCATCACTTGCAGTCCACAATATTTGTTGTTGCCCTGATCAGAGACGAAGATGCAAAGTCATTCAAGTGGTTGTTCGATACAGTTGTACGGTGCATGAACAACAAGCACCCAACTTACATTCTAACAGGTGAGTTCAAAAAAAAAACTCTGCAAGTTACATCATCTTTTTCAGCCTATGGGTCTGTACAGGGTATATTTGGTTTTATCTGAAAATAATGTAAAGCAAGTAGTTCAACCAATGTTAGCACATAAGTCCAACTAAACAATACAAAGAAAGCAAGATTATATATCAAATGTTTAGAAAAAAATAGTTACGAATGTGAAGTTCAAATACATGAATCATAGAAGTTCAAAAGGACAAAAGTTGTAAGAAAAATATATGTAACATGTTCAGAAAACATAGTTATTTATGTGAAGTTCAACCACTGGTACCACAGAAGTTCAAGAACACTGCTTTAAGAAAATTTTGAGTGTGACACTCCTGGGTAGTCCTACTGCTACATGTGAAGTTCAAGCTCTGGTAACACAGAAGTTCAAGAACACTTCTGTAAGAAAAAATACAAGTGACATTTTTAGATAGTCATACTGCTACATGTGAAGTTCAAGTACTTGTACAACATAAGTTCACCATCAGTGCAAAAAGAAGCAAGTTTCATTTTTCTAATTCATGCAGACCAGTGCCCGTCGATGGCGAAAGCTATACCACAATCATTTCCAAACACCATCCACAAGCTGTGCCGTTGGCACATCATGAAGAAATACAGGGAATACCTCGTGTTGCTCTACAAAAAGTATAAAACATTCAAAGAGGAGTTCACGGCTATATTAAACTGGCCGCTGATGCCAACGGATTTTGAAGCTACTTGGACTGAAGTCGTGCACAAGTACAACCTGGAGAAAGACCAGATGATGATACAGTTGTGGAGTGATAGGAAAATGTGGATTTCAGCATATTAAAAGAACATTTTCTGTGCTAGAATGACTTCCACACAATGAAGCGAGAGCATGAACCATGTGCTCAAGAAAGGGTATGTCAAGGGGACCCAGAACCTGCACAAGTTTGCTAGGCGGGTAAATGCTTGCATACAAACTCGGATGCAGAAAGAGAACGAGCAAACAATGACCAGCATGGTATGAAGACAAAAAAAACAACCCCATCATATTGTGTTTTCCTTCAACAAGTGCGCTTTGAATTTAATAAAATGAAACCAATGACTGTCCTTGGACTAAAATCTTATTTTTTGACATGTGCAGACCAATCCTGTGACAAAAACAGCTTACAGCTACGAGGAAGACATGTCTATCAAGTACACGAGAGTTGTGTACACCGAGATGAGGACTAGGATGAGAAAAGCCATGCTATTTCACGCAAAACCTACAACAGAGCACACTAAGTACCTTGTGTACTACCACAACAAGGCTGGCCATGATGATGAAGAAAGATGTTCCTGGTCAAAGCATGAATTCCAGGTTGTAGCTGACCCAGAGAATGAAATATACGAGTGTGAATGCAAGCTTTGGACACACACAGGTTAGCAGGAAAACAAACTCATTAAATAGTTGGACTAGTAGTACCATATCAAGAAAAAAAATGAAACTCACTGTTGGCTCGCAAAGATATTTAATTCTGCATTCATCACAAAATGGAGGCATGTTCCGCCTTCACATCATGAACATACTAGACTACCTGAAGCCTGACAAACTTCCACACAAGTATATCCTAAAAAGGTACACAAAGACTGCAACATCACAGCCAACATTTGATACAAGGGACTACAACACAACTGCATCGGATGGCAGCTCAAGACTATCGAAGCAAGACACCTTGCTGCAGCTAAATTTGATGGTTAACAAGAAAGCGATGAGATGTGACCAGCAATATGACAGAGCCTTCTATGTTTTCAAGAGGCTCGTGGAAGAGCTTGATGCAATACATTCAGCAAATCGAGCGGATGCTGACAACAGGATGGCTGGAGAAGATGCTGAAATTGAAGATGACCTTCATTATTATGAAGCTGAAAAGCTCCAGACCGCTGCTCAAGCAAACCAATGCAAGCAGGATGTTGACTAATTATTCCAACAACAGTAGGAACAGATGATGAAACTGTCGCTCTACTCTGAAACAAAGGGTAGGAAGAAAATTTCTGCAGCTAAGAAAAGTGACAAAAGAGCTCAAATAAAGGCACCATCTGCAGAAAGAGTCGTCGTGCTCGATGAGAACGGAGTGCCACTTGGACATAGGCAGTGTAGTGTGTGCAAATAGGTTGTAGGACACAACAAACTCACATGTCCAACACTCTTAGAAGGAAACAATGCCGAGGAGGTCAAGCAACCAAAAGTTCAAAAACAGCAGCCCAAAGTTCTAGAAAACAAGGGACCACACCCAAAGAAAGCAAGTAGCAGGCTTTGTAGCATATGCAAGGAGTATGAACCACACAATGCAAGAACATGCCCGAAGCGCGCAGATGCTGAAAAGACAAGCAAAAAGCCAGAAAAGAAACAGAAAGCTAAAACTAGAGCCAGCAAAAAGAAAATAGTTGAAGAAGAAGAGGAGGAAGAGGAAGACACCATCGAAGAAGACGAAGAGGAAGAGGAAGAGGAAGTGGAATGTGAGGAGGAAGATGACGATGAAGAGGAAGAGGAAGAGGACGATGAAGAGGAAGAGAAAGAGGTACATGTCAAGAAAAAACCAATACAACCAAGGCCTAGGAGGAGCGCAAGGCTGATGAACGGTTAGACTAGGTTAATTAAAAAAAGCAAACTTATGTCATGTAAATCTGCAGAAAATATTATTCCACTTTTTAAAAATTATTTTAGGAGAAGCTTACTTGAACTTTTAATGATGAAGTTTAAAAGAAATTATACAGTAGAAGTTCATGTGAGCTTACTGCAGAAGTACTAGTATAGTATAAGAGGAGGTGGTGGTGATGTAAAGTATGAAAGAGCAAGCAGTAATAAAATGAAAAATATACAATGAGAATTTCAGGTAATATTACTGCAGAAGTCCTGCTATATTGTGAGATGAAGTGCTGAGTTGGTGATGTATTCCATGCTAAGTGCAAGCAAGAATAAAAATGAAAAATATACACTATGAAGTTCAAGTAACAGTACAGTGGAAGTTCTGGTGTATTATGGCAGGAGGTGCTGGTGTCATATTACATAATAGAACAACCAGCAAATAATTATACAGTTTTGAAGTTCAGGTCAGCTTACAGAAGAAGTTCTAGTATATAAAATCGATGTAGGAAAAAATAAGCTTAAAATAAAGTTTTGCCGTATGAACTTGGGTTAGCAAGCCTAAGACAACGCGCTCAGATATGAAGTTCTGTTTGGATACGTGCAGAAGTTCATGTACAATGAAGGCAAAACATAGAGAAAAGTTAAAGAGTGTATGAGAATATTTTTGCACAAAGTTACAGTTGAAATCCATTAGGAGTAGAAATATCACAAAAAATATAGATTCTATGCAAAAGCCTAAGTAATGGTTGCGTTGAAAAATAACAATACATTACACAGCAAAGTAAAATGCTATCCATCAGAAACCAGCAGCCCAGCCAGATCTCAAGTAGAAGTTCAAATCAAAAAAATATCATATGTTGGGGCCCCAAAAGTAAACAACACAAAAAATAACAAGCAATTCAACCATAGCCGAGGGAGAAGTTCAGGTACACCTGTTGGGGGGGGACATACAACACAAGGATACTGAGAATGATGCTGTACATTGAAATTCACAAACCAAATCATTCTTCACAACAAATACATGTGTCCACAATATCATAAGCAAAGTAGTGCTGCAGCTATAGATACACAAATCACTAAAACATTCTTAAAACCCAAATCTTTACGGAATCGTTCCAACCATTATCAAACCTAAAGTCTGTGCGAACTCAAATCTACACTGACAACTAATGCTTCGCATTCACGGCGCCAACGACTGGATCTCTTTAGGGAGCTCTCCATGCATGACTTCATTCTTCTCACTAAACATTAGAGTGTGCATGAACTTAGCCTTCCAGTCACCTGCAGTAGCCTACAAACAAAGAAATGAAACAATGGTTTAGTAACGGATAACTAAAACGAAAGCAGGAGCGTCTTGTTGGAAATATGCCCTAGAAGAAATGATAAAAGTATTATTATTATATTTCCTTGTTCATAATAATTGTGTGTTATTCATGCTTGAATTGTATTGTACGGAAACAGCGATACATGTGTGAATATATAGACCACAATGAGTCCCTGGTAGGCCTCTAGTTACCAGCTCGTTGATCAACAGATGGTCACGGTTTCCTGACCATGGACATAGGATGTTAGTGATAACGGGATCACATCATTAGGAGAATGATGTGATGGACAAGACCCAATCTTGAGCATAACACGAGATCGTATAGTTCGTAATGCATAAGCTTTTCAGTGTCAAGTATTTATTCCTTAGACCATGAGGTTGTACAACTCCCGGATGCCGTAGGAATACTTTGGGTGTGCTAAACGTCACAACGTAACTGGGTGGTTATAAAGGTACGCATCGGGTATCTCCGAAAGTGTCTGTTGAGTTGGTACGAACCGAGACTGGGATGTTGTCACTCCGTATGACGGAGAGGTAACTCTGGGCCCACTCGGTAATACATCATCATAATAAGCTCAAAGTGACTAAGGAGTTAGTCACAGGATGATGGATTACAGATCGAGTAAAGAGACTTGCCATGACGAGATTGAACAAGGTATCGGGAATACTGACGATCGAATCTCGGGCAAGTACCGTACCGATGGACAAAGGGAATAACATACGGGATTGAGTGAATCCTTGACACGGTGGTTCATCCAATGAAGATCATCGACGAACACGTGGGAACCAACATGGGTATCCAGATCCCGCTGTTGGTTATTGACCGGAGAGTGGTCTCGGTCATGTCTACGTGTCTCCCGAACCCGTAGGGTCTACACACTTAAGGTTCGGTAACGCTAGGGTCGTAGAGATACATGCACGTGGAAACCCGAAAGTTGTTCGGAGTCCCGGATGAGATCCCGGACGTCACGAGGAGTTCCGGAATGGTCCGGAGGTAAAGAATGATATATAGGAAGTCCAGTTTCGGCCATCAGGTGATCTCCGGGGGTCACCGGGAGTGTCCCGGGACCACCGGAGGGGTCCCGGGGGTCCACCGGGTGGGGCCACCCATCCCGGTGGGGCCCCTTGGCTGCGTGGGGGAGGTGGCCAGCCCCTGGTGGGCTGGCGCACCACATGGGCCCCCCTCCCCATGCGCCTAGGGTTGAAACCCTAGGGGGAGGGGGCGCCCCCCTTGCCTTGGGGGGCAAGGCTCCCCCCCAGGACGCCCCCCCCACCCTGCAGATGCCATCTGCAGGGCATGGCACACCCCCTGGCCCCCTATATATATGTGGGGGGGAGAGGGCAGCCGCACCAAGTCCCTGGCGCCTCTCTCCCTCCCGTCACACCTCCATACTCCCTCCGTAGGGTGCCGGCGAAGCCCTGCAGGATTCTCCACTACATCCACCACCACGCCGTTGTGCTGCTGGATCTCTGACGACTTCTCCTCCCCCCTTGCTGGATCAAGAAGGAGGTGACGTTGCTGTACCGGACGTGTGTTGAACGCGGAGATGCCGTCCGTTCGGCGCTAGATCATCGGTGACGAAGAACGTGAAGAGTACGACTACTTCATCCACGCTTCTTCGAAAGCTTCCGCTCGCAATCTCCATAACGGTATGTAGATGCACTCTTATTTGCTCGTTGCTAGATGTCTCCTTAGTTGGATCTTGGTGAAAGCGTAGAATTTTTTTTTAATTCTGCTACGTTGCCCAACAGTGGCATCTGAGCTAGGTCTTATGCGTAGCATCTTGCACGAGTAGAACACAAAGCAGTTGTGGGCGTTTGAGTTTGTTCAACTTTCTTACCGTTACTAGTCAATCTTGATTCGGCGGTATTGTGGGATGAAGCGGCCCGGACCGACTTTACACGTACGCTTACGTGAGACTGGTTCCACCGACAGACATGCACTAGTTGCATAAGGTGGCTGGCGGGTGTCCGTCTCTCCTACTTTAGTCGGATCGGATTCGATGAACAGGGTCCTTATGAAGGGTAAATAGAAATTGACAAATCACATTGTGGTTTTGGCGTAGGTAAGAAACGTTCTTGCTAGAAAATCTATAGAAGCCACGTAAAAAACTTGCAACAACAATTAGAGGACGTTTAACTTGTTTTTGCAGCATGTGCTATGTGATGTAGTATGGCCAAAAGAAGATGTGATGAATGATATATGTGATGTATTAGATTGATCATGTTCTTGTAATAGGGAATCACGACTTGCATGTCGATGAACTTGACAACCGGCAGGAGCCATAGGAGTTGTCTTAATTATTGTATGACCTGCGTGTCACTGAATAAACGCTATGTAATTACTTTACTTTATTGCTAAACGTTAGCCATAGTAGTAGAAGTAATAGTTGGCATGACGACTTCTTCAAGACACGATGATGGAGATCATGATGATGAAGATCATGGTGTCGAGCCGGTGACAAGATGATCATGGTGCCCCGAAGATGGAGATCCAAGGAGCAAGATAATATTGGCCATATCATGTCACTTTAATTGATTGCATGTGATGTTTATCATGTTTATGCATCTTGTTTACTTAGAACGACGGTAGTAAATAAGATGATCTCTCACTAAAATTTCAAGAAATTGTGTTTCCCCTAACTGTGCAACGTTGCTAAAGTTCGCTGTTCCGAAGCACCACGTGATGATCGGGTGTGATAGGTTCTAACGTTCGCATACAACGGGTGTAAGCCAGATTTACACACGCAATACACTTAGGGTTCACTTGACGAGCCTAGCATGTACAGACATGGCCTCGGAACACGGAAGACCGAAAGGTCGAACACGAGTCGTATAGAAGATACGATCAACATGAAGATGCTCACCGTTGATGACTAGTCCGTCTCACGTGATGATCGGACACGGGCTAGTCGATTCGGATCGTGTATCACTTAGATGACTAGAGAGATGTCATTCTGAGTGGGAGTTCACTAAAATTTGATTAAGATGAACTTAATTATCATGAACTTAGTCTAAATTCTTTACAATATCTCTTGTAGATCAAATGGCCCACGCTCAAGTTTCCCTCAACTTCAACGCGTTCCTAGAGAAAACCAAGCTGAAAGACGATGGTAGCAACTATACGGATTGGGTCCGTAACCTGAGGATTATCCTCATAGCTGCCAAGAGATCATATGTCCTTGAAGCACCGTTAGGTGATGCACCTGCTCCCGATGCGGCCCAAGACGTTTTGAATGTCTGGCAGTCGCGTAGTGATGATTACTCCCTGGTTCAGTGCGGCATGCTTTACAGCTTAGAGTTGGGGCTCCAAAAACGTTTTGAGCACCACGGAGCATATGAGATGTTCGAAGAGCTGAAAATGGTTTTCCAAGCTCATGCCCAAGTCGAGAGATATGATGTCTCTGACGCATTCTACAGCTGTAAGATGGAGGAAAACAGTTCTGTCAGTGAGCACATCCTCAAGATTTCTGGATTGCACAACCGCTTGTCTCAGCTGGGAATGAATCTCCCAGATGAAGCGGTCGTTGACAGAATCCTCCAGTCGCTCCCACCAAGCTTCAAGAGCTTCGTGTTGAACTTCAATATGCAGGGGATGGAGAAGTCCATTCCCGAGGTGTATTCGATGCTGAAATCAGCGGAGGTGGACATCAAGAAAGAACATCAAGTGTTGATGGTCAATAAAACCACTAAGTTCAAGAAAGGCAAGGGTAATAAGAACTTCAAGAAGGACGTCAAGGGAGTTTCCGCGCCCGGCAAGCCTGTTGCCGAGAAGAAGCCAAAATATGGACCCAAGCCTGAGACAGAGTGCTTTTATTGCAAGGGAACGGGTCACTGGAAGCGGAACTGCCCCAAATACTTAGCAGACAAGAAGGCCGGCAACGTCAAAGGTATATATGATATACATGTTATTGATGTGTACCTTACCAGCACTCGTAGTAGCTCCTGGGTATTTGATACCGGTGCAGTTGCTCACATTCGTAACTCAAACAGGAGCTGCGGAATAAGCGGAGACTGGCGAAGGATGAGGTGACGATGCGCGTCGGGAATGGTTCCAAGGTCGATGTGATCGCCGTCGGCACGCTACCTCTACATCTACCCTCGGGATTAGTTTTAAACCTTAATAATTGTTATTTAGTACCAGCTTTGAGCATGAACATTGTATCTGGATCTCGTCTTATGCGAGATGGCTACTCTTTCAAATCGGAGAATAATGGTTGTTCTATTTATTTGAGAGATGTGTTTTATGGTCATGCCCCGCTGGTCAATGGTTTATTTTTGATGAATCTCAAACATGATGATACACATATTCATAGTGTAGATGCCAAAAGATGTAAAGTTGATAATGATAGTCCCACATACTTGTGGCATTGCCGCCTTGGTCATATTGGTGTCAAACGTATGAAGAAGCTCCATTCAGATGGACTTCTAGAGTCTCTTGATTATGAATCATTTGACACGTGCGAACCATGCCTCTTGTGCAAGATGACCAAGACTCCGTTCTCCGGAACAATGGAGCGAGCAACCAACTTGTTGGAAATCATACATACCGATGTGTGCGGTCCAATGAGTGTTGAGGCTCGCGGTGGCTATCGTTATGTTCTCACCCTCATAGATGACTTGAGTAGATATGGGTATATCTATTTGATGAAACACAAGTCTGAGACCTTTGAAAGGTTCAAGGAATTTCAGAATGAGGCTGGAAATCAACGTGAAAAAAAAATAAAGTTCTTATGATCAGATCGTGGGGGTGAATATTTAAGTCATGAATTTGGCACACACACCTTAGGAGCTGTGGAATTGTTTCACAATTGACACCGCCCGGAACACCTCAACGTAACTGTGTGTCCAAACGTCGAAATCGTACTCTGTTGGACATGGTGCGATATATGATGTCCCTCACCGATTTACCGCTATCTTTTTGGGGTTATGCTTTAGAGACTGCCGCATTCACTTTAAATAGGGCTCCGTCGAAATCCGTTGAGACGACTCCGTATGAACTTTGGTTTGGCAAGAAACTGAAGCTGTCGTTTCTAAAAGTTTGGGGTTGCGATGCTTATGTCAAGAAACTTCAACCTGAAAAGCTCGAACCCAAATCGGAAAAATGCGTCTTCATAGGATACCCAAAGGAAACGATTGGGTACACCTTCTACCACAGATCCGAAGGCAAAGTCTTTGTTGCCAAGAATGGATGCTTTCTGGAGAAAGAGTTTCTCTCGAAAGAAGTGAGTGGGAGGAAAGTAGAACTTGATGAGGTGACAGTCACCCCTCCTGGACCGGAAAGTAGCGCAGCGCAGGAAATTGTTCCTGAGGTGCCTACACCGACAAGGGAGGAAGTTAATGATAATGATCATAAAGGAACAGATCAAGTTACTACTGAACTTCGAAGGTCCACAAGGGCACGTTCCGCACCAGAGTGGTACGGCAACCCTGTCATGGAAATCATGTTGTTAGACAACGGTGAACCTTCGAACTATGAAGAAGCGATGGCGGGCCCGGATTCCAATAAATGGCTTGGAGCCATGAAATCCGAGATAGAATCCATGTATGAAAACAAAGTATGGACTTTGGTGGACTTGCCTGATGATAGGCACGCCATAGAAAACAAATGGATATTTAAGAAGAAGACAGACGCAGATGGTAATGTGACCATCTATAAGGCTCGGCTTGTCGCTAAGGGTTATCGACAAGTTCAAGGGATTGACTACGACGAGAATTTCTCTCCCGTAGCGATGCTGAAGTCAGTCAGAATCATGTTAGCTATTGCCGCATTCTATGATTATGAGATATGGCAAATGGACGTCAAAACAGCATTCCTGAATGGCTTCCTCAAGGAAGAGTTGTATATGATGCAGCCGGAAGGTTTTGTCGATCCGGAGAACGCTAACAAGGTATGCAAGCTCCAGCGCTCGATTTACGGGCCGGTGCAAGCATCTCGGAGTTGGAATATTCGCTTTAATGATGTGATCAAAGCGTTTGGCTTTATACAGACTTATGGAGAAGCCTGTATCTACAAGAAAGTGAGTGGGAGCTCTGTGGCATTTCTCATATTATATGTGGATGACATATTGCTGATGGGAAATGATATAGAATTCTTGGAAAATGTAAAGGCCTACTTGAATAAAAGTTTTTCAATGAAGGACCTTGGAGAAGGGGCTTACATATTAGGCATCAAAATCTATAGAGATAGATCAAGATGCCTCATTGGTCTTTCACAAAGTACATACCTTGACAAGATATTGAAGAAGTTCAATATGGATCAGTCCAAGAAAGGGTTCTTGCCTGTTTTGCAAGGTATGAGATTGAGCAAGGCTCAGTCGCCGACCACGGCAGAAGATAGAGAAAAGATGAGTGTCATTCCCTATGCCTCGGCCATAGGTTCTATCATGTATGCCATGCTGTGTACCAGACCTGATGTGAACCTTGCCATAAGTTTGGTAGGGAGGTACCAAAGTGATTCCGGTATGGAACACTGGACAGCGGTCAAGAACATCCTGGAGTACCTGAAAAGGACTAAGGATATGTTTCTCGTTTATGGAGGTGACAAAGAGCTCGTCGTAAAGGGTTACATCGATGCTAGCTTCGACACAGATCTCGATGACTCTAAGTCTCAAACCGGATACGTGTATATTTTGAATGGTGGGGCAGTCAGCTGGTGCAGTTCCAAGCAAAGCGTCGTGGCAGCATCTACATGTGAAGCGGAGTACATAGCTGCTTCTGAAGCAGCGCAGGAAGGAGTCTGGATGAAGGAGTTCATCACCGACCTAGGAGTCATTCCAAGCGCGTCAAGCCCGATGACTCTCTTCTGTGACAACACTGGTGCTATTGCCATTACTAAGGAGCCCAGGTTTCACAAGAAGACCAAGCACATCAAGTGCCGTTTCAAATCCATCGGAATTATGTTCAGGATGGAGACATAGATATTTGTAAAGTGCACACGGATCTGAATGTTGCAGACCCGTTGACTAAACCTCTTCCACGGGCAAAACATGATCAACACCAGAACTCTATGGGTGTTCGATTCATCACAATGTAACTAGATTATTGACTCTAGTGCAAGTGGGAGACTGTTGGAAATATGCCCTAGAGGCAATGATAAAAGTATTATTATTATATTTCCTTTTTCATAATAATTGTCTGTTATTCATGCTTGAATTGTATTGTACGGAAACAGCGATACATGTGTGAATATATAGACCACAATGAGTCCCTGGTAGGCCTCTAGTTACCAGCTCGTTGATCAACAGATGGTCACGGTTTCCTGACCATGGACATAGGATGACAGTGATAACGGGATCACATCATTAGGAGAATGATGTGATGGACAAGACCCAATCTTGAGCATAACACGAGATCGTATAGTTCGTAATGCATAAGCTTTTCAGTGTCAAGTATTTATTCCTTAGACCATGAGGTTGTACAACTCCCGGATGCCGTAGGAATACTTTGGGTGTGCCAAACGTCACAACGTAACTGGGTGGCTATAAAGGTACGCATCGGGTATCTCCGAAAGTGTCTGTTGAGTTGGTACGAACCGAGACTGGGATGTTGTCACTCCGTATGACGGAGAGGTACCTCTGGGCCCACTCGGTAATACATCATCATAATGAGCTCAAAGTGACTAAGGAGTTAGTCACATGATGATGGATTACGGATCGAGTAAAGAGACTTGCCATGATGAGATTGAACAAGGTATCGGGAATACTGACGATCGAATCTCGGGCAAGTACCGTACCGATGGACAAAGGGAATAACATACGGGATTGAGTGAATCCTTGACATGGTGGTTCATCCAATGAAGATCATCGAGGAACACGTGGGAACCAACATGGGTATCCAGATCCCGCTGTTGGTTATTGACCGGAGACTGGTCTCGGTCATGTCTACGTGTCTCCCGAACCCGTAGGGTCTACACAATTAAGGTTTGGTAACGCTAGGGTCGTAGAGATACATGCACGTGGAAACCCGAAAGTTGTTCGGAGTCCCGGATGAGATCCCGGACGTCACGAGGAGTTCCGGAATGGTCCGGAGGTAAAGAATGATATATAGGAAGTCCAGTTTCGGCCATCGGGTGATCTCCGGGGATCACCAGGAGTGTCCCGGGACCACCGGAGGGGTCCCCGGGGTCCACCGGGTGGGGCCACCCATCCCGGTGGGGCCCCTTGGCTGCGTAGGGGAGGTGGCGAGCCCCTGGTGGGCTGGCGCACCACATGGGCCCCCCTCTCCATGCGCCTAGGGTTGAAACCCTAGGGGGAGGGGGCGCCCCCCTTGCCTTGGGGGGCAAGGCTCCCCCCAGGCCGCCGCCCCCCCTGCAGATGCCATCTGCAGGGCATGGCGCACCCCCCTGGCCCCCTATATATATGTGGGGGGGGAGAGGCAGTCGCACCAAGTCCCTGGCGCCTCTCCCCCTCCCGTCACACCTCCATACTCCCTCCGTAGGGCGCCGGCGAAGCCCTGCAGGATTCTCCACTGCATCCACCACCACGCCGTTGTGCTGCTGGATCTCCAACGGCTTCTCCTCCCCCCTTGCTGCGTCAAGAAGGAGGTGACGTTGCTGTACCGGACGTGTGTTGAACGCGGAGGTGCCGTCCGTTCAGCGCTAGATCATCGGTGACGAAGAACGTGAAGAGTACGACTACTTCATCCACGCTTCTTCGAAAGCTTCCGCTCGCAATCTCCATAACGGTATGTAGATGCACTCTTATTTGCTCATTGCTAGATGTCTCCTTAGTTGGATCTTGGTGAAAGCGTAGAAATTTTTTTGAATTCTGCTACGTTCCCCAACACGTCTCAGCAAAAACACACGAGAAAAATGAAAAGGATGCTGAGACAAGAAAAACAACAAAACATACTTCCACATCACCAAAATCTTCAACTAGCTCATCGCCATCATATGAAAAGCAGAACTTCATGGCAAAGAAACCATAATCATTACTCTTTTGCTTTGGAACATCAATATACGTCGGCCTCTTTGCAATAGTCACCCAGTTAGGCTGCTTGCTCGCTTTGTACGCAGCCTTGCCATAAACCTCCTCGAGCAACCCAACAAATCTCTTGATCTACGAGAAATAATAAATAAGATGAAGTCAAAAACATGTTAACCAAAATAGTTAAGTTCAAGTACATAAAAGGCAATAGTTGCATAAGATCCAGCAAAACAAATAGTAGAAGTTCAACTATGAAATGATAGTCAGTTCTAGCAGTGTTACCACAAACAGAGACAGAAACATATTTTGTCAACAAAAGGCATAATAACCTGTGTCAAACAAGAGAATATGAAAGGAGATTCAGGCTAAGAAACACTAGCAATATTTTGGCAGTCTCCGTGGAAACTTGTTCGTGAGATTTCCATATCAGTGTAAGAAAGTGAATCAAGGATGTCAATGCTCCCACGATATCTATTCAGCACATACACACTGTAGTGTGCCATTGAGCCAATTGGCTTGAATAGTATCAAAAAAAACTGCCAAGAATGAAAGAAACCGTGAACAAAAACTTCTTGACAAACTCATCAAAAGGATATACATAGAATATAAAAAAGCAAGAGTAATCAAAACCTAACCAGCTTTGGGTTAAGAAGGTCTTCTCCCTTGCGTACAAACATTGGGAGGAGTTTAGCCGAGTTTTTTGCATCAAACTTTGTAACTGCAGCGAAAAAATCATACTCCAGGCAGTACTGTGCATTCACAAAAACAGAATTAAAACACCTCTCAAATGCAACTACACCAAAACTAGAGCAAAAAAGGGAGATAGGGGTGAAAGAACTAAAACCTGTATGAAGTAGGGACTAAGTACAACCCTGTCAGCACAAGAGAATATATCAGAGGTCTTCGGATTATCCTTCCACGGATTTATGAGATAGTCCATTACGTCTCCTTCCATCTGCTGCCCTTCGCCGAAAAGAGTATAAAGTACATGTCCTGGGAGGTCAATCACATTCCCACGGACGGTAAACATACAGTAGCTTGTGCTGCAAGTTTAAAATGGTGGGAAAAAATATTAGAACTTCAGATACAATAAAAAAAGAGAAGTTCAGAACAAGGGGAATGAACAGAAGTTCAGATAGTATAACAACCAGAAGTTCATATGCTATAACAACAGAAGTTCAGATACCATAACTCCAGTGTAAGGGAGAAATGAACAGAAGTCCACATACTACAACAACAGAAGTTCAGACACAAAGTAGCATGGCAGCAACAAAGTTAAGAAGAAGAAAACTCACTCAGAATACTTCTCCAGGCCGTCTTCACTAAGCACATACTATTTCAACCTCCGGGCCTCACATAGATGAGGATCATTGTACTTCTTCAGGGGAGCGACTGCAGAACGCCACTTCAAAGGCAAACTTGATGCTCTCTTGGAGGAGTTATGTTGCCAGACTGAACTGCCGGTTTCCTCCTGGTGATGACATCATTCTTCCCACCTCTCCCAACAACAGCACCATCAGTAGATCTACCATTCTTCAGGTAAGCAATCTTCTCAAAATCATCGTCCGATGAAATCACTTCTGCTTCGGCTGCTTCGACTACACCAACCTTCCTGGAGCAAGGGGTTTTGGGAGTACCACAAATACCACCAGTCTGCTTCCTCAACATGGAAGGGATAAGCGTTCGAGGTCTACCATCTTCTCTCGGAGTTGTACTCATCGATTCCTCCCTGGGCTGGTATTCCTGTGACCCGTGGAATGAGTAGTGGTAATCGGTCAAGTCCAACGGATCCATTGTCAAGCAAAAGGAACAGAGGAAAAAACACCATTAAAATATGACTGAAGTTCAGGCACAACACAATGTGCAGTCCAACTAATATATATGACATGGTTACTACTCAAGCTGACCTAAAAAATTAGTTGCATTTAAAAGCTAAATGAAGTTCAGGCACAACCAAAGGCACAGTTCAAGATAAACTGATGAACTGGAAGACGTTCAACTACAGCTAACAAAAGCATAGAAAGGCATCATCTCTGAAGTTCAAGTAGAAGAAATGCTCATGCCCAAGTAAGCAATGGAAGGAAAAAAATACTGGAACAAAACAAACAAGCAAAATAAAAATGATAAAAATGAAGAACAAGCACAAGAAATGCTCCTCCCCATATGAAAACAGCTGCCCAGCCAGGTCTCGCGCAGATTCAAGTTAAAAAATGAAGTTCGTGTAAAACAAAAGATGCAGTACAGGTAAGCAGTCCAAGTTCCAAGACTTACATGTGAAGTATCCAAACAAAGCCGGAAAGTCTGTCTCAAACAGGTTAGAAGAACCGATTGAGTAGAGCCACGTCTTCCTGATATCCATGATATTTTCATGGGAATAATTTGCAAGGACCCCATCATGAAACGAATTAACATTAGTAGGCATGCAGAACCCGCAGTCGATACTGCCATCAAACATATAAGAATGGTGTTAGAACAAAAAAGGAAGCCAACGAATAAAAGACGTCTCAGATTAAGTACAACTAAAGTTAAACAGAAATGATAAAAAGAAAAGTGGAACGCATACTTGTTAGTGTGCTGGGAGACATCAATCCAATCCAAAGCGAAATGGTTGATGGACTGAAGGGTGTCTCTGTGTCGTTGTTGGCATCGCTCCAAAGCTTCTTGATGTTATCGGTCATCTGCCGAAACAAGTGTACCGCACAGTCATTGTCTGGTCCATAATAGGAGTCGAGAAGCTGGAACCTTGATTTCTTCAGGTCAAGATATATCGAAACCCAATGACCAACACCACCCATGGAAGCGGGGGTTTCAGGCGAGTCAACAGTGGGGAAAACAACCCGAAGCGACATAAAGACACGAATAATTAAAAACTGAGATTTAATATCAAATGGTATAAAGAAAAATAAAACAATATTAACACACTGGATCGCACTGCAAAACTAATACAGAGGCAAATAAACAAGATATTGCATACAGAATCATGTGCATCCATGCTATCTGGACCAGTCGCCAAGAAGTACTTCCTCACACGGGAATCGAATTGACCTCTCAAAATCTTGTCCTAAAATAATGCAGACAACACAGACATATGAAAATAAAAAAACAGACAAACAAATTTTAACTAAAATGATAAGGAACAAAACACAAAAGAAATCACTAAAATGGTTGACTTACACAAACCCAATACGGCAAGATGAGTTTATCTGATCCCTGGTACTTCGCACGTAGATAGTAGAGTGCAATCTCAGCCATGTTAGACGCAGCATTCCGCGAGGAGCAAAAGATATTGCAACATCTTCAATAGAAGCTTCACACTCCTTGTTTTGGAACATAATCATTGATCTAAAACAAGCAATAGAAAGTAAAACAAGCTCAGCATCAGGAAATCAGGAAGTTCATACCACATAAAAACACAGAAGTTCAGCTATATAACAACGTGCATTACAGAAACGCCAGAAGTTCAGCACTAGATAAGTAAAAAAATAGAAGTTCAACAACATAGAGTCAAGAAGTTCAGGTATGAAACCACATGCAGTTCACAGGGGTTAGATGGATGTATTGACCAGCTGAACTCACCTCTTGGAACGATCATTCTTAAGCCTGGTTACACTGAAATAAAAGCCATCAACCTTCTTTCGGACGACAGCAAGGTCGCTATCTGCCCAGCAAAAGAAATAGAAATTAAGGGCAACATTCACAGAACATAGATTCACGACAGTTTAATTAATAGCAACATTCAAACACAAAGCCATCTCAACTGCTACACCGGAAAACATCACAACCCATGCATTACAAACCTTCCCCCACATAAAAACAGGTTCACTTAACTTTATTTACAAAACACACGGCAAAAGCACAAACCAGAAGTTCAACTTGCACCACACATGTAGTTCATATGGACAACACGCACAAAAACAAACAACAAAATGGACGGGTGTGGGGAAAGAAGAGAGAAGCATGCTCCTCTCTTTATGGATTCTTGCCTAGACCAGTGGCATCGCTGGAATGATCAACCTCATCTCCATAGCCATCGCTTTCAGTCTCTTCATCATCAACTCTAGTAGACATTGCAGCATCGTCAGGAAGGACACCAGCAGCAGCTGGAGGAACTAGAGAATCTTAAACAACAAAAATTGTTGGTTGTGTTTGAGCAGCATCAACAGCAACTGATGGCTCTGCTGCAAGAGACTTCTCCGGGCCTGCAGCACTACCACCAGCCTCAACAGTAGCCTCAGCGAAATATTTCTCCAAAATGATATCTCCAGTTGTCTTGTCCTGCTCAGCATCAGAAACCTCAGCTTTCTTGCCCTGCTCAGCATCAGAAACCTCAGCGCCAATGGAAGACTGAGGTTTAGTTGGGTCCACCGCGTCAGAGCAGCCGGTGCCTGACAAGGACTTGTCTGCAACATTCTGTGAAGGAACACTAGCATCATTATTCTGCAGCAAAAAACAGAAACTCATTACAAAAAGGGGCACAAAGTGATAAAATGCGTAAACAAGTAAGATTTTAAAATGAGATAAGTGGACAAGAAAAATGGTACTTTATTTTCACTGCCATGAAGCTCATCAACTAATACATCACTCGAGGGAGCTGGTTCATGCACAAGTAAAACATCCTCCTCCTCAACCCTAGCACCATCAACAACAGCCTACAAAAAAATGTAGAACACAAATACATAAACAGCAGAAGTTCACATTACATAATCATGGAAGCTCAGCTATGACCACTGTCTCATAATGGAAGTCCAAATACACTAAATATAACAGGTCACATATAAAACTACTCTAATGCAAAAGGGAACAAAAAAGGGCCAGTTATGGAAATCACAGAAGTTCAGGCGCTGTAGCCCATGAAGTTCAAGTGCTATAAATAGAGAAGGTCAACTATGAAACACTTGTACTAAAAAGAAAGACTTTACGACACATGAAATCAAAAAGGGTCACCAATGACTAAAAACGGTAATTACTGAAAGCTAACAATGAACAGTAAACAAACCTCTTTGGTATGCTCCACGTGACTTCCTTCGCGACTCAAACGAACAGAATCCTGCCTCTGAATATGTCTCACAACAACACTTGCCTCGTCTTCAAAAGGCTTGCAATGAGCATCCTGCATTTGCTTGAAAAGCACAAAGCTAGCACGAAGGTGGGAAGTGCTCTGACGAAGCTCTTCAAGATATCTAGCTTCAATTGACAAAACCACACTTGAAGACTCAGCATCAAAACCGTGTCCGGGGGGAAGAATCCCATCAACGCGACTAAGATGCTCAACAGTTGACGGAACATGGGCCAACTCCCCACAAACAGTTTCAAGAAGACCGTCAATATTATCAAGGAAAACATTGGCAGCTTCAAAAAAACTCTCGGAAGACACACCACCTGCAGCACTCACACGGGCAGAAGAACCTCCTGGATCTACAGGGGGGCACCAGTATTAACATCCCGGGAGAATTCAAATCTTGGAGAAGTTCCACTCCCTAGGCTAGCAGCACGAGGCATAGTAAGAACAGGACGTTCGATATGCCTAAAGAACACAACCTCAGCCTGTGTCTTCCACTGCATACAAACACAAAAGTAAATGCGTCACAAAAAGAAATGAAGGACCATGGGAACAAAAATATACAATACAATACCAGAAGTTCAAGTTAAACTACACAGGAAAGAATGATGCATATAAACACTCACATGCAGTCTCCCAAACAACCAGTTGGCTGGGTCATCATCACCCTTCTTGACCAAGTCAGCCACAGCAAGCTCAAGAAGCTTGGCCTGATCCATGAAACTGATGCGAGGGGTCCTCAAGTCAACAATAGGCGTCTTGCCAATGATGAGGCACTCCATGTACATAAGAAGCGGCGTGATAGCACAGCTTGTGACAGCTTTTCCTCTGCTCGTACCTTGCTGATACCTAACAACAACACTTCGGATATCATCAACAACCAACTGGCAGTAGTCCATATCTGCCATATCCTCAAACATAAGATTCTCAGCCATTGCTGCCTCCCTGGACACTCGTGTAGACATTCCAGGAATAACCACCTTCATGAAGACAATCAGGTAAAACACCTGCAGAGCAAGATCATCCTTCGTCTCATCCTTCACAAGTTCCTGGAGGATATTCCGCAGATCCCTTGTCTTGATCTCGTCACTCCTAGCGTACCCAAGCTTGCCCTTCAGCCTCATCACAGCATCATCAAACCCATCATTCGAGGGCCTAGGAGGGGTATGATTACCCTGAGGGAATCCAAACAGATGGTGAATAGCATCACTTGTAATACGGAGAACCTTGTTCTCCGCACCCATGTCCAGAATCATGGTTGTAGGGTCAATCCTCGTGTAGATGTTGCCCATCAAAGCACGAGAAATGTTCGAATCAACCTCCAAGCCAAACACACAACCAAAACCAGCCTAGATAACCCTCGTCTTGTGCCTAGGTTGTAGCATTTTCGCACACGTCTTGACCTCTTTCAGGGAGCAGCGAACCGTCTTGTTAAAGCGTTTCGCCTCATCTCCTCCTTGGCCACCTTCTTTGGGGGCTTTGCCTCCTCTCGTCCTCCTCTCGGGCCGCTCCACAAGCTGATACTGAAAAAAAACAATGACAAGGAAAAAAGGCACAACAATGAGATAAAGAAGCTACACCAAAAATCCACGAATGCCTACATACGTAGCACATTTCAGAAGTCCAACTATATCTACATAGGCAGTACAACAATGTGAAGACAAGTTAACATGCTTTCAAAATGTTGGAAATTTACAAAGCAGAAGTTCAACCATATATACCAAGGCAGTAATAAAAACATATATACCAGTAGGTCAAGCTAATTTCGTCATGTATAAATACAGAAGTCTAACTATGTACACAAAGGCAGCAACACCATAAAAGCAAAGCAGTTCAGCTAATTTTTTCGTCCATATGAACCAGAAGGTCAGCTATGTACGCCAAGGCAGTATTAAAAACACAAAAACTATAACAAATCAACAAATGCTCTCAAGAGCAGTAAACATGAGACATTCATACATGACTAACATCAACATTATCACCCTCATCATCAACATTGAAATCAGCATCATCCTTGTCCTCTGGATTAAGACAAGCACGCTTCTTGACACCCTTGTTGACCTTTGCAGGTGCAACCTTGCGCTTAACACCACATTTCTTCCCCTTAAAAGATGCACCAGCACCAAGCGGGGAGGGTGTAGGCACGGCAGTGGCAAGCACACGAGGACTATGGCGTGGCGTACCACCGAGGCCTAGCCCTTCATCTTTAGCAAGATTTGTAGGCCTTGAAACACGTGGGCTCCTCCGAGGAGAAACTTCACCAATAACAAGCTTCCTCGTAGCGGCCTTCTTGATTTTCTTCTTAACAGGAACAACCCGTGCCATCCGTGGCACACAGCACGTCTTCCTCAGCAACAGAGCAATGCCCAACAGTGAGCTCAGCAAAATCAATGGATTCAGGGACATCAGAACCTTTCTGAAGGTGGGCCGCCCTCTTCTTGTGAAAAGCTTCTTGCTTCTTCTTCTTGCGTTCGTCCTCCAGAAGAAGTTGAAGAGGCACATCCTCAGGTTGCGTGACAGGTTTGGTGCCATCAACTGATTGTGACTGTGTCTCTGAAATCATAAGAGAGCACAAAGGATCCGGAACGAACTCAGAACCATTGACTGACGGAGCCCCCTGCTCAGCAGCAGCAGTGTTTTCTGATAAATCTAACTCAGATATAACAACATTGATGTTGTTCACAGCTTGCTCCACTATGGACACATCTGCAAAGAACACAAAAAAGCAAAACAAAAAATAAATAAGTCAGGAACAAAAACATAAACAACCGACGGGAACAAGTTAAAAAAACATGGCTCGAGAATTTAAAATGAAAAGAAAAGGAGTTGCACATACTAGGTGAAGCAAGAGCTGCACAAGCAAGATCCTCGAGGCTTGAAATATTCTCAAGGCTCAAAGCAACCTCAGCAATCACAGTCAAAGGAAAAATGGGTGATTTAGTCGCATCAGACACTGGAGCATCAGTATTAACTTCTGAAGCTCCATCTTGATCGCAGGCATTTTTATCAGAACTATTCAATTCATCACCAACTACAAAAAAATGCGAGTAAAAAAGCAGTTGACTTCTAATCCGCAACACTACACCAAAGGGAGTCCTACTTTTAAATCAGTGTCCAATACCCAGAAGTTCAACAATACCTAACAAAGCAGTAAACACAACAAACAATCTACGATTTGCATACTAAATATAGAACAATCTACACCAGAGGGGTTACTACATATAAGATAAATGTCCAGAAGTTCAACAATATATAACAAAGCAGTAAAACAAATGTGCATAACAGAAGTTCAACCAAATTTCATTATAAACAAACAATAATTAAAACCAGAAGTTCAACTATGTGACCAGAAGTTCAACTATGTGACTAGAAGTACAACAATACCTAACAAAGGAGTAAACACAACAAACAATCTACGATTTACATACTAAATATAGAACAATCTACACCGGAGGGGCTACTACATATAAGATGAATGTCTAGAAGTTCAACAATATATAACAAAGCAGTAAAACAAATGCGCATAACAGAAGTTCAACCAAATTTAATTATAAATAAATAATAATTAAAACCAGAAGTTCAACAATACCTAACAAAGCAGTAAACACAACAAACAATCTACAATTTACATACTAAATATAGAACAATCTACACCAGAGGGGCTACTACATATAAGATGAATGCCAGAAGTTCAACAATATATAACAAAGCAGTAAAAAAATGCGCATAACAGAAGTTCAACCAAATTTCATTATAAACAAACAATAATTAAAACCAGAAGTTCAACTATGTGACCCAGGCAAGTAGCACATAAAAAACATGTACCATGAGCAGAAATTCTATTTCGCAGGCAAACTAAATATCAATACCATGAAAGTGATCACACAAAAAAAGATATACACTACAAAATATAGAACATTTGGGAAGTCCAACAACACTTGGTGACAAAAGTTCACCACCAATTCATCAAATAAAAATTAAGCAACACTCTACTAACTTAAAACTAAAGGTAAAATACAGACACATGACCTTTGTTAGAAGTTCAGACATTGGGCAGTCCAACAAGACAACTAAGTGAAGTTGTTGGCAGACATATATAAGAAAACTCCTATTTAAAATACAAGATCAAACCACAATAAAATACCTGGTGAAGGTTTTGAAGCCATGACAACACAACCACTTGATGAATGGAACTCCAAACCCTAGAACAACCTACTAAAAACAGGGATAGATTGTGTATAGTTAGCAACCAGAAAATAATACAACAAATACAAAAAGCAACTAAATCAAACCCTAGGATAAACAACTAGAACATATCAACAAGAATGAAAATATGAACAGTAGCACATCTAGGCAACCACAACAAAAAAAGTATACATAAACTAACTAGCATGTGACAGACACAATCTAGAATACGAAAACAACAACACTAATACAATTAGATGCATCAGATCCAACAACAACCATATCACCACACCTCCCTTACATGCATCTGACTGCTGAAATCACCAAAGGGGAAATGAAATCCACTCAACTCTGAACGGAGAAATAGCGCAAACAAGCATCTCACAAACAAATGTGACCACGGGGGAATGGAATCCACCCACCACACGCACAAGAACCCTACCTAATCTCCCACCCAACCATCAGAAGAAGGGGCAGGAGGCGGGTGCGACAGCACACAGAAGAAACAGAGAGGCCCCGACAGATCTGGCGAAACTAAGGGCAAGCATCAGGGGGGCAGCATTTGTACCTCTCCAAACGACCCCCGCACGCACGAATCCTCGACGGTTCTTCCAGTCGCCACGACGCCATGCAGACCTTGGAACCGCGCAGGCAGTTGCCGCCCTCGCTTCACAGCAGGAAAGAGCGGACTAGGGGAGGCATAGTGCCGCGTAGGCCAGAAAATAGGAGCGGGGGCGTGCGCCGGTTACTACACTCACGAGGGGAGGGGACAACGGCGGAGAAATCAGGAGGAGTTGGAGGAGACAAAGTCAGCGGAGCAACGAAGAGGGGAAACAGAGTGAGCGACAGGGAGAGTGGGGTTTTCTCACAGGTGGGCTGAAAGAGATGGACGCCTCTCTGTCGGGGGTGTTGTGCGCTAGCGAAATTACAGTTTTACCCCCCCCACCCCAACAGCTAAAAAAGTAAATACATCTATAGATAAATGAATGCACCATTTGGATGCATATATTAAAATGAGACAGGATCAAACAATAGCACTACTGATATCCTTAAAAACAAAAAAAATTGATGGCACATACACTACCAGATTGAAAGAAAAATACATACAAAAATATGCACCTACAGAAACAACAGAGAGAAGTTCAAAAAATAAAGAACAGAAGTTCAAGTACACTAATCAAAGAAGTAAAGGCATATGAAAAAAATAAACACTAAGAAGCAAAAAATAAGAAGTTCAAGTACAAAAACAGATGAAGTCCATATCCGAAAAAACAGGCATACAGAACAAGCAAAAACGGAGGACTTGCTAAATAACCTTGCAAAATAAAGGAAAATTAGAAGTTCAACCATTAATAAAAAAGAAGTCAACAATATAAAAACATATTTGATTTTTTATGTAACAACATCAACAGACTAGATCGTATTGCCTCATCTCCTAAAAGAATGTGTAAAAGAGCACAAAAGTTCAAGTAAAAAAGTTATAGCCGTCCAGCTTGTACAACAGAACGTAAAATGATTGAAAAACAACCCCGATCAAATTTGGTTCCCAGATTTAATGGTTTGCATCAATTCCAACACGTCAACAGCCCTTTCTAACGACGTCATACTCCACATAAAACATCAAAAAAATATCCGCCATCAAGCTGTCCGCTCGAACAACGAACCACGGCGGGAGGCTGAAAGATCCAATCGTCGGGTTTCCATTTGTATGAGCCCGCCTAATCAAATTAACAACATGGTCGGGATTTAGTCTCACTAATGCACGCAAATCCGTCGCAAATTTGAACAGCAAAACTACAGATAAACAACAGCGGCCAAAATAACTCCCGTGGACGAAGAACAGAGGCGGCGGAACACCAAATCGATTTCATTCGAAAATAACAACAAAACATGCAATAAACTAGTATCTGAACCCAATTCTCATCGTGTTAGAGATTCTAGAACATCCGGTACATGCAAAAAACTTGTAACAGACCCTTGTTCATCACCGTCCGAGAGCAAATCCGCCAACGAGCTAGATTGCGAATCAAAACAAGCATTTACTTGCTAAAAAACATGTCCACATTACACTTACATCACAAACAACACGAATGATCAGAAAAACTCACGGTAGAAGGCACGGTTGCGAAGATAGCCCGAAGGTCGGGTACGTAAAAAGGGAAGTTTGAGCCAGTTATTTAGGCAGTTCAGGTTGTGATCAAAATAGCATATATATACTCCCGGATGTACATACTCCCATGCCTTTCAATAGATGAAGTGTGTTAGACCGAAATGTTATATCCAACAGCGGCACTTACTGATCACTTTCATGCATACCTAATCCCTAGAGGTTAGGAACCAATTAGCTTGAGCCACTGACCCCATTCCTTTAGGTTGTTTTCTTGCGTGCATACTATGCCACCATCGAAAAGTAGTACTTCTAATTTTGAGTATATACCTTACTCCTAAATTTTAGTACATACAACTAGAAATTGGGGTATATACTACCTGTTGCATACACTATTATTTTGACTGAGACGAATTAGAACAAAGTATAATGAATGGTGTACGTATACTGCTCAAGAATAAATTGGACGGCACCCACAAGCAGTACAACTGTTTATATTTTATCTTACTTTTCGTTCTTTAACGGGTA
This sequence comes from Secale cereale, assembly GCA_902687465.1. Lineage (NCBI taxonomy): Eukaryota > Viridiplantae > Streptophyta > Magnoliopsida > Poales > Poaceae > Secale > Secale cereale. The sequence goes on from LR738711.1 coordinate 294,080,749, forward strand.
TATACTACTTTTTCAGAGTGAACATATACAATATTCTGTTGAGAGAGTATGTAGTGCTAGTATTTTGTAAGACTACATTGCATTTTGCTGAATATACTACTTTTTCATGAGTGAGTATATACTATATTGTTTTTTTTGAGAGGATATATTTGCGATATTTTTCCTCAGAGGGTATATACTAATACTTTTTTGTGAGTGAGTATATATACCATATTTTGTTGAGAGAGTATGTACTAGTACTATTTTCTTAGACTACATAGCATTTTGCTGAGAGGATACTACTTTTTTTTGTGAGCGAGTATCTACTACATTGCATTTTTACTATTGGGGTATATACTATTTGAAGGAAATATGCCCTAGAGGCAATAATAAAGATGTTATTTGTATTTCCTTATATCATGATAAATTTCTTTTATTCATGCTAGAATTGTATTAACCGGAAACTTGATACATGTGTGAATACATAGACAAAATAGTATGTCCCTAGTATGCCTCTACTAGACTAGCTCATTGATCAAAGATGGCTATGTTTCCTAGCCATAGACATGAGTTGTCATTTGATCAACGGGATCACATTATTAGAAGAATGATGTGATGGACTAGACCCATCCGTTAGCTTAGCACTATGATCGTTTAGTTTTACTGCTATTGCTTTCTTCATGACTTATACATCTTCCTATGACTATGAGATTATGCAACTCCCAAATACCGTAGGAACACCTTGTGTGCTATCAAATGTCACAACGTAACTGGGTGATCATAAAGATGCTCTACAGGTGTCTCCGAAAGTGTTCGTGGTGTTGGCATAGATCAAGACTAGGATTTGTCACTCCGAGTGTCGGAGAGGTATCTCTAGGCCCTCTCGGTAATGCACATCATAATAAGCCTTGCAAGCAAAAGACTAATGAGTTAGTCACGAGATGATGTATTACGGAACGAGTAAAGAGACTTACCCAAAACGAGATTGAACTAGGTATAGAGATACCGACGATCGAATCTCGGGCAAGTAACATACCGATGACAAAAGGAACAACGTATGTTGTTATGCGGTTTGACCGATAAAGATCTTCGTAGAATATGTAGGAGCCAATATGAGCATCCAGGTTCCGCTATTGGTTATTGACCGGAGATGAGTCTCGGTCATGTCTACATAGTTCTCGAACCCGTAGGGTCCGCACGCTTAACGTTTGATGACGATCGGTATTATGAGTTTATGAGTTTTGATGTACCGAAGGTAGTTCGGAGTCCCAGATGAGATCATGGACATGACAAGGAGTCTCAGAATGTCCGAGACATAAAGATTGATATATTGGACGACTATATTCGGACAACGGAAGTGTTCCGTAAAGTTTTGGAATTTACCGGAGTACCGGGGGGGTTACCGGAACCCCTGGGGAAGCTATGGGCCTTAATGGGCCGTAGGAGAAAGAGGGAAGGAGGGCCAGGGCTGGGCCGCGCGCCCCCCACCCCTTGGTCCGAATTGGACAAGGAGGGAGGGGGCCGACGCCCCTTTCCTTCTCCTTCTCCCTCTCCTTCATTTTCCCCTTCTCCCTTTTGGTAGTTCCTACTAGGAATAGGATTGCAATCCTATTCCTAGTAGGATTGCACCTCCTAGGCGCGCCACAAGGGGCCGGCCGGCCTCCCCCCTTGCTCCTTTATATACGGGGGCAGGGGCACCCAAAGACACACAAGTTGAATTGTTTTAGCCGTGTGCGGTGCCCCCTCCACAGAAACACACCTCGGTAATACCGTTGCAGTGCTTAGGCGAAGCCGTGCGCCGGTAGATACATCATATCCGTCACCACGCTGTCGTGCTGACGAAACTCTCCCGTGAAGCTCAACTGGATCAAGAGCTCGTGGGACGTCATCAAGCTGAACGTGTGCTGAACGCGGAGGTGCCGTACGTTCGGTGCTTGATCGGTTGGATCGCAAAGAAGTTCGACTACATGAACCGCGTCACTTGACGCTTCCGCTCCCGGTCTACGAGGGTACGTAGACACACTCTCCCCTCTCGTTGCTATACATCTGGTAGATAGATCTTGCGTGATCGTAGGAAAATTTTAAAAATACTATGTTCCCCAACACTATTTTGTGAGTCGATATATACAAGGTACATCATGTCAAATGAGATGCATATTATTTTCTATAGACGTATATCTTCTGCAATCAGTACATATACTTTCCACAGCGCAAAAGAAAAACATAAACTTTCGTAATATATATGAGTATAATATACATCAACAGGTATATACATCTTTGTCGTCAAGCCGATGCCTGTTATGTGCGAGCTGCTGATACGCGAGTGTTTCGTATATGTGTTATGTGCATATTGTGTATTGGGCCCACCTCCTAGTCCTTGTATAGTTGAGGTCCGTGGCCCATCTTTGTACATCATATATACGTGCCTATGCACGAAGAGTAATACATAGTGCAATCAGCATATTCTACATGGTATCACTTTTCGGGTCAAAACCCTAGTCTTCCGCCTCCTCCGCGCCGCCGCCCGTGCTCCTCCTCTCGGACCGGCCGCCCCGCTTCACTCGAACCCGCTTCGCTCGCAACCTCGCCCGAATTACCGCCCACCGCTCGAACCCGCTCCGCTCGCAACCCCGCCCGAACACGCTAGGCCGAACCCGCTTTGTGCTCGCTCGCGTTGACCAAAGCCCCTCGCGTCCTCTGCTTCGTGCACGGGCCTCGCGAAGCACCCGACTCCCAGCCCCTCCTCTGCTTCGTTCACGCCGGGCGGCTGACGCGCCTTTGCTCGCCCGCACAGCCGCGTCGCCCACCTCCGCCCACTCGCTAGATCGCATCGCCCGTTCAATAACTCCACCACCACAGCTTCTTTTCCTTTTCAGTTGATCCATAGAGATGTGTGGACCTCTCCGGTTCCTAGTAATTCAGGCTTTTTGTATTATCTAGTTATCCTTGATGATTATTCTCATTATGTGTGGACCTTTCCTTTGCGTAGAAAGTCGGATGCACTCTCCACTTTAACGGCTTTTTACTCCTATGCCAGCATGCAGTTTGGGCGTCCCATCCTTGCTCTTTAGACTGACAATGGAAAAGAGTTCGACAACCTTGCTTTCCGCACTTTTCTGTCGCACCACGGCACAGTTTTTCGTCTCACATGCCCGTATACTTCACGGCGGAACGGTCGAGCCGAACGCGTCCTTCACACTCTGAACGACAGCGTTTGCACCCTCCTGTTTCATGCTAATGTGCCGCCTCATTTCTGGCTGGACGCGCTCGCCACTGCTTCTCTTCTCCTTAACCTTCGCCCTTGTCACCCACAGTGGAACTATGCACCTCACCATCTTCTCTTCGGTACGCCCCCATCTTATGATGGCTTGCGTATTTTCGGGTGCCTTTGCTATCCTAGCATTGCCGACTCCGCTCCTCACAAACTCGCACCTCGTTCGGTCGCTTGCATCTTCATCGGCTACCCCTCCAACTCCAAGGGATATCGGTGCTACGATCCCGTCTGACACCGTGTGTTCACTTCCCGGCACGTTTACTTTGATGAGCATGTGTTTCTGTTTCACTAGGTACCCCCGGTTGTTCCTCCCGCCACCGGTGACGCGGGCTCCTCGATGCCTCTCCCAGGGCACTCGCGCGCCTCTCTTAGCCCGCCCCCTGGCTTTGAGGCGCGCCTCCCGCATGCGGCGTCTCCTACAGCCGCGGTGCTGGCACCCCCGGTGCCCCGACGTTGACGCCCGCGGCCCCCGCCCCCCCCCCCGGCGCCCTCGATGCGTGCGGCCCTCTCGGCGCCCCCGACGTTGGCGCCTGTAGCCCCCGCGACACCCTCGGCGCCCCCGGCGCCTGTGGCCGGTCCGGTCACCCGCGCCCGTACGTGCGTTTTTTGCCCGAGCTCTGTTACGCCTCAGATGACTACGTCCATGCGGCGTCCACCTCTGAGCTATCGCCGTTGTTGTCCTCCGTTCGATCCGCTCTTCGTGACCCGCTCTGGATGGCTGTGATGCAAGAGGAGTTTGATGCCCTGTTGTGCAACCGGACGCGACAGCTTGTTCCCCGTCCCCAGCACGCCAACGTGATTTCCGGGAAGTGGGTCTTTAAACACAAGCTCTGTCCTGATGGTACTATTGATTGCTACAAAGCACGATGGGTCGTTCATGGCTTCCGACAGCGTGCTGGCATCGACTTCACCGACACCTTCGCTCCAGTCATCAAGCCCGGCACGGTATGCACAGTTCTCCACCTTGCAGTCTCCCGTGCTTGGCCAGTGCACCAGATGGGCGTCTCCAATGCCTTCCTCCATGGTCATCTCGAGGAGCAGGTCTTCTGCCAGCAGCCCACCGGGTTTGTTGACCCGGCGCTTCCCGACCACGTGTGCCTGCTCTCGCGGTCCTTGCACGGCCTCAAGCAGGCTCCGCGTGCTTGGTACCAGCGCATCGCGGCGTTTCTCCACCAGCTTGGGTTCCGCTCTACCCGCTCGGACGCCCCGCTCTTCGTCTATCATCAGGGCTCTAACACGGCCTACTTCCTGCTCTATGTCGATGACATCATCCCGACGGCTGGTCTCCTCAGTCAGCTCACGGCTCGTCTTCGCGCTAAGTTTGCCATCAAGGACTTGGGTCCTCTGCACTACTTCCTCGGTGTCGAGGTGGTGCGCCGTCCAGATGGCTTCTTCCTTCATTAGCGGAAGTACGCTCACGAGCTCCTGGAGCACGCCGTCATGCTTAACTGCAAGCCCGCCGCTACGCCTGTTGATACGAAGGCCAAGCTTTCTGCCACGGATGGTTCTCCTGCTTCAGATGCTGCTTTCTATCGGTCTATCGTTGGTGCTCTCCCGTACCTCACTTTGACTCGACCAGAGATCCAGTATGCCGTGCAGCATGTGTGTCTTCATATGCATGCTCCTCGAGATGTTCACTGGGCTACCGTCAAGCGGATTCTCCACTATATCTGTGGCACTATGGACCTTGGCGTCACACTTCACGCCTCTGCCTACACCGCCCTTACCGCCTACTCCGATGCAGACTGGGCGGGCTGCCCTGACACTCGTCGCTCCACTTCGGGCTATTGTGTCTATCTTGGACCCTCACTCATCTCATGGTCGTCCAAGCGGTAGCCTACGGTCTCCCGTTCCTATGCTGAGGCTGAGTATCCTGCGGTGGCCAACGCCATCGCCGAGTGTTCTTGGCTTCGTCAGCTGCTTCAGGAGCTCTCTTGCCCTGTTGACCGTGCCACGGTGATCTACTGCGACAATGTATCGGTGGTCTACCTCTCCGCTAAACCGATGCATCATCGACGGACCAAGCATATTGAGTTGGATATTCATTTTGTTCGGGAACATGTAGCCCTTGGCCATATTCGTGTTTTACACGTCCCTACTTCCCAATAATTTGCCGATATCATGGCCAAGGGCTTGCCTACGGCGTCCTTTGAGGAGTTTCGGTCCAGTCTTTGCGTCAGCCACGGTGCCGTTTCGACTGCGGGAGGCTGTTGAGTATATGTGTTATGTGCATATTGTGTATTGGGCCCACCTCCTAGTTCCTTGTATAGTTGAGGTCCGTGGCCCACCTTTGTACATCATATATACGTGCCTATGTGCGAAGAGTAATACATCATGCAATCAACACATTCTACAGCGAGGACATTGATGAGTTGCCGTGGGCTGCTCCTCATCTTCGCTGGATGTCGAGGCGCCGCCAGTCACATGTTGATATTACGACATCGAGCTGTGGTCGGCCGCGAAGTTCCGTGACGACATCATCACGGCGCCATCAACCACGTCTCATCTATCATCAGTCCTGGCTGGTTCTGGCTGCGTGTATTTTGTTGATCAGTTTAGAGCAAGTTTATCCTTGCATCACACAATGAAACCAAGAGAAAAACAAGGATCTGAGTAAAACGTAAAGGTGCATGCATGAGATGAGAAGATGGATGCATGCATAGGTAAGCACGTGTATATGTCACCTATGGGACTGATCAATTCAATCGTCGTTGTTGATTGCCACTCCCGTCGGCCACCAGGAACACCACCGAGACACGGCGGACAGATTCATCTGCAGAAATCGATGATCAAGAAATAGAATTAAAAAAATCATAGAGAGTTTCATAAAAAAATATACTGGATCTCAGATTGCATACGCGTGAATGAAGGCGTATCTGATTGCTTTAGGTAAAATCATACTCTAATCACCGGTGCATGGAGCCGCCACCGAATCGTCAAAGCAAGCTGCACCGAATAGGTTGATATATCCGTGGGTACTAGAAACTGCTACGAACCCGGGTAGCTTTTATATTTAAAAAGTCACGCGGTGCTGGATATCTTGTTTTTAATCCGCACGAAAATAGGGCAAATGGTTACAACCCGGTGCGCCAATGAAATATTGGGAAAGGAGTACGTACACCCAGGTGTATGGAGTCATTTTCCTATATATATATATATATATATATATATATATATATATATATATATATATATATATATATATATATATATATATATATATATATATATATAT
>LR738711.1:294087419-294152557 GCA_902687465.1 Secale cereale
TGTGTGTTTTGTTTTCTACAACATTCACTTATAGCTATGTCTTCAAACTTGCTATTTTCTGAACTAAGTGAAGGTGATCGGACCCTAACCCCTTGTGTGCTTCTTCCTCAAACTCTTTATGTCTCTTCATATGCATTCTGTAGACACGTGTCGAATGTCTTCACCGTGTCCTTGTCAGTTGAAGATACAGATACACACATTTAAAACTATTTTTAATGCCTTATTTCTTTTGCCTGAAATCCGGAGAAGCCGGAACGACCACCCGACAAACCAGGCGCGTATGGGATCATGGCTCAACTCTCCATAAGTTACATGCACGTCACATGTCCTTCAGATGTGAACTGCCAGGGGCACCTGCGTAATTGCGCTGCGCTGCCCCTTCTCCTTATAAATATTCCACCCGCGCGGTCATTATCTCCTCTCCCACCTCGCCATCTCACTCAAACCCTAGCGCCACCGCTAGCTCCAGTCGACACCAGAGACAAAATTCTTAGCTACCGCGACCTCTTCGACGCCGTCTTCACACCGGTCGCGAACCTCGTCTTCTTCGCCGCCTCCGTAGGTGTCTTCCGCCGCCAAGTTAGGGCACGGGAAATCGAACTGCCCGGCATCCCCTTCGTCTCATCTAGCAGTCCCTCTAGCAGTAAATAAATCTCGCTTGAAACCATGTATATCCACCAAAAGTGGTTTCTGAACTCCCAAAGTTAATTCCTTCTGATTCTTCATCTCATATCATGCAAGTATATTCACTTATGCCTCATAACTAGTTAGATTCCTCACTTGTACCTATTCTTCGATTCGTACAAATCTGGAACCAACTCACTCCAAATAAGTGAATGTCTTCGCACTATGAGGTCAATGTCTTCAAACTGTTTTATCTTCAAAATCTTCTGAGAATGCATATGACCTCTTCCCCTTCCCTCGCATCTCTAATGCTGTCACATGTACATGTCCGTGGGAGAATCCCTTGGTTCTCATAGCCTGCATTCATTTGCGGAATTCTTACAACGTCATATTGAATCTCCTGAAGCTAGTTCTTGTCTGACCAGTCATCGGAAAACAAACTCCGTTGTGAAGCCTTTCTGTCTGAATCCAATGGCCACTTAAAAATCTTCAAAGAAGGGTGGCAGACAGGGACGCACTGATACTGCCAAGGATCTCCCTCCAGATTTGTTTGCGATGTACAAGTCTCACCGTGAAGAAATGTATGGTGAACGCAAGTCCTGAATCCAATGGATTCGAGGATATTGGGCAGATCAATGGTTCTTATATCGCTTCGTGACTCTAGAGTATGCAACCAAGAATGTTATACGCCCTCCATGGGGCGATGTCATCTACAAGAAGCTTCAGCCCAAGAAAAAAACTGAAGCCATTGCCAACAACTTCTTCCCTGTATGGTCAGAGGACCTATGCCAGAAAATGCCGACCCATCCAGTCTTAGATGGTGCCGTGACGATGATCTTTTTGAAGAGAACTATAAGTTTGCCAAGAATTTCGCTACGCTGAACAAAGAGGAGTTCGATCTTAACTTCAACCCTGGTCCAGCCCGACCTCGACCTGAGGACAGTCGGGAAGCCAATCAGAATCGCATTTGCCCCTTCAATGGCCTTGATGGGCTACTCTCCCACATAGCTGCACTTTAGGCTACTGTGGAACATGTTGGGGAACGTTGCATGGGAAACAAAAAATTTTCCTACGTTCACCAAGATCAATCTAGGAGATGCTACTACGAGAGGAGAGTTGGATCCACGTACCCTTGTAGATCGCTAAGCGGAAGCGTTAAGAACGCGGTTGATGGAGTCGTACTCGCCGCGATTCAGATCGCCGAAGATCCTAGCACCGAAGCAACGGTGCCTCCGCGTTCTTCACACGTACGGCTCGGGGACGTCTCCTCCTTCTTGATCCAGCAAGGGGTGGAGGAGAGGTTGATGGAGAGACCGGCAGCACGACGGCGTGGTGGTGATGGTGGAGGAGGATTCCAGCAGGGCTTCGCCTAAGCACCGCGGGAGATGAAGATGTTATGGGAGAGGGAGGGCAGCACCGAGGCACAAACGTGTGTTGGCTGCCCTCCCTCTACCTCTCTATATATAGGGGGAAGGAGGAGAGGGGGGCGCCCTAGGGTTTCCCCTAGGGGGGCCGGCGGCCAGGGCAGAGGGGGGGCGGCGGCCAAGGGCTGCGCCAGGCCCTAGGGTTTCCCCCCCCTAGGTGCCTTGCCCCCCAAGCCAGGGGGTGCGGCTGCCCTAGGAGGGGCCAGCCCCCCATGCGCCATAGGAGAGGGCCCAGGGGGGGCGCACAGCCCTATGAGGGCTGTGGTGTTCCCCCTTTGTGGCCCATTAGGCCCAGAACCACTTCCGGGACCCCCGAAACCCTTTTCGGTAATCTGCCGATTTCCCGATGCTCCCCGGAACACTTCCGGACTCCGAAACCTTTCATCCTATATATCAATCTTCGTCTCCGGACCATTCCGGAGACCCTCGTCACGTCCGGGATCTCATCCGGGACTCCGAACAACCTTCGGTAACCATGCACTGTTCTCACTAACAACCCTAGCGTCACCGAACCTTAAGTGTGTAGACCCTGCGGGTTCGGAAACCATGTAGACATGACCGAGACACTCCCAGGTCAATAACCAATAGCGGGATCTGGATACCCATATTGGTTCCCACATGTTTCTCGATGATCTCATCGGATGAACCACGATGTCAAGGATTCAGGCAATCCCGTATACAGTTCCCTTTGTCTCGTCGGTATGTTACTTGCCCGAGATTCGATCGTCGGTATCTCTATACCTAGTTCAATCTCGTTACCGGCAAGTCTCTTTACTCGTTACAGTAATACATAATCCCGTGACCAACTACTTAGTCACTTTGAGCTCATTGAGATGACGTATTACCGAGTGGGCCCGGAGATACCTCTCCGTCACACGGAGTGACAAATCCCAGTCTCGATCCATGTCAACTCAACAGACACCTTCGGAGATACCTGTAGAGTACCTTTATAGTCACCCAGTTACGTTGCGACGTTTGGCACACACAAAGCACTCCTACGGTGTCAGTGAGTTACATGATCTCATGGTCATAGGAACTTATACTTGACATGCAGAAAACTATAGCGATAACTGATACGATCAAAAGCTATGTTTAACGTTTGGGTCTCGTCCATCACATCATTCTCCTAATGATGTGATCCCGTTATCAAATGACAACTCATGTCTATGACCTGGAAACCGCGGTCATCTTTGATCAACGAGCTAGTCCTGTAGAGGCCTACTAGGGACACAAAGTTTGTCTATTTATCCACACATGTATTTGAGTTTCCAATCAATACAGTTATAGCATGGATAATAAACGATTATCATGAACAAGGAAATATAATAATAACTCTTTTATTATTGCCTCTAGGGCATATTTCCAACAGTCTCCCACTTGCACTAGAGTCAATAATCTAGCATTACAAGGTAATGAATCTAACACCCATAGAGTCTTGGTGTTGATCATGCTTAGCCCGTGGAAGAGGCTTAGTCAACGGATCTGCAACATTCAAATCCGTGTGTACTTTGCAAATACTTATGTCCTCCTCCTTGACCGAATCGCGGATGGAATTGAAGCGTCGCTTTATGTGTCTGGTCCTCTTGTGAAACCTTGGTTCCTTGGCTAGAGCAATGGCACCAGTGTTGTCACAGAACAGAGTCATTGGGTTCAGTGCACTAGGCACAACTCCAAGATCTGTCATGAATTCCTTCATCCAGACACCTTCCTTTGCCGCCTCCGAGGCAGCTATATACTCCGCTTCACATGTAGAATCAGCTACCACGCTCTGCTTGGAACTGCACCAGCTTACCGCTCCCCCGTTGAGAATATATACGTATCCGGTTTGAGACTTAGAGTCATCCGGATTAGTGTCAAAGCTTGCATCGACGTAACCCTTTACGACGAGCTCTTGATCACCTCCATAAACGAGAAACATCTCCTTAGTCCTTTTCAGGTACTTTAGGATATTCTTGACCGCTGTCCAGTGATCCATACCAGGATTACTTTGAAACCTTCCGGCCATACTTATGGCAAGGCTGACATCTGGTCTTGTGCACAGCATTGCATACATGATAGAGCCTATGGTTGAAGCATAGGGGACGACACTCATCTTTTCTCTATCTTCCGCAGTCACTGGGCATTGAGTCTTACTCAACTTTGTACCTTGCAATACCGGCAAGAACCCCTTCTTGGATTGATCCATTTTGAACTTCTTCAAAACTTTATCAAGGTATGTACTTTGTGAAAGTCCTATCAAGCGTCTTGATCTATCTCTATAGATCTTGATGCCCAATATGAAAGCAGCTTCACCGAGATCCTTCATCGAAAAACTCTTGTTCAAATACCCCTTCACGCTATCCAAAAATTCTATATTGTTTCCAATCAGCAATATGTCATCCACATATAATATTAGAAACACTATAGAGCTCCCACTCACTTTCTTGTAAATACAAGCTTCATTGTAAACTTGTATAAACCCAAACGCTTTGATCACCTCATCAAAGCGAAGATTCCAACTCCGAGATGCTTGCACCAGCCCATAAATGGAACGCTGGAGCCTGCATACTTTGTCAGCATTCTCTGGATCGACAAAACCTTCCGGTTGCATCATATACAACTCTTCCTTAAGAAAACCGTTAAGGAACGCTGTTTTGACATCCATCTGCCAAATTTCATAATCGAAATATGCAGCTATTGCTAACATGATTCGGACGGATTTAAGCATCGCTACGGGTGAGAAAGTCTCATCGTAGTCAATCCCTTGAACTTGTGAAAAACCCTTTGCCACAAGTCGAGCTTTATACACGGTGACATTACCGTCAGCGTCCGTCTTCCTCTTAAAAATCCATTTATTCTGAATGGCCTTCCGCCCTTCAGGTAATACTTCCAAAGTCCACACTTTGTTTTCATACATGGATCCCATCTCGGATTTCATGGCCTCTAACCATTTGTCGGAATCCGGGCCCACCATCGCTTCTCCATAGCTCGTAGGTTCACCGTTGTCTAACAACATGACCTCCAAGACAGGGTTACCGTACCACTCAGGTGCAGTGCGTACCCTTGTCGACCTACGAGGTTCGGTAGTAACTTGATCAGAAGCTTCTTGATCATCATCATTGGCTTCCTCTTCAACCTCTGCAGGCTCCACAAAAACATCTTTCTGTGCTGCGCTACTCTGATGTTGAAGCAGAGGTTCAATAACCTCATCAAGTTCTACCTTCCTCCCACTCAATTCTTTCGAGAGAAACTCTTTCTCGAGAAAGGACCCGTTCTTAGCGACAAACACTTTGCCCTCGGATCTGAGATAGAAGGTGTACCCAACTGTTTCTTTTGGGTATCCTATGAAGACACATTTGTCCGCTTTGGGTTCGAGCTTTTCTGGCTGAAGCCTTTTGACATAAGCATCGCAACCCCAAACCTAGAGAAAAGACAACTTCGGTTTCTTACTAAACCATAGTTCATACGGTGTTGTCTCAACGGACTTAGATGGAGCCCTATTTAAAGTGAATGCAGCTGTCTCTAACGCATATCCCCAAAACGATAGTGGCAAATCGGCAAGAGACATCATAGAACGTACCATATCTAATAGGGTTCGATTACGACGTTCGGACACACCATTACGCTGTGGTGTTCCAGGTGGCGTCAACTGTGAAACAATTCCACATTTTCTTAAGTGATCACCAAACTCATAACTCAGATATTCTCCCCCTCGATCAGATCGTAGGAACTTGATCTTCTTGTTACGATGATTTTCAACTTCACTCTGAAATTGTTTGAACTTTTCAAAAGTTTCAGACTTATGCTTCATCAAGTAAATATACCCATATCTACTTAAGTCGTCAGTGAAGGTGAGAAAATAACGATATCCACCGCGTGCCGTTACACTCATCGGACCGCACACATCAGTATGTATGATTTCCAATAAGTCACTTGCCCGTTCCATTGTCCCTGAAAACGGGGTCCTTGTCATCTTGCCCATGAGGCACGGCTCGCACGTGTCAAGTGATTCAAAATCAAGAGACTCCAAAAGTCCATCAGCATGGAGCTTCCTCATGCGTTTCACGCCGATATGACCCAGACGGCAGTGCCACAAGAAAGTGGTATTATCATTATCAACTCTACATCTTTTGGCATCAATGTTATGAACATGTGTATCATCACTATCGAGATTCAATAAGAATAAACCCCTAACTTCGGGTGCATGACCATAAAAGATATTACTCATATAAATAGAACAACCATTATTCTCTGATTTAAATGAGTAACCGTCTCGCAATAAACAAGATCCAGATATAATGTTCATGCTTAACGCAGGCACTAAATAACAATTATTCAGGTTCATAACCAATCCCGATGGTAATCGAAGAGCGAGCGTGCCGACGGCGATCACATCAACCTTGGAACCATTTCCCACGCGCATCGTCACTTCGTCCTTCGCCAGCCTCCGTTTATTCCGCAGATCCTGTTTAGAGTTGCAAATGTGAGCAACCGAACCGGTATCAAATACCCAGGCACTACAACGAGAGTTGGTAAGGTACACATCAATAACATGTATATCACATATACCTTTGTTGTTGTTGGCCCCCTTCTTGTCCGCCAGATACTTGGGGCAGTTCCGCTTCCAGTGGCCGTTCCCCTTGCAATAGAAACACTCAGTCTCTGGCTTGGGCCCAGCCTTGGGTTTCTTCACTGGATTAGCAACTGCTTTGCCACCCTTCTTAGAGTTACCCTTCTTGCCCTTGCCATTCTTCTTGAAACTGGTGGTTTTATTGACCATCAACACTTGATACTCCTTCTGGATGTCTGCCTCAGCGACTTTCAGCATCGAAAACAGCTCGGCGATGGTTTTGTTCATCCCTTGCATGTTATACTGCTGCACGAAGCTCTTGTAGCTAGGAGGGAGTGACTGGAGAATTCTGTCAATGATAGCCTCATCCGGGAACACAAGTCCCAGATTAGCTATGCGGGTATAGTACCCAGACATCTTCAGTAAGTGCTCACTGACAGACGAATTCTCCTCCATCTTGCAAGCAAAGAATTTATCGGTGGTCTCATACCTCTCGATCTTAGCATTCTTTTCAAAGATGAACTTCAACTCCTGGTACATCTCATATGCACCATGACGTTCAAAACGCCTTTGAAGTCCTCCTTCCAAGCCGTACAACATGGCACACTGCACTATCGAATAGTCATCCGAACGTGTCTGCCAGACGTTCAAAACGTCTGCAGGGGCTGTAGGAGCGGGGGGGTCACCTAGCGGTGCATTTAGGACATAAACCTTTTGGGCAGCTGTGAGGATGATCCTCAGATTGTGGAGCCAGTCCACAAAGTTGCTCCCATCATCTTTCAGTTTAGCTTTCTCTAGGAACGCATTAAAATTCAGGGGAGCTACTGCGCGAGCCATCCACAACAAAAGATTTGCAAAGACATTTTAGACTATTGTTCATGATAAGTGAGTTATTACCTAATCAAATTAATTATAACTCCCACTCAAATTGACATCCCTCTGGTCATTCGAGCGTGACATGATCCAAATCCACCAACCCAAGTCCGATCATCACGTGAGATGAGGTGGTGTCAATGGTGAACATCAACATGTTGATCATATCTACTATATGACTCATGCTCGACCTTTCGGTCCTCCGTGTTCCGAGGCCATGTCTGTACATGCTAGGCTCGTCAAGTCTAACCCGAGTGTTCTGCATGTGCAAAACTGGCTTGCACCCGTTGTATGCGAACGTAGAGTCTATCACACCCGATCATCACGTGGTGCTTCGAAACGACGAACCTTCGCAACGGCGCACACTCGGGGGAACACAATTTTATCTTGAAATTTTAGTGAAGGATCATCTTATAATGCTACCGTCGTCCTAAGCAAAATAAGATGCATAAAGGATTAACATCACATGCAAATCATAAGTGACATGATATGGCCATCAACTCGTGCTTTTGATCTCCATCTCCAAAGCACCGGCATGATCTCCATCGTCACCGGCGCCACACCATGATCTCCATCATCATGATCTCCATCATCGTGTCGCCATCGGGGTTGACGCGCGCCCACCATGCTCTTACTACTATTGCTACCGTTTAGCGATAAAGTAAAGCATTACAAAGCGCTTAATGATTGACACGCAGGTCATACAAAAATTAAAGACAACCCTATGGCTCCTGCCGGTTGCCGTATGCATCGACATGCAAGTCGATATTAACTATTACAACATGATCATCTCATACATCAAATATATCTCATCATGTCATTGGCCATATCATATCACATACATACCCTGCAAAAACAAGTTAGACGTCCTCTAATTTGTTGTTGCATGTTTTACGTGGCTGCTATGGGTATCTAGCAAGAACGCTTCTTACCTACGCAAAGCCACAACGGTGATATTCAAGTTGCTATTTAACCTTCTACAAGGACCGCCTTGTTCTATTCCGATTCAACTAAGATAGGAGAGACAGACACCCGCCAGCCATCTTATGCAACAAAAGTCACATGTCAGTCGATGGAACCGGTCTCATGTACGTGGACATGTAAAGTTGGTCCGGGCCGCTTCATCCCATAATACCGCTGAATCAAGAAAGACTAAGGAGGGCAGCAATTTAAACATCAACGCCCACAAACCCTTTTGTGTTCTACTCGAGAAAGCATCTACGCAAGATCCTAGCTCATGATGCCACTGTTGGGGAACGTTGCATGGAAAACAAAAATTTTTCTCTACGTTCACCAAGATCAATCTAGTAGATGCAACTACGAGGGGAGAGTAGGATCCACATACCCTTGTAGATCGCTAAGCGGAAGCGTTAAGAACGCGGTTGATGGAGTCGTACTCGCCGCGATTCAGATCGCTGAAGATCCAAGCACCGAAGCAACGGTGCCTCCGCGTTCTTCACACGTACGGCTCGGGGACGTCTCCTCCTTCTTGATCCAGCAAGGGGTGGAGGAGAGGTTGATGGAGAACCGGCAGCACGACGGCGTGGTGGTGATGATGGAGAAGATTTCCAGCAGGGCTTCGCCTAAGCACCGCGGGAGAAGAAGATGTTATGGGAGAGGGAGGGCAGCACCGAGGCACGAACTTGTGTTGGCTGCCCTCCCTCTACCTCTCTATATATAGGGGGAAGGAGGAGAGGGGGGCGCCCTAGGGTTTCCCCTAGGGGGCCGGCGGCCAGGGCAAGGGGAGGGGCGGCGGCCAGGGCAGGCCCTAGGGTTTCCCCCCCTAGGTGCCTTGCCCCCCAAGGCTAAGGGGGTGCGGCCACCCTAGGGGGTCCCACCTCCCTTGGCGCACAAGGAGAGGGCCCAGGGGGGGCGCACAGCCCCTTGAGGGCTTGTGGTGTTCCCCCTTGTGGCCCAATAGGCCCAGAACTACTTCCGGACCCCCCCGAAACCCCTTCCGGTACTCCGCCGATTTCCCGATGCTCCCCGGAACACTTCCGGACTCCGAAACCTTTCATCCTATATATCAATCTTCGTCTCCGGACCATTCCGGAGACCCTCGTCACGTCCGGGATCTCATCCGGGACTCCGAACAACCTTCGGTAACCATGCACTTTTCTCACTAACAACCCTAGCGTCACCGAACGTTAAGTGTGTAGACCCTGCGGGTTCGGAAACCATGTAGACATGACCGAGACACTCCCAGGTCAATAACCAATAGCGGGATCTGGATACCCATATTGGTTCCCACATGTTTCTCGATGATCTCATCGGATGAACCACGATGTCAAGGATTCAGGCAATCCCGTATACAGTTCCCTTTGTCTCGTCGGTATGTTACTTGCCCGAGATTCGATCGTCGGTATCTCTATACCTAGTTCAATCTCGTTACCGGCAAGTCTCTTTACTCGTTACCGTAATACATAATCCCGTGACCAACTACTTAGTCACTTTGAGCTCATTGAGATGACGTATTACCGAGTGGGCCCGGAGATACCTCTCCGTCACACGGAGTGACAAATCCCAGTCTTGATCCATGTCAACTCAACAGACACCCTCGAAGATACCTGTAGAGTACCTTTATAGTCACCCAGTTACGTTGTGACGTTTGGTACACACAAAGCACTCCTACGGTGTCAGTGAGTTACATGATCTCATGGTCATAGGAACTTATACTTGACATGCAGAAAACTATAGCGATAACTGACACGATCAAAAGCTATGTTAACGTTTGGGTCTCGTCCATCACATCATTCTCCTAATGATGTGATCCCGTTATCAAATGACAACTCATGTCTATGACCTGGAAACTGCGGTCATCTTTGATCAACGAGCTAGTCCTGTAGAGGCTCACTAGGGACACAAAGTCTGTCTATTCATCCACACGTGTATCTGAGTTTCCAATCAATACAATTATAGCATGGATAATAAACGATTATCATGAACAAGGAAATATAATAATAACTCTTTTATTATTGCCTCTAGGGCATATTTCCAACAATTACTTATAACTCCCACTCAAATTGACATCCCTCTGGTCATCTGAGCGTGACATGATCCAAATCCACCAACCCAAGTCCGATCATCACGTGAGATGAGGTGGTGTTAATGGTGAACATCTTCATGTTGATCATATCTACTATATGACTCATGCTCGACCTTTCGGTCTTCCGTGTTCCGAGGCCATGTCTGTACATGCTAGGCTCGTCAAGTCTAACCCGAGTGTTCTGCATGTGCAAAACTGGCTTGCACCCGTTGTATGCGAACGTAGAGTCTATCACACCCGATCATCACGTGGTGCTTCGAAACGACGAACCTTCGCAACGGCGCACACTCGGGGGGAACACAATTTTATCTTGAAATTTTAGTGAGGGATCATCTTATAATGCTACCGTCGTCCTAAGCAAAATAAGATGCATAAAAGGATTAACATCACATGCAAATCACAAGTGACATGATATGGCCATCAACTCGTGCTTTTGATCTCCATCTCCAAAGCACCGGCATGATCTCCATCGTCACCGGCGCCACACCATGATCCCCATCATCATGATCTCCATCATCGTGTCGCCATCGGGGTTGTCGCGCGCCCACCATGCTCTTACTACTATTGCTACCGTTTAGCGATAAAGTAAAGCATTACAAAGCGCTTAATGATTGACACACAGGTCATACAAAAATTAAAGACAACCCTATGGCTCCTGCCGGTTGCCGTATGCATCGACATGCAAGTCGATATTAACTATTACAACATGATCATCTCATACATCAAATATATCTCATCATGTCATTGGCCATATCATATCACATACATACCCTGCAAAAACAAGTTAGACGTCCTCTAATTTGTTGTTGCATGTTTTACGTGGCTGCTATGGGTATCTAGCAAGCACGCTTCTTACCTACGCAAAGCCACAACGGTGATATTCAAGTTGCTATTTAACCTTCTACAAGGACCGCCTTGTTCTATTCCGATTCAACTAAGATAGGAGAGACAGACACCCGCCAGCCATCTTATGCAACAAAAGTCACATGTCTGTCGATGGAACCGGTCTCATGTACGTGGACATGTAAAGTTGGTCCGGGCCGCTTCATCCCATAATACCGCTGAATCAAGAAAGACTAAGGAGGGCAGCAATTTAAACATCAACGCCCACAAACCCTTTTGTGTTCTACTCGAGAAAGCATCTACGCAAGATCCTAGCTCATGATGCCACTGTTGGGGAACGTTGCATGGGAAACAAAAAAATTTCCTACGTTCACCAAGATCAATCTAGGAGATGCTACTACGAGAGGAGAGTTGGATCCACGTACCCTTGTAGATCGCTAAGCGGAAGCGTTAAGAACGCGGTTGATGGAGTCGTACTCGCCGCGATTCAGATCGCCAAAGATCCTAGCACCGAAGCAACGGTGCCTCCGCGTTCTTCACACGTACGGCTCGGGGACGTCTCCTCCTTCTTGATCCAGCAAGGGGTGGAGGAGAGGTTGATGGAGAGACCGGCAGCACGACGGCGTGGTGGTGATGGTGGAGGAGGATTCCAGCAGGGCTTCGCCTAAGCACCGCGGGAGATGAAGATGTTATGGGAGAGGGAGGGCAGCACCGAGGCACAAACGTGTGTTGGCTGCCCTCCCTCTACCTCTCTATATATAGGGGGAAGGAGGAGAGGGGGGCGCCCTAGGGTTTCCCCTAGGGGGGCCGGCGGCCAGGGCAGAGGGGGGGCGGCGGCCAAGGGCTGCGCCAGGCCCTAGGGTTTCCCCCCCCCCTAGGTGCCTTGCCCCCCAAGCCAGGGGGTGCGGCTGCCCTAGGAGGGGCCAGCCCCCCATGCGCCATAGGAGAGGGCCCAGGGGGGGCGCACAGCCCTATGAGGGCTGTGGTGTTCCCCCTTTGTGGCCCATTAGGCCCAGAACCACTTCCGGGACCCCCGAAACCCTTTTCGGTAATCTGCCGATTTCCCGATGCTCCCCGAAACACTTCCGGACTCCGAAACCTTTCATCCTATATATCAATCTTCGTCTCCGGACCATTCCGGAGACCCTCGTCACGTCCGGGATCTCATCCGGGACTCCGAACAACCTTCGGTAACCATGCACTGTTCTCACTAACAACCCTAGCGTCACCGAACCTTAAGTGTGTAGACCCTGCGAGTTCGGAAACCATGTAGACATGACCGAGACACTCCCAGGTCAATAACCAATAGCGGGATCTGGATACCCATATTGGTTCCCACATGTTTCTCGATGATCTCATCGGATGAACCACGATGTCAAGGATTCAGGCAATCCCGTATACAGTTCCCTTTGTCTCGTCGGTATGTTACTTGCCCGAGATTCGATCGTCGGTATCTCTATACCTAGTTCAATCTCGTTACCGGCAAGTCTCTTTACTCGTTACCGCAATACATAATCCCGTGACCAACTACTTAGTCACTTTGAGCTCATTGAGATGACGTATTACCGAGTGGGCCCGGAGATACCTCTCCGTCACACGGAGTGACAAATCCCAGTCTCGATCCATGTCAACTCAACAGACACCCTCGGAGATACCTGTAGAGTACCTTTATAGTCACCCAGTTACGTTGTGACGTTTGGCACACACAAAGCACTCCTACTGTAATGCCCAGGATGGAATTATACCTCCTACGTGTCGAGGCACGACTTAAAGGCATAAGTCCATCCTAGAATGATCTCAAGTTTGGTAATCTTTGCACGACTCATGTAAAAGAGGGATAGTAAACTTAAAATAGTCGGCTTACAATCGCCACGTCACAGAATAACAGTACAAGTCTCAAAACATCATACAATAAGATCACTACAACCCTCTAAGGGCAAAATCCAAATGTCAAAGTACCAAACTCAGATAAATAAAACAACCACAGGCGGATCGAATCCTAGTAAGAGACTCCACTACTGATCGTCCGGGTAGCGCACGTAGTAACGACTACGCTCCTCGTCGTACTCCCAATCCAGCTCGGTGCCATCACCTGGATAGCTCACGGCTGGACCTGCATCTGGTGTGAAGTAACTGTGAGCCACAGAGGACTCAGCAATCCCGTTCCCGGGTAACAGAACTATCAAAGCCTTTAGGTGAGGGAAAAGGCTGAAGAAAGAAATGAGGTGAAGGAACAACAAGAGTCTGCAGCAGCAACTAGCACTATCTTACGCAAGAGAGAGCGAGAAGAGAAGGCATACGGCGAGAAGTGATCACTAAGTGATCCTAGCTACAAGCTCACAAACATAACCCCTCCGTGTTCAACTCCCGAATCCCTATTCGGAAATTGACAGTCACGGAACACACGCTGGTAGTGTATTAGTATCATTGTGTCAAGTTATCTACAACCGGAATTAACAAGCTCCCATCTGCCACATAACCGCGGGCACGGCTTTCGAAAGTTCAAACCCTGCAGGGGTGTTCCAACTTGACCCATTACAAGCCCACGATCCGCGGAGTCGCAACTCCAAAGTGGGAAGACCCGAGTATCCTCGGAATCCCGTGCTCAAGATATACCGAACTAAGGTAAGGCTAATCCAGCAAATCCTCCCGGCGTGTCGACACCCTGATCGTAGCCGCGCGTATCTAGGTTTCAGGACACGACCGGATGGGTGATTCTACAGGTTTTTACCAAACCTCGAGTTTCCTTGAGGTGGCCCCGCAGACTCCCCGTTTCGGACCAACACTCATGTGGAGCACTGGCCCGGGGTTGTTGATTAAGAAAGAGGGTTAATTACTCCCTATGCAAGTTTAGTTTGTTATTAGGCAAATAGTACCAATGTTGGGATTTGCTGGAAAAGACTTAGCACTTAGCGGTTTATCGAGGGGGTCCCATACACCCCAACCGTGTTAGGAACGCATAATCAAGGAACATAAAACCGGCTTATACGGATCCTAACGGCATGAGTGGAACAAAACACCAAGCAAAAGGCTTAGCCTTCCACCCTTGCCAATATATATGTGATTTCAGTTAAAGCATTTATATAGTGTGATATAACCCAACCAAACTTCAACATGGAGCAAGCATCTTCACTTCACCTGCAACTAGCAACGCTATAAGAAGGGCTGAGCGAAGCGTACTTAGCCAAGCAACGGTTTGCATAGGTAGGGTGGTTAAACATGGCAATTGGTTACAAGTAGGAGGCTGACAAGAAGAACATGGGCATCGAGGCAAAACTATAGATCGGGACTACTAGCAATAGACAAAGATAGTAATGTTATCGGGGTTCGGTCATCTTGCCTGAAGAGAAGAAGTTCGGATCAAAAGAAGGGTCCTCTTGCTCAAACTCGTTGGAAACCTCGTGCTCAACCTCGTTGGAAAACTCGTGCTCAACTTCGTGCTCTAAACAAGACAAACACACCAAGCACCAATCAACACGATGCAATGCGCACTCGAAAAACATGTATGCATGATGGATGCACTAGAGATGCACATGGAGCACGTAAAACATCACTCAAGCAAAACACCTCAAAACAAGATAACAACCTGAAATTATTAATCTACACAGAAAAACACCCAAGTTTGATATAAAGATCGCTCAAATCGGAGTTACGGGCTAAAAGTTATGCCCGAAACAAGATTTGAGCGAAAACTGCAAATTACAGCAACATAGCATCTTGGGAGCTCAAAATAAATAATCTACAGCACCCAAAAAGCATGGCAAAGGACTTGAACATAAACTAGATATAATGTACAGCAACTAGGTCCAAAGTGCACCCCAAACGGAGTCACGGATCAATAGCAATGATCTTGGACATATTGAACTTTGAAATAAAATTCTGGCAGCAGAATTTTATTGAAAGTTTGGAGCAAAAGATAAACATGCTACAGCCACTCAAATGGACATGTGAGGACATGGATGGAAAGACAACAATATATACTTCATGGAACAATCAAAATCCACCCCAAAACTATCATGCATTTTCCTAGAGCATCACACGAACATGGCATCGGAACGTTACAGATTTCAGACTTAGTGAAATTTCACTAAGTCCTAAAACAGCAACATCATCATAGCATCAAAAAGAGCATGTTTAAGACACCTCGAAACTAAACATGGCAAGGGGTAAGCACCTCATCAAAATACATATGACGGTGATCCCGAAACACACAAGCATGCATCAATGTGGTGAACACACCGATTGCAACGAGCTCAACAACATGGCATTTCATAACAAGTAAAAACACAACATGTGAGCATGGCATCTTGCAACGATGATAACAAGGAAACAATACATCTACCATGCAACCTATCACACACAACACGTAGTTCGTGGCAAGACGAACACGTGGACATGTCATTTGCATCGTTTGGACAAACGAGCTAAAAGATATCACATGTCAAAGGTGGCACAAAAATAACACATAACAGCAGTTTATATCATCATGCACTCTTGTAACAGCAAAACAAGGCCCTAGATGACATCTAACATGCATGACTACAACAGGTAAAACGTAGAGGGCAACTCCACGAACATCTGGACATGCTACACGCGCAAAACGGAGCTACAGGCAAGAAATTAGAGCAGGTCAAAGTAGGCACTTCAGATTAACAGATCTGGGGGTCTTAGGGAAAAAAACAACCTTGGGTCAGATCTGGCGGATGAACAGTACCAGGCCCGCGAGGAACAGTGCGCGGCCCAGCGGAGGAACAGTGCTCGGAGGGGGATCTGGGCTGCGGCGGCGCCTGGGCCGGGAGGCCCGTGGAGGAGGAAGGCGGCCCGGTCTGGAAGAAGTGGCGGTGGCCGGCGGCGCGCGGCCCACCCGGGTGGCGCGGGAGCCCAGCTCGGGAGCGGGGAGGCCCAGCGGCGCCTGGATCTCGGGCGAACTGGCGCGGGCCACGCGGCGGACGAAAAGGCCGACCCGGGCCTCGGCGAGCGGCGCCTGGTGCGGTGGGCGAAGCCGGCCCAGCCGGACTGGAAGGTGGAGGCGCGAGGCAGGCGTGGAGTCGGGAGTTGGGGCGACGCGCGGCCCGGCTCGGCGCGGACGGCTGGCCTGGAGGGCGACGATGAACTGGTCCCCTGGGCCTCGCGAGCGACCGACTCGGACGCCTCGGACGACGCGGACGGAGCCAGAAGGAACCGGCGCGGCGGCGTTGACCTCGCCTCGTTCGAGGTGCGGTCGGAGGCTGGTTTGGATCGAAAAGGATCCTTCGGGATCCTAGATAATTTGGAGGATCTCAGATCTGAAATAAAAGAAAAAAAAGATAGAGGGAAGGAGGAAGAAGAAGGGGACATGCCAAATAGACTAGGGGTCTATTTATAGCAGTTTAGACTAGGGTTTGGGGACTAGGGATGTTTAGGAGCCCTACGATCGTGATCCAACGGATCCGATCGCGGGGATGATTTAAAGGGACCAGACGGAGATAAAAGAATACAGTAGGGGTATTTCCGGGACACGAAGTAAGGGCACTTCGGACCCACACGGACAACGGAGGGAAAAGTCAACGGAGTCCAAACGAGACGAGATTTGAGAGGCAGGTTGCACACAACAAAACAACAACACACAACACAACCTCGCGGCACACCGGTAACGAAAAACGCCCGAACAACAAGGAAGGCCTACGGGACGTCACGGACACGTGAGGGAGCTCCGGAACGCGAAACGGACAACGGGAAGAAACGCACGGAACCGGATGCAACCCACAACACAGATGCAATGCAATGCACATGTCTACAAGATATGAATGAATGCCACACACTCACACAACAAAACGACGAAAGCCCGAAAGACAAAGAACCCGAAATGGAAATAGATGAAGCCGGAGATTTATATTATAAGCCCAAAAGGGAAAGTATTACATCCGGGGCATTACAAACTCTCCTCTACTACAAAAAGATCTCGTCCCGAGATCTAGGACTGGAAAAAGGAAGGGTACTCGGAACGAAGATGATCTTCTCGTTCCCAGGTAGCTTCTCGGTCTGTGTGATGTGACCACTTGACTTTCAGAAACTTGATGGTCTTGTTGCGAGTCTTGCGTTCAGTTTCTTCGAGAATTGCAACTGGATGCTCTCGGTAGGAAAGGTCTTGTTGAAGATCAATCTCCTCAAACGGAATCATGCGCTCAGGTGCCTTGAAGCATTTGCGAAGCTGAGACACATGGAAGACATCATGAACATTTGCAAAGTTGGAAGGGAGCTCGAGCTGATAGGCTAGATCGCCTCTTTTGCCAAGAATTTTGAAAGGCCCGACGTATCTAGGAGCAAGCTTTCCTTTGATACCGAACCTTTGGGTTCCTTTCATCGGAGAAACTCGGAGATAGACATGATCACCGATGTCGAAAGCCAAATCACGATGCTTTCCGTCATAGTAGCTCTTCTGACGCGACTGAGCGGCCTTGAGATTCTCACGTATGACTTTGCACATTTCTTCGGCTTCAGAGATCAAATCATTGCCAAGAAGTTGGCGTTCACCTGTTTCAGACCAGTAGAGAGGGGTACGGCACTTTCTGCCATAGAGAATTTCAAACGGTGCTTTGCCTGCACTTGCTTGGAAGCTGTTGTTGTAAGAGAACTCTGCAAATGGAAGACAGTCTTCCCATTTCATGCCGAAGGAGATGACACAGGCTCTGAGCATATCTTCAAGGATCTGATTCACACGCTCGACTTGACCACTAGTCTGAGGGTGAAAGGCAGTGCTGAACCTGATCTTCGTGCCCATGGCGGACTGAAAGGAGTCCCAGAACTTTGATGTGAACAAGCTGCCACGGTCTGAGGATATCACTTGAGGAATGCCATGTAGGGACACAATTCTGGAAGTGTACAGCTCTGCAAGTTGAGCTGCATTGATTGATTCTTTGACTGGAAGAAAGTGAGCAACTTTGGTAAGCTTGTCAATCACCACAAAGATAGCATCATTGCCTCGCTTGGATTTAGGAAAGCCAGTGACGAAGTCCATTTCAATGTGGTCGAACTTCCACTCAGGAATAGGAAGAGGTTGGAGAAGACCGGCTGGACGTTGATGTTCTGCTTTCACTCTTCTGCAAACATCACATTCATTCACGAATTGGGCAATTTCCCTTTTCATGCGTGTCCACCAGTAAGATTGCTTGAGGTCTTGATACATCTTGGAACTGCCAGGATGAATGGAAAGGAGAGAGTCATGAGCTTCTTCCATTATGAGCTTTCTGAGATCACCTTTGGGAACAACGAGTCTGTCCTCGAAGAACAAGGTATCTCTCTCATCAACACGGAAGCACTTATATTTTGGAGTGCCCTTTGCAATGTCGAACCCCGAACTCACTAACCTGCATTCGTTGGAGGAATGCCTACGATCTACTGGATAAAACCCACCTATAGCTTTCCGAAAGATTCCAGTTATGCAATCAGGTGTTGGGGATACACGGGAAGCACCGCGCAATCAACTCTAACCTACATCCAGGTGTATCCATCCTTCAACACATAACCAGTCTTTCTCGGAAGCTGTGTACCTCGGACCTTCGAAAAGCATCCACTATAACAAGCTATGGCAATACTCCCGAACTACCTCCCCAGTACTGGGTGATGTCGGGGTTATCGTGCCACTGGCCGTATAGGGGAGATTTTCGATGTCGGCCGTCTTAAGTATTTAGTACTGTCGCGATATGCTTGTTACAGTGATACCCCGAAGCTCAACTCCTCGGTAACAGGAGGCATCAGGAACAATATCCTTGTCACAAGAACATCGAAACAATCCCAGAATACTCGCGGGAATCCTAAAAAAAAATTTGTGCAAATTTTGAAGATAGGAGAGACAAGAGTAGACGTCAGGAGTCCTCACCAGAGAGAAAGGGGATGAGAAGCAAAGAAATCCTACTCTCCGATATAATATAGGACTCAAAAAGTTTTCAGTGTGTGCCTAGACTCAACCGTCAACGGTTCGATCAAACAGTGGGGGCTCCTAGGTCGGAGAAGGCTCTGAATACCAACTTGTAATGCCCAGGATGGAATTATACCTCCTACGTGTCGAGGCACGACTTAAAGGCATAAGTCCATCCTAGAATGATCTCAAGTTTGGTAATCTTTGCACAACTCATGTAAAAGGGGGAAAGTAAACTGAAAATAGTTGGCTTACAATCGCCACGTCACAGAATAACAGTACAAGTCTCAAACATCATACAATAAGATCACTACAACCCTCTAAGGGCAAAACCAAATGTCAAAGTACCAAACTCAGATAAATAAACAACCACAGGCGGATCGAATCCTAGTAAGAGTCTCCACTACTGATCGTCCGGGTAGCGCACGTAGTAACGACTACGCTCCTCGTCGTACTCCCAATCCAGCTCGGTGCCATCACCTGGATAGCTCACGGCTGGACCTGCATCTGGTGTGTGAAGTAACTGTGAGCCACAGAGGACTCAGCAATCCCGTTCCCGGGTAACAGAACTATCAAAGCCTTTAGGTGAGGAAAGGCTGAAGAAAGAAATGAGGTGAAGGAACAACAAAGAGTCTGCAGCAGCAGCTAGCACTAACTTACGCAAGAGAGAGCGAGAAGAGAAGGCAACGCGAGAAGTGATCACTAAGTGATCCTAGCTACAAGCTCACAAGCATAACCCCTCCGTGTTCAACTCCCGAATCCCGATTCGGAAATTGACAGTCACGGAACACACGCTGGTAGTGTATTAGCATCATTGTGTCAAGTTTTCTACAACCGGAATTAACAAGCTCCCATCCGCCACATAACCGCGGGCACGGCTTTCGAAAGTTCAAACCCTGCAGGGGTGTTCCAACTTGACCCATTACAAGCCCACGATCCGCGGAGTCGCAACTCCAAAGTGGGAAGACCCGAGTATCCTCGGAATCCCGTGCTCAAGTTAAACCGAACTAAGGTAAGGCTAATCCAGCAAATCCTCCCGGCGTGTCGACACCCTGATCGTAGCCGCGCGTATCTAGGTCTCAGGACACGTCCGGATGGGTGAAGCTACGGGTGTATGCCAGATACCTCGAGTTGCCTCAAGGCGGCCCCGCAGGCTCCCCGTTTCGGACCAACACTCATGTGGAGCACTGGCCCGGGGTTGTTGATTAAGAAAAAGGGTTTATAACTCCCTATGCAAGTTTAGTTTGTTATTAGGCAAAAAGTACCAATGTTGGGACTTGCTGGAAAAGACTTAGCACATAGCGGTTTATCGAGGGGGTCCCATACACCCCAACCGTGTTAGGAACGCATAATCAAGGAACATAAAACCGGCTTATACGGATCCTGACGGCATGAGTGGAACAAAACACCAAGCAAAAGGCTTAGCCTTCCACCCTTGCCAATATATATGTGATTTCAGTTAAAGCATTTATATAGTGTGATATAACCCAACCAAACTTCAACATGGAGCAAGCATCTTCACTTCACCTGCAACTAGCAACGCTATAAGAAGGGCTGAGCGAAGCGTACTTAGCCAAGCAACGGTTTGCATAGGTAGGGTGGTTAAACATGGCAATTGGTTACAAGTAGGAGGCTGACAAGAAGAACATGGGCATCGAGGCAAAACTATAGAACGAGACTACTAGCAATAGACAAAGATAGTAATGTTATCGGGGTTCGGTCATCTTGCCTGAAGAGAAGAAGTTCGGATCAAAAGAAGGGTCCTCTTGCTCAAACTCGTTGGAAACCTCGTGCTCAACCTCGTTGGAAAACTCGTGCTCAACTTCGTGCTCTAAACAAGACAAACACACCAAGCACCAATCAACACGATGCAATGCGCACTCGAAAAACATGTATGCATGATGGATGCACTAGAGATGCACTAGGAGCACGGAAAACATCACTCAAGCAAAACACCTCAAAACAAAATAACAACCTGATATTATTAATCTACACAGAAAATCACCCAAGTTTGATATAAGATTCGCTGAAATCGGAGTTACGGGCTAAAAGTTATGCCCGAAACAAGATTTGAGCGAAAACTGCAAATTACAGCAACATAGCATCTTGGGAGCACAAAATAATTAATCTACAGCACCCAAAAAGCATGGCAAAGGACTTGAACATAAACTAGATATAATGTACAGCAACTAGGTCCAAAGTGCACCCCAAACGGAGTCACGGATCAATAGCAATGATCTTGGACATATTGAACTTTGAAATAAAATTCTGGCAGCAGAATTTTATTGAAAGTTTGGAGCAAAAGATAAACATGCTACAGCCACTCAAATGGACATGTGAGGACATGGATGGAAAGACAACAATATATACTTCATGGAACAATCAAAATCCACCCCAAAACTATCATGCATTTTCCTAGAGCATCACACGAACATGGCATCGGAACGTTACAGATTTCAGACTTAGTGAAATTTCACTAAGTCCTAAAACAGCAACATCATCATAGCATCAAAAAGAGCATGTTTAAGACACCTCGAAACTAAACATGGCAAGGGGTAAGCACCTCATCAAAATACATATGACGGTGATCCCGAAACACACAAGCATGCATCAATGTGGTGAACACACCGATTGCAACGAGCTCAACAACATGGCATTTCATAACAAGTAAAAACACAACATGTGAGCATGGCATCTTGCAACGATGATAACAAGGAAACAATACATCTACCATGCAACCTATCACACACAACACGTAGTTCGTGGCAAGACGAACACGTGGACATGTCATTTGCATCGTTTGGACAAACGAGCTAAAAGATATCACATGTCAAAGGTGGCACAAAAATAACACATAACAGCAGTTTATATCATCATGCACTCTTGTAACAGCAAAACAAGGCCCTAGATGACATCTAACATGCATGACTACAACAGGTAAAACGTAGAGGGCAACTCCACGAACATCTGGACATGCTACACGCGCAAAACGGAGCTACAGGCAAGAAATTAGAGCAGGTCAAAGTAGGCACTTCAGATTAACAGATCTGGGGGTCTTAGGGAAAAAAACAACCTTGGGTCAGATCTGGCGGATGAACAGTACCAAGCCCGCGAGGAACAGTGCGCGGCCCAGCGGAGGAACAGTGCTCGGAGGGGGATCTGGGCTGCGGCGGCGCCTGGGCCGGGAGGCCCGTGGAGGAGGAAGGCGGCCCGGTCTGGAAGAAGTGGCGGTGGCCGGCGGCGCGCGGCCCACCCGGGCGGCGCGGGAGCCCAGCTCGGGAGCGGGGAGGCCCAGCGGCGCCTGGATCTCGGGCGAACTGGCGCGGGCCACGCGGCGGACGAAAAGGCCGACCCGGGCCTCGGCGAGCGGCGCCTGGTGCGGTGGGCGAAGCCGGCCCAGCCGGACTGGAAGGTGGAGGCGCGAGGCAGGCGTGGAGTCGGGAGTTGGGGCGACGCGCGGCCCGGCTCGGCGCGGACGGCTGGCCTGGAGGGCGACGATGAACTGGTCCCCTGGGCCTCGCGAGCGACCGACTCGGACGCCTCGGACGACGCGGACGGAGCCAGAAGGAACCGGCGCGGCGGCGTTGACCTCGCCTCGTTCGAGGTGCGGTCGGAGGCTGGTTTGGATCGAAAAGGATCCTTCGGGATCCTAGATAATTTGGAGGATCTCAGATCTGAAATAAAAGAAAAAAAAGATAGAGGGAAGGAGGAAGAAGAAGGGGACATGCCAAATAGACTAGGGGTCTATTTATAGCAGTTTAGACTAGGGTTTGGGGACTAGGGATGTTTAGGAGCCCTACGATCGTGATCCAACGGATCCGATCGCGGGGATGATTTAAAGGGACCAGACGGAGATAAAAGAATACAGTAGGGGTATTTCCGGGACACGAAGTAAGGGCACTTCGGACCCACACGGACAACGGAGGGAAAAGTCAACGGAGTCCAAACGAGACGAGATTTGAGAGGCAGGTTGCACACAACAAAACAACAACACACAACACAACCTCGCGGCACACCGGTAACGAAAAACGCCCGAACAACAAGGAAGGCCTACGGGACGTCACGGACACGTGAGGGAGCTCCGGAACGCGAAACGGACAACGGGAAGAAACGCACGGAACCGGATGCAACCCACAACACAGATGCAATGCAATGCACATGTCTACAAGATATGAATGAATGCCACACACTCACACAACAAAACGACGAAAGCCCGAAAGACAAAGAACCCGAAATGGAAATAGATGAAGCCGGAGATTTATATTATAAGCCCAAAAGGGAAAGTATTACATCCGGGGCATTACACCTACGGTGTCAGTGAGTTACATGATCTCATGGTCATAGGAACTTATACTTGACATGCAGAAAACTATAGCGATAACTGACACGATCAAAAGCTATGTTTAACGTTTGGGTCTCGTCCATCACATCATTCTCCTAATGATGTGATCCCGTTATCAAATGACAACTCATGTCTATGACCTGGAAACCGCGGTCATCTTTGATCAACGAGCTAGTCCTGTAGAGGCTCACTAGGGACACAAAGTCTGTCTATTCATCCACACATGTATTTGAGTTTCCAATCAATACAGTTATAGCATGGATAATAAACGATTATCATGAACAAGGAAATATAATAATAACTCTTTTATTATTGCCTCTAGGGCATATTTCCAACAGAACATGCTGCTGCAGATGAGGAATTGGAAGATGTTCCTGATCCTGCAAAGCCAAAGAAGAAATCAAAGGCTTCAAAATCCTCTGCTGCACTAAGAGCTTCAAGTATGAAGCCATTGAAATATGCACCTCCTGAATCAAGTGTGCAGTCCGAGGACCACTCTCGCATCTTTAAGAAGTCCAAAGAGCTCATGAAGCCATCAGGACAAGGTCTCACACCTGGTAGCATTCTGCGTAATGATGGAGACATTGTTGATCTGTCCATTGATGAGGACCTTCCTGATGACGCCCTTGAGATGCTGATCAAGAGCAAGCAGCAGGCTGAAATCTTCAATGATCTGCCTCTATTCGATGCTGATATCATCAATAACTTCATTGATGAGTGGTTTGAGGATACCTCTCTTTCCCTCAATGATCTACAGCTCCCAATTGATATCAACATGACCTTCAGGGATACATTGCCCAAGAACTGACGATTGCACAAAAGGTCATTGAGCAGAAGAACAAAATTGACCATGAAAAGGCTCTCTTTAAGAAGCATATGGCCAATCTCAGCGCTCAAGAGGTTCAAAACTTCAAAACTATGATGGCAGATCTCAAGGCTGAATTTGTCAAGCGTCGTGATGTTGTAAAGGGTTCAAGAGAGCGTCTCGAGCACTATGCTGAGAAATGTGTTCAGGCTCATAATGAAGCCGTGAAGTGAAAAAGCACTTGTCCGTCCAGGCATTGACCCCAAGATGGCTGCCAAGAAGTCTAATAAGAAGAAGCCCACCACTGTTGACACTGAAGTTTTACGGCAGGAAAGACCAAGCATTGTCTTCCCTACGAGCATGACTGACTCGAAGCCAAAGGTCCCTTCAACAACTTCTGAACAAAAGAAGACTCGGTAGGCTGAAGCTGAAGCCAAGAAGAGAAAGCATCTTGATGCCTCTGATGATGCTCCCTCCAAGAAGAAGCTAAAGACAAAGGCTTCAAAGTCTTCTCATAAGCATCGTGATACCTCCCAAGAACCACTGGTCGTCGAACCAATTTCTGTTGCTATGCCTGCATCCACCAACCGTGAGCGTCATCTCGTTGTGCATGAGCATGCTCCCACAGAGGCTCATGAGTCTGAAGATATTCCAGCTGCTGACTCCACTGCAGCTGAAGACATTGGTCATGGAGACAATGTTGTTTATGATGAAGTCCTTCCTCAGCTCGAGCCCCAACTGGTATCATCGCCTGCTCACACGAGCTATGAACTCATAAGCATTGGTGGTCCCAAGACGCCAATTGCTCAAGATGAATTTTGGGAGGAGCAACACCCAAACACCCCCTGCATGAAGTGATTCATCGCACACCACCGTATCATGTCACCACTCCGGTGCTTGAGACCCCCAAGATACACCTGAAGATGACATGGAGCAGACCACTACTTCACCAATGGCGTCGCCCAAGTTTCGAAGGCTCCGCAAAGGCCTAGGCCTCAGGTCTCCATATCAAGCATTCCTAAAGAAGATGTGCAACACACAAGCTCGGTAGCACATCAAGTGTTCCCTGAAGCCATCCCTTTAGCATCTGCTCAAAAATCTGAAGCCAAAATGGCTGAAGACATTCCGGTTGCATCAGCCGATGAAGAAAAAGAAGAAGATCGTGAAGTTATTCCCCCTGCTGTTGAAACTGTTGTGCAAGAAGAAGAGATGATTGTGCCAGAACCCCCAGCCTAAGAAGCCACTGATGGTGAAGCAAATGTGGCTGCCATTCACACTACTGAAGCTAATGATGTTGTCATGGCTGAAGACATTGTGGTGCCTGAAGTCAATGCTGCCACAGCTGTAATTGTTCCTCCCCCTGTGCACACCATGGCCCAAGCCTTCAACCGTGAAGGAGATCTCGTCACTGTCCGGTGGACAATATCGACGCCTCCCACTGCTCCTGATCCCCAATATGGATATCATCTGGAGCAAAGGCCTCAGACGTAGAAGCCAAAGCCTAGGCTTCCAAGGCTTCCAAGTGTTGTAACTACACAAGGCTCCTTCAGTGTGCGAAGCTTCAGAGAGCACGACACCTTCTTTGACTCTGACAAGAACCCATACAAGAAGCCAAAGATCACCTCTGATAGGTTCTAGAGCTTCCAGCAATGCATTCTACTATTCCTACACTCCGTACAACCAATACATGATTTTTCCACACCAGCGTCTTTATTGTGATGCCATTGCCGGGCTGCCATGCCTTGAAGAGGCCCTTAACCGCTTCAGAGATGTTGGGCTGCTCCAGTTTGTAACTGCTAAAGAGCATTGGAATGAAGAGCTTGTGTTGTAGTTCTATGCTACACTTCACATCATAGGCTACAGCAGGGATCCGAAGACATGGGTCCTTGAGTGGATGACATGTGATGTTCATCATGAAGCCAAAGCTCAGAACCTCCTCGAGCTTACTTCCCTGCCCACTCCTGTATGATGAAGCCATTGCCCATGGATGTTGAATATCCTAAGGAATTCCTTGTCAAAGACCTCGAGTACCTGCCTCGCACCATCTATCACATTTTGAGGCGTACTCTGTGGCCTATCAAGGGAAACTCTTCTGAAGCCAAACTCGAAGGCGCCATGAAGATATTGGTCTTTTACATCCTCAATGGTATCAGATTCAACACTCATGACTTCTTCATTCATCAGATGGCTGCATCAGGCATGGATGTGTTTGGCTTAAAGTATTAAGCTCCATGGGTCATGCGCCTCATTAAGCTTCACTCTACAATCAACTATCAAGCTTCAACGCGCAATCATGTTGTATTCTTGCCTGAGGTTGATATGTCCTATGAAGCTATCTACCCTAAACCTGCCAAGAAGCCACTTCAACTGCTCAATGTTGATCATCAAAGCTTCACTCAGCATGTTGAAGGTATTCATGTGCCAAATTCTGTTGCTCCTACTTATCCTCTTGTTGGCAATTTGCATCTGCCGCATCATGCCAACACCGATGCCACAACCAGCACAATTGCTCAAAGGCCTCAGAAGCGTCCCCGTGTACTCAACAACCGAGAGCTTCTTGTATCACTTCACCAGAAGTAGGATAGGCATCATGATTGGCTGAAGTGCCAGATGCAGAGTCTTCTCACTAATGTAAATCGCATTCGCAACCTGGCCACCAAGAACTCTTTTGTTGCCCATGAAGCATGTCGGCGGTCATGGAAGAGCCTCACACTGCTTTGCTAAGAAGCTGATCTTCAAGCAAATGGCTTAACCAAGCGCTTCAAGTTTGACTCCAGGCCTCCACAATTTGAGAGTTGGCATCCCACTCCCTCCATTGAAGATTCTGAGTATTCATCTTCGGCTGCAACTGTTGTTGCACGAGTCATAGATGAAGAAGACGACGCCACTTCTCCAGCAAAGGCTTCACTCCATCACGATTCTGTGTTAGGCCTGTTTGCACCGCCTAACTCCAACGTCGACCTGACTTCCCCAACATCTTCACCACCTGGGAACGAGTAGACACTCTATGTTTTAAAACCTTTTTGGTCCTTACTGACAAAAGGGGGAGAAGCATATGAGTTGATAGTCTTCAAGCGGGTCCATATATGGGTCGGGTGCTTATTTCTTCCAAGTTCTTACAACTATCGTTTTGAAACTATTTGGCTCTTGAGTTGTAACACTTAAACTTGATGGTCGTCTACTACATTTGTTGTTGTTTCTACTGCATGGTTAAATATCTATCTTATGCGCATGAAATCATTCAACAGACGCCATTTT
Organism: Secale cereale; assembly: GCA_902687465.1. Lineage (NCBI taxonomy): Eukaryota > Viridiplantae > Streptophyta > Magnoliopsida > Poales > Poaceae > Secale > Secale cereale. The sequence continues at coordinate 294,115,081 of LR738711.1, forward strand.
TCATTATGCATATCATTATCTTCACTACATCTGTGTATGCATAATGAATTGTCTTCATAAGATTGAGGGATATCTCCACAAAGCAAAACATGCCATGTGCATTTGCATTCTTCAGGGGGAGCCTTCTCAACCTCATGAGGCCAATGAGCGTGTTATGTAACTTTCACATATTTTTATTCCCGTTGAAAACTTCAACCTGTTTGTCATCAATCACCAAAAGGGGGGAGATTGTAAGTGCATCTAGTGCCACCCCTTGTTGGTTCTGGAGTATTGACGACGAACGTGGTTGAGGGACTAATGTGTTTGTGAGAATTGCGGGATAACACAGGTAGTAATCCCTCACTGATCCGGTTTAACTACCAGAGATGACCCCTAAAATGTGTGAAGACATTGAAGACAATGGTGGTTCGTGAAGACATTCACTTGAAGATAATGACTCGTGAAGACATTGACTTGAAGACCATGGAGTGCGAAGACATAGTTTCTTTCGTAGTTCCTTTTCTTCTTTCTTGAGTCATAGGAACCACCGTACTGTTAAGTGGGGTCTGAGTGAACATAGTCAGATGACTGATGTGACGCTCAACCAAAATCCTATGTCTTCGAGCGAAGACTATGAGAGCAAATCTTATCCAGAGTTGGATAAGTCAGCTTTGCTTGTAGCCCAAGCCAAGCTGCCGCGTGTGTTTGAAATCCGACTGTTGGACACGTGTCAGTTCCTTAGTGACCAAGGGTCATTTCAGACATATCATGTCGGGTTTCCTCCTGGCCATAAATAGCCCACCCCCTATGTAATGCCCCGGATGTAATACTTTCCCTTTTGGGTATATAATATATCTCCGGCTTCATCTATTTCCATTCCGGGTTCTTTGTCTTTCGGGTTTTCGTCGTTTTGTTGTGTGAGTGTGTGGCATTCATTCATATCATGTAGACATGTGCATCGCATTGCATCAGTGTTGTCGGTTGCATCCGGTTCCGCGTGTTTCTTCCCGTTGTCCGTTTCGCGTTCCGGAGCTCCCTCACGTGTCCGTGACGTCCCGTAGGCCTACTTTGTTGTTTGGGCGTGTAACGTTACCGGTGTGCCGCGAGGTTGTTTTGTGTGTTGTTGTTTTGTTGTGTGCAACCCGCCTCTCAAATCTCGTCTCGTTTGGACTCCGTTGGCTATCCCATCCGTTGTTCGTGTGGGTCCAAAGTGCCTTCACTTCGTGTCCCGGAAACACCCCTACTGCAGTCTACTGCCTTCTCCTAGGCCTTTCTAAACTACCCTCGTGATCGGATCCGTCGGATCGCGATCGGAGGGCTCCTAGCACCCCCAGATCCCTCCTAACCCTAAAAATATGCTTTTTATAGACCCCTAGGTCTATTTTGGCATCTCTAGCTTCTTCTCCACCCTCTCCCCCTCCATTTTCGGATCTGGCCAGCCCCCTCTCTGCCACTTGGCCAGATCCACGAGAGAGCCGCCGCCAGCCACAGCTAGCAGCATCGACCGACCGGATCCATCGATCCGCAGCACGCCAGGGTCAACGCGGCCGCGAGGGGACCACTTCCCCGGCCCGACAGCACCGCGTCCCTCCGCACCGATCCCACGTCGTCGCTTCCTTCCGCACCGGCCCAAGTCTCCGCGATCCTTTGGCCCGTACGCCCGGCTCGAGCGAGGACCACTTCCCCGGCTCGAGCGAGGCCTCTCCCGCCGCTCCTCCTGGGCCCCAGCCCAGCCGCCGGGCCGCTCGGCTCCGCTCCGCTCCAGGCCGCGTCGCCCCGCCGCGTCGGGCCGCCGCCTCCGCACCGCCAGGCCCGCACCAGCCACCGCTCGCGTGGGCCGCCTCCGCCCACCACGGGCCACCGCGTCCCTCTGGCCGCCTCCCGCCTCGAGTGGGTGGGCCGCCTCGCCGGGCCCGCACCGCGCGCCCCCGCGGGCTCCCTCCGCACCACTGGGCCGCCGCCGCTGCAGATCCGCCGGCCCGAGCCCAATTCTCCAGATCTGAGAGAGGTTGCTCCTAGATTCTTCTAAGTCCCAGAATAATTGTGTGCCGATGCTGTTTTAGATCTGCTCTAACTTTTTGTCTGTTGCTCCGATTCGCGCATATAGCATGTCCAGACGTTCGTGGAGACTTGCTCTACGTTTTACATGTTGTTGTCATGCATGTTAGAGATCGTCTAGGTGCTTGTTTTGCTGTTGCAAGAGTGCATCATGATATAAACTGCTGCTATGTGATGTTTTTATGTCATCTTTGCCATGTGATATCTTTTAGCTCGTTTATCCGATTGATGCAAATGACATGTCCACGTGTTCGTCTTGCCATGCTCTACGTGTTGTATGTGATAGGTTGCATGATAGATTTATTATTGCCTTGTTATCATCGTTGCAAAGTGTCATGTGGCTGTGATGTTATTTCACTTGTTATGAAATGACATCTTGTTGAACTCGTTGCAATCGTTGTGTTTACCTACTTGAAGCATGCTTGTGTGTTTCGGGATCACCTTCATGTGTACTTTGATGAGGTGCTTACCTTTTGCCATGATTAGTTTCGAGGTGACTTAAACATGCTCTTTTAGATGCTATGATGTTATTGCTGTTTTAGGACTTAGTGGTTTTTCACTAAGTCTGAAATCTGTAACGTTCCGATGCCATGTTCGTGTGATGTTCTAGGACAAAGCATGATAGTTTTGGAGTGAATTTTGATTGTTCCTTGTAGTATATATTGTTGTCTTTCCATTCATGTCCTCACATGTCCATTTAAGTGGCTGTAGCATGTTTATCTTTTGCTCCAAAGTTTCAATAAAATTCTGCTGCCAGAATTTTATTGTCAAGTTCAATATGTCCAAGATCATTGCTATTGATCCGTGGCTCCGTTGGGGGTGCACCTTTGGACTTAGTTGCTGTAGTATATGTCTAGTTTGTGTTCATGCCCTTTGCCATGTTATTTAAATGCTGTAGCTCAATTATTTTGAGCTCCGAAGTTGCTATGTTGCTGTAATTTTCAGCTTTCGCTCAAATCTTGTTTCGGGCATAACTTTTAGCCCGTAACTCCGATTTCAGCGAATCTTATATCAAACTTGATTGATTTTCTGTGTAGATTAATAATATCAGATTGTTATCATGTTTTGAGGTTTTTTGCTTGAGTGATATTTTTTTTACGTGCTCCGTGTGCATCCTTAGTGCATCCATCATGCATTCATCTTTTCCGAGTGCGCATTGCATCTTGTTGATTGGTGCTTGGTGTGATTGTTTTGTTTAGAGCCGGAAGCAGAGTCTGCGTTTGAGTACGAGCACGAGGTTTCCAACGAGGTTGAGCACGAGGACCCTTCTTATGATCCGAACGACTTCTCTTCAGGCAAGATGACCGAACCCCGATAACATTACTATCTTTGCCTATGGCTAGTAGTCCCGATCTATAGTTTTGCCTCGATGCCCATGATCTTCTTGTCAACCTCCTACTTGTAACCAATTGCCATGTTTAACCAACCTACCTATGCAAACCGTTGCTTGGCTAAGTACGCTTCGCTCGGCCCTTCTTATAGCATTGCTAGTTGCAGGTGAAGATCGAAGATGCTTGCTTCATGTTGAAGTTTGGTTGGGTTATATCACACTATATAAATGCTTAACATGGAAATCATCTATATATTGGCAAGGGTGGAAGGCTAAGCCTTTTGCTTGGTGATTTGTTCCACTCATGCCGTTAGGAACCGTATAAACCGGTGTTATGTTCCTTGATTATGCGTTCCTAACACGGTTGGGGTGTATGGGACCCCCTCGATAAACCGCTAAGTGCTAAGTCTTTTCCAGCAAGTCCCAACATTGGTACTATTTGCCTAATAACAAACTAAACTTGCATAGGGAGTAATTAACCCTCTTTCTTAATCAACAACCCCGGGCGAGTGCTCCACATGAGTGTTGGTCCGAAACGAGCAGACTGCGGGGCCACCTCAAGGAAACTCGAGGTTTGGTAAAAACCAGTAGGATGACTCATCCGGTCGTGTCCTGAGACTTAGATACGCGCGGCTACTATCAGGGTGTCGACACGCCGGGAGGATTTGCTGGATTAGCCTTACCTTAGCTCGGTATATCTTGAGCACGGGATTCCGAGGATACTCGGGTCTTCCCACTTTGGAGTTGCGACTCCGCGGATCGTGGGCTTGTAATGGGTCAAGTTGGAACACCCCTGCAGGGTTTTGAACTTTCGAAAGCCGTGCCCGCGGTTATGTGGCAGATGGGAGCTTGTTAATTCCGGTTGTAGATAACTTGACACAATGTTTCTAATACACTATCAACGTGTGTTCCGTGACTGTCAATTTCCGAATAGGGATTCGGGAGTTGAACACGGAGGGGTTATGCTTGTTGAGTTTGTAGCTAGGATCACTTCGTGATCACTTCTCGCCGAGGCCTTCTCTTCTCGCTCTCACTTACGTAAGCTAGATGCTAGTTGCTGCTGCAGACACTTATTCTTTTCTTCAGCCTTATCCTCACCTAAAGGCTTAAATAGTCTTGTTACCCGGAGACGGGATTGCTGAGTCCTATGTGGCTCACAGTTACTTCACACACCAGATGCAGGTCCAGTTGTGAGCTATCCAGGTGATGGCACCGAGCTGGATTGGGAGTACGACGAGGAGCGTAGTCGGTACTATGTGCGATACCCGGATGATCAGTAGTGGAGACTCTTACTAGGATTCGATCCGCCTGTGGTTTATTTATCTAAGTTTGGTACTTTGACATTTGGATTTTGCCCTTAGAGGGTTGTGATGTTCTTAATGTTTGATGTTTGAGACTTGAATTGTAATTCTGTGACGTGGCGAGTGTAAGCCAACTATTTTCTGTTTACTATCCCCTCTTTTACATGAGTTGTGCAAAGATTACCAAACTTGAGATCATTCTAGGATGGACTTATGCCTTTAAGTCGTGCCTCGACACGTAGAAGGTATAACTCCATCCTGGGCATTACAAGTTGGTATTCAGAGCCTTCTCCGACCTAGGAGCCCCCACTGTTTGATCGAATCATTGACGGTCGAGTCTAGGCACACACTGAAAAACTTTTTGAGTCCTATATTATATCGGAGAGTAGGATTTCTTTGCTTCTCATCCCCTTTCTCTCTGGTGAGGACTCCTGACGTCTACTCTTGTCTCTCCTATCTTCAAAAATTGCACAAATTTTTTTTAGGAATCCCGCGAGTATTCTGGGATTGTTTCGATGTTCTTGTGACAAGGATATTGTTCTCGATGCCTCCTGTTACCGAGGAGTTGAGCTTCGGGGTATCATTGTAACAAGCATATCGCGGCAGTACTAAATACTTAAGACGGCCGACATCGAAAATCTCCCCTATACGGCCAGTGGCAAGATAACCCCGACATCACCCAGTACTGGGGAGGTAGTTCGGGAGTATTGCCATAGCTTGTTATAGTGGATGCTTTTCGAAGGTCCGAGGTACACAGTTTCTGAGAAAGACTGGTTATGTGTTGAAGGATGGATACACCTGGATGTAGGTTTAGAGTTGATTGCGCGGTGCTTCCCGTGTATCCCCAACACCTGATTGCATAACTGGAATCTTTCGGAAATCTATAGGTGGGTTTATCCAGTAGATCGTAGGCATTCTTCCAACGAATGCAGGTTAGTGAGTTCGGGGTTCGACATTGAGTGAAGGGGTTATATGACCGATGTTACTATCAGGAGTTGCATCTTAAAGGGTCCTTGGCTATGCTGATCCGGGGATTGCAAAACCTTTTCGTAACATGTTCATATGCTTTCAGCACAAAGATGTTAGAACGAAACTCCTCTCTTGTGTTTGTTCCCGTCTGTACCTTGTTGTTTTCTTATTTTATCCTTTTGATCCCTATGTGGCTTCTCGTGAAGATTGATGATATCATTTTACTGAGAATATCATTCGTTCCTCTTGTTCGGATGATTTCATTCGTTCTTATTGTTCGAATGATTATTGTGAAGACTTGTTGCAATTCATTCCATTGATTCAGCTTATACCTTTTGTCAATCAATTGCTGATTCGTGGTCATCTCTTACAGGATGGCTCCGAAAAGGGTTCCCAACGCTAACCCAGAGGTGGAAGAGGTTCCAGAACATCCTCCTTCCCCTCCTCCTCCGCCTGAGGCTTGGAGAGCAATTATGCAGACTACAGCTCAGAACACCCAGTTGATGATGCAGATGATGCAGCAGATGCAAACTATGCAAGCTAATCAGGGTATTCCAGGGAACCAAGGCAACTTCTTCCAGCAGCACCATGCTACTCTTAACCAGTTCTTGGCCAACAATCCTAAAGCTTTCAGTTACTGTGTCGACCCTTTTGATGCTGAAGATTGGTTAACCGACATAAAGAAGCATTTTGAGTGCAGTAACGTGAAGGAAGATGATTATGTGAAGTTTGCAGCCTTCCAACTGAAAGATCAAGCAGCTGACTGGTGGCAGCAGTACAAAGACTCCAGGCCGGGTCAAGTGATCTCTTGGGAGAATTTCTGCAAGGATTTCCGTTCGCACCACATTCCAACAAGTGTCATCGAGGGTATGCGTGAGCAATTCCGCAACCTGAAGCAGGGCTCCATGACAGTCTATCAGTATAATGTCAAGTTCCAAAACCTCGCTCGCTATGCTAAGCAAGACATTCCTGATGCCAAGAGTAAAATCTATCAGTTCCGTGGAGGTCTCAAAGATGAACTTCAGCTTGCTCTCACTTTGTTCGAGCCCGATGAATTCGACAAGTTCTATAACATGGCTTTGAAACAAGAAGCAGCTCAGCTTAAGATGGAGGCTTCTAAGAAGAGAACTCGAGATGCTGTTCACTCTTCCTCATCGTCTCAGTTGGTCTCGAAGCATCAGAAATTCTGGCTTCCTCCTCCTCCAGTGATTCGAGCTCCATACAACAACTCCAACAACTCCAACAACAAGAACTCTAGTGGTCGTGGTTTCTCCCACCCACCCAACCCGAGCAACCAGTCGAAGAAGCAGTTTCAGTCTCAAGGCTCCAAGTCCAGTGGCTCTCTTTTCCGTCCTCTCTCTGAAGTGGTGTGCAACAAGTGTGGCCAGAAGGGTCACTATGCCAACAGATGTCCGAATCCGAAGCGTCTTCCTCCTCCTCCACCTGTGAGTTCAGCTATTGTCAGGCATGATCCAAAGGCAGCAAGGGTCAATCTGATGAATGCAGCACAAGCGGAGAATTCTTCTGATGTCATTTTGGGTAACCTACCAGTTAACTCTATCCCTGCTAAAGTTTTATTTGATTCGGGTGCTTCATGCTCTTTCATGTCTCAACCATTTGCATCCAAGAATAATGTTAACATCCAAAGTCTGCCTCAGAGGTTGCAAGTAATTTCTCCGGGCAAGTGCATGTCTTCCAACATATTTGCTCCGAATGTTTCTATTCGCATGGGTGATTATCGATTTTTGGCTTCTCCGGTGGTTCTTGGTAATTCTGACATCGACCTCATCCTCGGAATGGATTGGCTTTCTCAGCACGATGCTCATATTGATTGTGCACAGAAGGAAGTCAAGTTGACTCATTCTGATGAAGATGTGATTATCTTTGCCTCAAGGGATAACACTATCAGGCTTTTCTCTCTTAATAATAAGGGCGAAATTAATGCCATATCTCAAATTCCGGTGGTGAACGAATATCAAGACGTCTTTCCTGAAGAACTTCCAGGCATGCCTCCACACCGTCAGGTGGAGTTTGTCATTGAACTCGAGCCGGGTACTGAGCCAGCATGCCGGCGTCCGTACAAGCTCTCTCCGGATGAATTGAAGGAATTGAAGAAGCAGCTTGATAAGCAGGAGAGTATGGGTCTCATCAGGCCTAGTACATCTCCGTGGGGCTGTGGTGTCTTATTTGTCAAGAAGAAAGATCGCACGGAGCGTCTCTGTGTTGACTACCGGCCATTGAACAAGAAGACGATTAAGAACAAGTATCCGCTCCCCAACATCAACGAACTCTTTGAGCAGCTCAAAGGAGCTAAAGTGTTCTCTAAGCTTGACCTCCGAATGGGCTATCATCAAATTCGCATTCGCGAGGAAGACATTCCCAAGACGGCCTTCAGAACGAGCTACGGTTCATACGAGTATACCGTCATGTCCTTCGGTCTCGCCAATGCTCCTCCTACCTTCTCGAGGATGATGCATTACATCTTCAACCCCTATACTGGCGAGTTTGTGCTTGTGTATCTAGATGATATTCTGGTGTTTTCCAAGAATGAAGAAGATCACGAAAAGCACTTACGCCTGGTTCTTGATCGACTCCGAGAGCATAAATTCTATGCCAAGTTCTCAAAGTGCGAGTTTTGGCTCGATAAGGTTTTGTACCTGGGCCACATCATCTCAGCTGACGGTATTGCGGTTAATCCCGAGAAAGTTGAAGCAATTGTCAACTGGGAAGCTCCTCAGAACGTCAAGCAGCTCCGCAGTTTTCTGGGTCTTGCCAGCTATTGCAGAAGGTTTGTTGAGAACTTCTCCAAGATTGCCAAGCCTCTTTCCAACTTGCTTCAGAATAATGTCAAATACTTTTGGTCTCCATAGTGTGAAGTGGCATTCAAAACTCTCAAAGATAAGCTTATCTCTGCTCCAGTTCTGACTCCTCCAGATGAATCCAAGCCCTATGAAGTGTTCTGTGATGCTTCTCTTCAAGGTCTTGGTGGTGTGCTTATGCAAGAAAAGAGAATTGTGGCATACACTTCTCGTCAGCTCAAGCCAAGCGAGAAGAACTATCCCACACATGATCTCGAGCTAGCAGCTGTGGTACATGCTCTGATTACGTGGAGACATCTGTTGTTGGGCAGAAAGGTCGACATCTTCACTGATCACAAGAGCTTGAAGTACATCTTCACACAGCCGCATCTGAACCTCCGTCAGACTCGTTGGGTTGAAATGATCCAAGAGTACAATCCCAGCATTGAATACACTCCTGGCAAGGCGAATGTGATTGCAGATGCTTTGAGCAGAAAGGCATATTGCAACAGCCTTCTTATCAAGCCGTACCAGCCTGAGCTTTGTGAAGCATTCAGGAAACTCAACCTTCAAGTTGTTCCGCAGGGTTTTCTTGCTAATCTCCAAATTGCTCCTACCTTGGAAGATCAAGTCCGTGAGGCCCAGCTCAGTGATACCATGGTGAAGAAAGTGAAACATGGGATTGCAAAGGGCACTCCAAAATACAAGTGCTTCCGTGTTGATGAGAGAGATACCTTGTTCTTCGAGGACAGACTCGTTGTTCCCAAAGGTGATCTCAGGAAGCTCATAATGGAAGAAGCTCATGATTCTCTCCTTTCCATTCATCCTGGCAGTTCCAAGATGTATCAAGACCTCAAGCAATCTTACTGGTGGACATGCATGAAAAGGGAGATTGCCCAATTCGTGAATGAATGTGATGTTTGCAGAAGAGTGAAAGCAGAACATCAACGTCCAGCCGGTCTTCTCCAACCTCTTTCTATCCCCGAGTGGAAGTTCGACCACATTGAAATGGACTTCGTCACTGGCTTTCCTAAATCCAAGCGAGGAAATGATGCTATCTTTGTGGTGATTAACAAGCTTACCAAAGTCGCTCACTTTCTTCCAGTCAAAGAATCAATCAATGCAGCTCAACTTGCAGAGCTGTACACTTCCAGAATTGTGTCCCTACATGGCATTCCTCAAGTTATATCCTCAGACCGTGGAAGCTTGTTCACATCAAGGTTCTGGGACTCCTTTCAGTCCGCCATGGGCACTAAGATCAGGTTCAGCACTGCCTTTCACCCTCAAACTAGTGGTCAAGTCGAGCGCGTGAATCAGATTCTAGAAGACATGCTCAGAGCCTGTGTCATCTCCTTCGGCATGAAATGGGAAGGCTGCCTTCCATTTGCCGAGTTCTCTTACAACAACAGCTTTCAAGCAAGTGCAGGCAAAGCACCGTTTGAAATTCTCTATGGCAGAAAGTGCCGTACCCCTCTCAACTGGTCTCAAACAGGCGAACGCCAACTTCTTGGCAATGACTTGATCTCAGAAGCCAAAGAAATGTGCAAAGTCATACGTGAGAATCTCAAGGCCGCTCAGTTGCGTCAGAAGAGCTACTATGACGGCAAGCATCGTGATTTGGCATTCGACATCGGTGATCATGTCTATCTCCGAGTTTCTCCGATGAAAGGAACCCAAAGATTCGGTATCAAAGGAAAACTTGCTCCTAGATACGTCGGGCCTTTCAAGATTCTTGGCAAAAGAGGCGATCTAGCATATCAACTGGAGCTTCCTCCCAACTTCACAAATGTTCATGATGTCTTCCATGTGTCTCAACTTCGCAAATGCTTCAAGGCACCTGAGCGCATGATTCCGTTTGAGGAGATTGATCTTCAACAAGACCTGTCCTACCGAGAGCATCCTGTTGCTATTCTCGAAGAAACCGAACGCAAGACCCGCAACAAGTCCATCAAATTTCTGAAAGTCAAGTGGTCACATCACACCGACCGAGAAGCTACCTGGGAACGAGAAGATCATCTTCGTTCCGAGTACCCTTCCTTTTTCCAGTCCTAGATCTCGGGACGAGATCTTTTTGTAGTAGAGGAGAGTTTGTAATGCCCCGGATGTAATACTTTCCCTTTTGGGTATATAATATATATCCGGCTTCATCTATTTCCATTCCGGGTTCTTTGTCTTTCGGGTTTTCGTCGTTTTGTTGTGTGAGTGTGTGGCATTCATTCATATCATGTAGACATGTGCATCGCATTGCATCTGTGTTGTCGGTTGCATCCGGTTCCGCGTGTTTCTTCCCATTGTCCGTTTCGCATTCCGGAGCTCCCTCACGTGTCCGTGACGTCCCGTAGGCCTACTTTGTTGTTTGGGCGTGTAACGTTACCGGTGTGCCGCGAGGTTGTTTTGTGTGTTGTTGTTTTGTTGTGTGCAACCCGCCTCTCAAATCTCGTCTCGTTTGGACTCTGTTGGCTATCCCATCCGTTGTTCGTGTGGGTCCAAAGTGCCTTCACTTCGTGTCCCGGAAACACCCCTACTGCAGTCTACTGCCTTCTCCTAGGCCTTTCTAAACTACCCCCGCGATCGGACCCGTCGGATCGCGATCGGAGGGCTCCTAGCACTCCCAGATCCCTCCTAACCCTAAAAATCTGCTTTTTATAGACCCCTAGGTCTATTTTGGCATCTCTAGCTTCTTCTCCACCCTCTCCCCCTCCATTTTCGGATCTGGCCAGCCCCCTCTCTGCCACTTGGCCAGATCCACGAGAGAGCCGCCGCCAGCCATAGCTAGCAGCATCGACCGACCGGATCCATCGATCCGCAGCACGCCAGGGTCAACGCGGCCGCGAGGGGACCACTTCCCCGGCCCGACAGCACCGCGTCCCTCCGCACCGATCCCACGTCGTCGCTTCCTTCCGCACCGGCCCAAGTCCCCGCGATCCTTCGGCCCGTACGCCCGGCTCGAGCGAGGACCACTTCCCCGGCTCGAGCGAGGCCTCTCCCGCCGCTCCTCCTGGGCCACAGCCCAGCCGCCGGGCCGCTCGGCTCCGCTCCGCTCCAGGCCGCGTCGCCCCGCCGCGTCGGGCCGCCGCCTCCGCACCGCCAGGCCCGCACCAGCCACCGCTCGCGTGGGCCGCCTCCGCCCACCACGGGCCACCGCGTCCCTCCAGCCGCCTCCCGCCTCGAGTGGGTGGGCCGCCTCGCCGGGCCCGCACCGCGCGCCCCCACGGGCTCCCTCCGCACCACTGGGCCGCCGCCGCTGCAGATCCGCCGGCCCGAGCCCAATTCTCCAGATCTGAGAGAGGTTGCTCCTAGATTCTTCTAAGTCCCAGAATAATTGTGTGCTGATGCTGTTTTAGATCTGCTCTAACTTTTTGTCTGTTGCTCCGATTCGCGCATATAGCATGTCCAGACGTTCGTGGAGACTTGCTCTACGTTTTACCTGTTGTTGTCATGCATGTTAGAGATCGTCTAGGTGCTTGTTTTGCTGTTGCAAGAGTGCATCATGATATAAACTGCTGCTATGTGATGTTTTTATGTCATCTTTGCCATGTGATATCTTTTAGCTCGTTTATCCGATTGATGCAAATGACATGTCCACGTGTTCGTCTTGCCATGCTCTACGTGTTGTATGTGATAGGTTGCATGATAGATTTATTATTGCCTTGTTATCATCGTTGCAAAGTGCCATGTGGCTGTGATGTTATTTCACTTGTTATGAAATGCCATCTTGTTGAACTCGTTGCAATCGTTGTGTTTACCTACTTGAAGCATGCTTGTGTGTTTCGGGATCACCTTCATGTGTACTTTGATGAGGTGCTTACCTTTTGCCATGATTAGTTTCGAGGTGACTTAAACATGCTCTTTTAGATGCTATGATGTTATTGCTGTTTTAGGACTTAGTGGTTTTTCACTAAGTCTGAAATCTGTAACGTTCCGATGCCATGTTCGTGTGATGTTCTAGGACAAAGCATGATAGTTTTGGAGTGGATTTTGATTGTTCCTTGTAGTATATATTGTTGTCTTTCCATTCATGTACTCACATGTCCATTTAAGTGGCTGTAGCATGTTTATCTTTTGCTCCAAAGTTTCAATAAAATTCTGCTGCCAGAATTTTATTGTCAAGTTCAATATGTCCAAGATCATTGCTATTGATCCGTGGCTCCGTTGGGGGTGCACCTTTGGACTTAGTTGCTGTAGTATATGTCTAGTTTGTGTTCATGCCCTTTGCCATGTTATTTAAATGCTGTAGCTCAATTATTTTGAGCTCCGAAGTTGCTATGTTGCTGTAATTTTCAGCTTTCGCTCAAATCTTGTTTCGGGCATAACTTTTAGCCCGTAACTCCGATTTCAGCGAATCTTATATCAAACTTGATTGATTTTCTGTGTAGATTAATAATATCAAATTGTTATCATGTTTTGAGGTGTTTTGCTTGAGTGATATTTTTTTTACGTGCTCCGTGTGCATCCTTAGTGCATCCATCATGCATTCATCTTTTCCGAGTGCGCATTGCATCTTGTTGATTGGTGCTTGGTGTGATTGTTTTGTTTAGAGCCGGAAGCAGAGTCTGAGTTCGAGTACGAGCACGAGGTTTCCAACGAGGTTGAGCACGAGGACCCTTCTTACGATCCGAACGACTTCTCTTCAGGCAAGATGACCGAACCCCGATAACATTACTATCTTTGCCTATTGCTAGTAGTCCCGATCTATAGTTTTGCCTCGATGCCCATGATCTTCTTGTCAGCCTCCTACTTGTAACCAATTGCCATGTTTAACCAACCTACCTATGCAAACCGTTGCTTGGCTAAGTACGCTTCGCTCGGCCCTTCTTATAGCATTGCTAGTTGCAGGTGAAGATCGAAGATGCTTGCTTCATGTTGAAGTTTGGTTGGGTTATATCACACTATATAAATGCTTAACATGGAAATCATCTATATATTGGCAAGGGTGGAAGGCTAAGCCTTTTGCTTGGTGATTTGTTCCACTCATGCCGTTAGGAACCGTATAAACCGGTGTTATGTTCCTTGATTATGCGTTCCTAACACGGTTGGGGTGTATGGGACCCCCTCGATAAACCGCTAAGTGCTAAGTCTTTTCCAGCAAGTCCCAACATTGGTACTATTTGCCTAATAACAAACTAAACTTGCATAGGGAGTAATTAACCCTCTTTCTTAATCAACAACCCCGGGCCAGTGCTCCACATGAGTGTTGGTCCGAAACGAGCAGACTGCGGGGCCACCTCAAGGAAACTCGAGGTTTGGTAAAAACCTGTAGGATGACTCATCCGGTCGTGTCCTGAGACTTAGATACGCGCGGCTACTATCAGGGTGTCGACACACCGGGAGGATTTGCTGGATTAGCCTTACCTTAGCTCGGTATATCTTGAGCACGGGATTCCGAGGATACTCGGGTCTTCCCACTTTGGAGTTGCGACTCCGTGGATCGTGGGCTTGTAATGGGTCAAGTTGGAACACCCCTGCAGGGTTTTGAACTTTCGAAAGCTGTGCCCGCGGTTATGTGGCAGATGGGAGCTTGTTAATTCCGGTTGTAGATAACTTGACACAATGTTTCTAATACACTACCAGCGTGTGTTCCGTGACTGTCAATTTCCGAATAGGGATTCGGGAGTTGAACACGGAGGGGTTATGCTTGTTGAGTTTGTAGCTAGGATCACTTCGTGATCACTTCTCGCCGAGGCCTTCTCTTCTCGCTCTCACTTACGTAAGCTAGATGCTAGTTGCTGCTGCAGACACTTATTCTTTTCTTCAGCCTTATCCTCACCTAAAGGCTTAAATAGTCTTGTTACCCGGAGACGGGATTGCTGAGTCCTCTGTGGCTCACAGTTACTTCACACACCAGATGCAGGTCCAGTTGTGAGCTATCCAGGTGATGGCACCGAGCTGGATTGGGAGTACGACGAGGAGCGTAGTCGGTACTATGTGCGATACCCGGATGATCAGTAGTGGAGAATCTTACTAGGATTCGATCCGCCTGTGGTTTATTTATCTAAGTTTGGTACTTTGACATTTGGATTTTGCCCTTAGAGGGTTGTGATGTTCTTAATGTTTGATGTTTGAGACTTGAATTGTAATTCTGTGACGTGGCGAGTGTAAGCCAACTATTTTCTGTTTACTATCCCCTCTTTTACATGAGTTGTGCAAAGATTACCAAACTTGAGATCATTCTAGGATGGACTTATGCCTTTAAGTCGTGCCTCGACACGTAGGAGGTATAACTCCATCCTGGGCATTACACCCTACACCATAAATTGGTGGCTGCTCAAAGTTAGTGCACGGCTTTTGTCGTTTGAGAGCAACCCACCTCCGAAGCCTTTGAGAGAAAGATCCTTGCAAGGACAAAGCCCAAAACACCCAGAGGCAAAGAGTGTTAGGAACCACTGAAGTCTTTCTGTTTGTGTGATCTGAAGACTTGTTACACTTGAGGACTGTGCATCCTCCAGCTGGTTAGGCATCGCGTTCTGAGCATCGAAGAGTCATTGTGGATTGCTAGTGAACAAAGTCTTTGAAGGTTTGGAAGTCTACCTTGAAGACTTACCAGAGTGATTGGGCGAGGACTGGGTGTCCTTAGCTCAAGGGGAATAAGGTGAAGACACGGTCTTTCGAGTTCAATCTCTGCCTCCCTAACCAGACGTACAGTTGTCACAGCAACTGAAACTGGTCTACCAAATTCCTGTCGTCACCAAGCTACTGGTTCTATCTTCCAACTCGTTTACATTTTAGTTTGTCTTCGTGAAGTCATTGCTTGCTTAACAGATCTGATTGACTTCACTATGTGAAGACTGTTACTTGTTTGGCTTCATTCTGTCTTCCATACTGATCCATTCCACCTAGCTGCTGATAGTCTTTGTACTTTCACTATAATGCTTACTTGACTATGGCTTATCTAGTGTAGTTTATCTTCCGCTGAATATCAATAGGTTCATTCCATCTGTTTGTCTTCAAAGACCTCGTGTTTTGAAGACTTACATAAAAATAGCCTATTCACCCCCTCTAGTCGATAACTAGCACTTTTAAAATGTATGATCAAATGATAAACTAGCGGGTGGGTTTTGTCCATCACATCATTCTCATAATGATGTGACCCCGTTATCAAATGACAACTCATGTCTATGGTTATGAAACCTTAACCATATTTGATCAACGAGCTAGTCTATTAGAGGCTCACTAGGGACATGGTATTTGTTTATGTATTCACACATGTATTTAAGTTTCCAGTCAATACAATTCTAGCATGAATAATAAACCTTTGTCATGATTAAGGAAATATAATAATAACCATTTTATTATTGCCTCTAGGGCATATTTCCACTAAACTTTATGACAAGGAGTCCTGGTTATTCCATTGATGTAAACTGTCAGCAAATTATGTATTATGTAGATTATGAGATCTTGTTAGGAAAACTAAATCATTATTCTGTGTATGTGATTATGAGGCTGGTGTTTATCTCTTAGAAAAACTATTAGTTATTCTGAAATATTATTATTAGCACTAAGAACAAGTTTTCGCAGTTAAAACAGTGATGACCGGGGTAGTGTTTGGATATCATCCTTGCTCAATTTGGGCATCAGTGGTTTTCGCAGCTTCACATCAAAGTCCTCAGCAATGATGATCCAATGAATCTCATGTTGTTTTTAATATATTTCTCTTGAGAAAAAAATTACCTTTAGTATTCAGAGTACATGTATTTTTCCCTGAACTTTACAATGACATATCACTATATGCTAGCTATTTTTCTTATTAATCTCATTTATCCTCTTTGCAATTCCTTTTACTTTCCAAACTTGTTGGTCTAGAACTCCTTTTCTCCTTATAATGTAGCTTTGGGATAGGGAGGCCAAACCTGCACTTTCTGGTGTTTCGATTGAATTAGATTAGCACAAGAGCGTGTAGTGCATTTCCCATTTGCCACCTTAAAATTCGATCTGCATTGTAAATAAAACTTTGGAGTGTTTGTAGCGGATAAGTATCTGAGTGCACAATTTTTGCTTTCCTTGCTACTTTGCTTTGGTTTATCAATTAGCATTGCCCAAGGTTTCATGGAGAAGAAGCACGACAGGGTATCAGAATCCAAGATGGCGTGGGCGGTGGTGCCGACGATCCAATGCCACGTAAAAGGTGCGGGGCAAGTCAACCATTCATGAGTGGCGGGTGGCAGCGAGTGCGGCCCATGCCAAAGGGTGTGATGCCTTTTGTCTTTTGGGTAGCACTCGGTAAAATAGACAAATTTGGGGTTTGTGAAAAAGTTTAATGTTCATGTATTATTCTGATCCAAATTGTCTTTTTTGCCGAGAGCTACTCATATGTCTAACTGATTTGAAATCTGGAGCGCACCTTACGCACAAAATTAGCTTCCATGCAAAAATGTATTGGATTTTGTTGAATTTGTTTAGAATTTTTCTTTACCGGGTACAGATGATCTTGGGCTCAGAAATGGATATTCGATATAAAAGAATATTTTATGAGCAATCAATGCCTTTGGACTGTAAGACTAAAGTAGGTTTAAGTTGTTACTTGGGTGACAACAAAGTTATGGGTAAGGGGGGAATAAGGTATCTAAGTTTATTTAGAAATGGGCAAGTTGCATTTGGGTGATATATTTTTGTTCATTTCATCTCCACCTTCTGACCTTGCACGCACCCGTTTTATTGATTTTTTATTCTTGTTTGATTCGCCAGCACATGTTGCTCCTGTCCTCTCCTATCTCTGTTATCTATCAAGCTCTCCTCGCCCGTAGGATTCCTCTAGAGGTTACTCTACCGCCACACAATTTATGGTCCCATGCTTGATCCATCGCCCTCTTTGATGGCGGTGGCGGATCAGCACGAACACGGGGAAAGGGAAACAGGATATAGACCAGTGTGGTTGGCGGACGGGGGAAGAGGGCCTATCCTTGATGGTCTATGGGAAAGTGCGGTGTGAAGGAGAGAGGGTGTCATGGTGATGGTGAGGTGAACGTCATACGCTTTTAAAGGGGAGGGCTCGAGCGAGAAATGTCCCGCTACAACGGGAAACTGAGCGGGAAGGGGAGTGTGCATCGCGAGGGTGGGTTTTTGTGTTGGGTTCGCCTGTTGGAGATAACATATCAGATAGTCCGGACAATCATATTTCTCCCTCACATATGGGTTGGATTTGAATGAGTCTGGACTGCCTAGATGTTCGAATTTTGAGAAGACCGTGGGGCGCTAATTTGATGCCTAGGGAAAAAGTATATCTGATGGAGTGGAGCATAATTCTAGGGACCCTCATAATTAACCCTAGAAGTCCACCAGGCCCGACCCATAACCACTATGGGCATGTTTGGTTACATTGCCGATCTAGCCTGGCCTGGCGAGCCTGGCTCTATTGAGTCGGTTTGAGGGGATGCAAGCCAAAAAACACCAGATGCACATAGTTTGGTTGCCTGCATGCCCCTAGTTGCATGAGACAACCATTTTCGACCCGACGTTTGGTTGCCCGCATTGCATTAGGTTCACATATGACATGGTGTTTGGTTGTAACCTGCATAAGGTGTTGTCACCACTTCAAACTAGTGGTGAGCTTACCACACCGAATCTGAACATCTATCGCTATCTACTTAAACAAATGTCAGTTCATCCTAACTAGTATCAAATGACAGTTCAAATTATTAAGAGCCATTGGCTAAATAAGGGATAATTCATCGGTGTTGCTGCTACCAAATCTTCCTCTTCCTCTCCTCTTCCTCTCCTCTTCTGCTGCTGCTCCCGCTGCTGCTTCTTGTTCTTCTTCCATCTTCAAATCCTGCACTGACCTCTGTTAAGCCACATCGTCTCTGCCCACTCCAACCTTTTGGTCTTCCAAGCGTCATTGTCAAATGCCTCCACACCATGCCCAGAGCTAACAACATCGTTAGGCTCGACATCTTCCTCCTTAGGCACGTGTTCATCAAAGCCCCACTGGAGGATCCAGTTATGCAGAATGCAACAAGCAAGAACTAGCTTAACCTGAGTGGAGTATGGGTGGAATGGCTTCTGATCCAGGATCT
The DNA here is from genome assembly GCA_902687465.1 of Secale cereale. Taxonomy (NCBI): domain Eukaryota; kingdom Viridiplantae; phylum Streptophyta; class Magnoliopsida; order Poales; family Poaceae; genus Secale; species Secale cereale. The sequence continues at coordinate 294,133,526 of LR738711.1, forward strand.
TAAACCTATTCTTCAGAGCTCCAAATGCCCTCTCAACAGTTACTCTAAGGCTGGAGTGTCTGAGATTAAACAGCTCCCGTGCAGTCCTAGGATAGTTCCTACCAGAGAACTCGTTGAGATGGTACCTTGTTTTCCTGAAGGATGGAAGAATACCCGACCGACATGCATAGCCAACATCTCCAAGGTAGAACTTGCCGTCGGGGATGTTGATGCCATCAGGTCGACTCATGCTATCAGTGAGAATGTTAGCCTCGTGCGCTGGCCCCTCCTAGCCAGCCAGCACATATGTGAACTTCAGATTAAAGTCAACAGCAGCAAGCACATTCTGGCTTGTGTAGTGCTTCCTCCCCTGTATCATGCAGACTGTGACCTAGGAACTCTGGCAGTGACATGAGTACCATCTATTGCCCCAATGCAATCCTGAAAATGGCATCACAAGCCTGTGTTAGTGCTCAACTTGAACAATACAAGCATATCAAGCCATGAAAAGTGTATATTTTCAATGCTCACCTTGAAGTATGGATACCATCTTAGGCTTCCGCGAATCTTGGGTGGAGTCTAGCCAGATGGTCTCCTGATCATCTCTTCTTTAAGCTCCCAAACAGCAAAAAGCACCTGCTTGAAGTACCTAGAAATGGTCTCCATTGATCTCCTAAACATGTTGCGAATGACCCAGAACCTCTGGTTATGGCCAACAACATGGAGGAACATGGCCACTCGCTCTTCGACACTGGTGTTGATGCTATCTTGTAACAGACCCCTGCTCCTGAAGGTCTCGACAAGCCTGGTAAATGGTGCTCTTTTCATTCTAAGCATCCATAGAGCCGCGACGTCATTGCAGTTGTAGATGTAGTTCAGATTTTGGATCCTCTCCTGTTCCCGGGGAAACAATGGACCATAGCGGATCAAAGGTCCCCCAGCACGACGAACAACTCTCTGGTGCATGAACATGACCCATACCCGAATCACGCTAATCAATGCTGCTGCCTGGATTATCAGCCTCATCCTTGCGTCCATAACCTAGTCGACATCGACGGTTCGTTCAGTGGGAAATCGATCCTACACCTAGCTTAATGGCCTAACCACTGAGCTAACAAAGGGGAGGGGGTGCTGCTTACCGGCATCGGAGACGAGGACGGCGTAGGGGGAGCCATGTCACAGGCTAGGTCGACCAGACGGTGACCAACAGCGAGGAGAGCACCATATCCGCCGCAAATGCCGCCGCCTTTTCCGCCGCCGCCGTCTATAGCGCAAATTTGAAATCGCAGCCGCCGCCGGTGGTGAGGCAGTAGGAAAGAAAGGGGGGGGGGGCAGTGGCTATGGGTGAGCGAGTGAAAGGGGGGTGCGACTAATTTGACGCCGGGACAACGCGCCAGATTTCCATCTCTCGCCATCCCCCTCGCTCTCGCCCCGCTCCCGCCCGTGCGACCTCGCGCCGCACTCAGTCTGGCTCGCAAGAAACTGCCGATCCAAGCGTTTCTAGAGAGCCAGACTCTAAGCTGCTTTAAGAAACGTGCGATGCAGGCCCAACAAAAAACCAGACAACCAAACATGCCTCTCCCTTAATGCACGGACCTGATTGGGGTAGACGCGGGCAACCAAACATGCCCTGCAAGTTCCAGGCGAGGCCGAACGACAGCCCCAATCCCTGCTCTTTCGTTCGCCTGAAACCACCCCGTTCCCTTCCTAAAACCCTCCTCGAGCTCCGCGTCGCCTCATCCACTGCCGTCTAAACCCCAACCCCTCCTCCCATTCCCCCCACCACAAGCGCAACCCAAGCCTAGGCGGACGCGACGCGAGCTCGCCGCCGCCGCCAATGGCGCTCCTCCTCCGGCCGTCGCCTCCCCCACCACATCTCCGTCTTCTTCTCCGCCGCCTCCTCTCCACCTCCCCTGCCCCCTCCCGTCTCCTCCCGGTCCCCTCCCCCTCCGCCCGACTCCTCTTCAGACCCAGGTGCCTCCATGTCCGCTTCATCCTTCCTTCCACGCCTCTTGGCAATGCAGATTTCTCTCGCGGCCTGGATGCTGATTTGCTGGTGTTTTTTGGCGCGTGTTTTTCCCTTCTAGGGTTGTGGCGGCGGCGGTCCCAGGGCGGAATGGGGTCGCGGTGAGGGCTTTCATGGCCTCCACGGCGGCATCCGATGCGATGCAGGAGAAGCGGGTGGCCGGCGAGTACACCGCAGCAAACGTCCAGGTGATTCTCTTGCACGGCTTCTGTGGCTAAGGGGTTAAGTTGGACTTCGGGTGCAAGTGTTTGGAATATCTGTCTCAAATTTTATACGATGTGCGGATTATTCGGGAGTTTCAGGGAGTACATAACGTCAGGAACAGAGTTAATCAGCTCCAAGCAGCTTTGCAATCCCATACATACGTTTTCATCATGTTTTTTCCCATCAGATCTCATGGGTTTGCACATAAATGTTACATTGCAGCTCATTTGTTAGGTGGCGGTGACATTGCACCCATTCAGTTGAGACAATGATGCCGTGGAGCATTTTTGGGGGTCTTTTTCTGGGTTGATAACCCACTTAAGGCATCAAGTATTGTTTTGGCGTAACGGTGTTTACCTTGAATAACATAAGAATTGCATATTTAATTTCACATCATGTACAATTTTTTATACTCTTTCTTGTTTTGGTGCATAGTTGTGGATTTCATACTTACATCGTCATTTATGAACCTGAGCTGGGGAGGTTAAGAATATCCCCGTCTTAATTGCTACAAGTAGGCTCTGTCTTCCTACTCTTCCCCTGACAATTTAGCAAATGCCATTATCAAGGCATTTAATTTTCCTAAGCCACTGTAGAATAGATAAACATTTATTACGTACTGTATATGAACTGTTAAGGGCATCTTCAACAGGTTGTATGTTAGTCTTGTTGGTAAAATGTCCATGTCATCAACCAACAAGCTATCATACAACTACTCCAATAGGTTGTATCTAAGTTATCCAATAGATGGTGAGAAAATAAATGTGATTGCTCTCTTTTTCACCATGGAGCTTGTGCAAAGGTTGTTGGTTAATCTACATACAATTTTGCTCTCTCTCCACATTTATTACATGCCACATCATCACTATGTCCTAGGTGGCAAATTTACCAACACCTATTTTACAACTGTTGGAGATGCCTTAAGAACCCTGCACCACATGGTTAGTTCATCAATCTGGTTAACTTTTAGTTAATGAAATATATAAGATGTAAAGCTTGCTGACGTTTTTGTTGGAAAGAAAGGGAAAATAACAATATACATTCCTGCACAGATACATTATGTGTTTCTCCAATGTGCCACTGTTAGCTATTATTTGTGAAGCATGAATGAATTGTTTTTGTTGCCTTGATACTTATTTATACCGAATTGCTAATTTGCAGGTTTTAGAGGCATTGGACGGAGTTCGCAAAAGGCCTGGTATGTACATTGGCAGCACAGGACCACGTGGTTTGCATCATCTGGTAATCTCAACTGATTAAGCTTTCCTTTTTTCGATGTCATTAGGTGTTCCACTTCGTTTCTTGCCTGATCATCATTTTGTTTGGTGTATTCTAGGTTTATGAAATATTGGATAATGCTGTGGATGAAGCTCAAGCAGGCTATGCTACTGAGATTAATGTAGTCCTTCATGATGACAATTCAGTTAGTGTAACCGACAACGGCCGTGGGGTATGCAGTTTTCCTAAAATCCAAGGAAGACTTACAAATATTGTGTATAATGTGACTGTTATGAATTTAGTTTCATGCTGCTGTACTTGTTAAGTTACGTTATGAAATCAGTAGTCCTACTTGCTGGCAAATCAAACAGAAGTTTAGCAAATGTTAATCAAGCCTTTATATCATATTCACTTGTGAGATTTGCTTTGCTGTTAGTACATACTTGACACTCCAAGCAAAGTCATCAATGAAATAAACAAAAGAACGGCTGCATGCCAAGTCATCTGTGTAATCACACTTTCACACTGTTCTCTTTAATGTATTCAAACTCTAATTTACCTGGATTCGTAACAGTGCAACTAACTGACTTCTCGTCCCAACAGGACTCCTCTTGACTACCAACTCTTAATCTTACTCCTACTGCCGGCTGCTGCTGCACCGGCTAGCTTTTCCTGTGCAAATATGTTTGTGGCTTATGAGTTCCTTGTCTGATTTCCCCTCGAATTGCAGTTAACTATTTCCTTGGACTATATTCTCCTGCCATTGCTTGGACTATTTTGTGCCAGTGCTATCCTTTGACGATATCTTTTCCTGGGCACTCTCGGATGAACTTCCACATGCATGTTGCATATGTGACACACTATTCTGTATGCGAACAGTAGTGCTTTAGCTGTGGTCCATGGAGGCCATAACACATACAACCATTCATAGATCTAACACAATCAACCAGTCAAGTGGGACGGTGGGAAGGGTCTGATTGGCCTGTTTCTCTTCGATAGCAGTTCGTTCCATCGCTGCTGCTACATGGCCGACAGATGTTTAACACACGGAGAAGTTCCTAGCAGTTGTATGCTTATAGTAGCTATGATCCGTAGATAGTCACACTCTACTGGGATACTTCACTTGCACACCTGCCTTATTGCCTAGTTGAGTGCACTGATTTTTTTGGTAGCACTGTATGTGTCTTTGTATTTTTACGAAAAGCTCTGCCGGTTAGAACGTCCACAAGTAATAGTAATAATACACAAGATCACAGGAATAGACTGAATGTTCTGTATAACCCTCATCTTTAAACACAGTTGGTTCAACATTCATAGACTAGAAAAAGGGGTTATCTTACAGAGTTACAGTTATGCAATCCATGCCCACTTTGATGTAGTTCTGCTAATTGAACATCTCTGTTACTATTTTGCTTCATAAATTTTTGTGTTTCCTTTCTTCTTGAAAGTTGAGATTTACGTAGCACCAGCTTTTGAGTAACCAATGCGCAACCTTCTGTTCTGATTACTTTATGAATTATCTTCTCCTTTCTTAGATAAAATTACTGCTAAATCCTGAATATACTGCAGATCCCTACAGATATACACCCGCAGACGAAGAAATCATGCGTGGAGACTGTCTTAACGGTATGGTTAAAGCTTTATTTGTTTGGCAAGGCTGTATATTGCAATGTCAACCATCCTGACCAAAATCCCAGTAAATTTTACTTATTTATTAAGATCATATTCTGGGAATGAAGAACTCTGACTTATGGGTACCTCTACGGTCATTTAGTTTTTAGGACAGTACCATACTGGGAGGCTTGTGTACTATACTGGCATGCCCGTATTTATAGAGATGCTACAATACACTTTTATTGCCATTTGCATCATATGCTTGTCCATAAGGCAACACTAAAATTTTCTTTTGGGTGGTCAACGACATGCCTAAATGTTCAACAGCTTCCATCTTCTGTCTTCTAAAGATTTTCTTTTGATTATGCAGCTAATGCATGCTGGTGGCAAATTTGGAGGTTCAACGAGTAGCTACAGCGTTGCTGGAGGGCTGCATGGTGTTGGCCTATCAGTTGTTAATGCGTTGTCAGAGGTTCTTGCTTTCACCTTTATTGAATATGAACTATATATGCTTTAAAGAAAGAGTATCAATCATAGATCTTCCTAGAAAATTGCAATTCTCTCTACACAAAATCACGATCCATTGGGTGTAAGTTAAATTATATCTACGTCAAACTAACCCTCTCAAGCCTTCCATGGGTTATAATAATAAATGTGGTAGTTATGCTTTTTCATACATTCTTTTTCTATGAATACTATCATTCCGTGGACCAAGTCTAATAATGATTCTACCCCCAGAATCCAGACAAAACACAATCAGTAAATTTCACAGATATGCTCTTTAGAGATCTCCTTTAGGGCTTGTGGAATCACTCCCAGGAAAATAAACCTTAATGAGATTTTTTGTGTGCACATAGGATCGCCATGCAAAATGAACTCTTTGAGGGCAATGATGCTTGTATTTGCTTGGTACATTAGTATATATGCCAATAAATCTGTCCAGGACGAGCAAGCTCCATTCTTAATGATGTTGCATGTTGGAATAGGAGAGAAGTGTCAGTTTGATCCACAATGCAGTCAGAGGGTCGAATAAAAGCACATTCACCATGCCATACCATGTATGCTTCTAGTCGAATAACATCACCAACATGGCGAACTTGTTGGTCTAGGGAGGGGTCAGCAAGCATCTGACGTTTGGCGACGACACACGTGGAAGACAAGGGGTTGACGTGCACTGCATCAAGAAATACTAACAATTGTGCTTGTGGCGGCAGCAACTGGGTGGTGAAGCTTTCACCTTGTTGCTGTTTAAGCTCCACTACCCTGCCCTTGCAGTGTCAACTCTCCCCTTCAAGCCCTTCTTCATCGAATTAGATCGACGCCACATCTTTCCAGATTTGCGTCAATGTATCTGGATGTTGACCTGCTGTGACCGGACAATGACTCTTTCTCTAGAAACGCAAGTGCATAGCGGATGGTTAAGGCATGCTGATAATGTCAAGAGAGGTCGGGGTAGACCAAACTTGACATGGGAGGAGTCTGTAAAGAGAGATCTGAAGTACTGGAATATCACAAAAATTGCTGTGATGGACAGGAGAGCATGGAAGTTAGCTGTTCATGTGCCAGAACCATGACTTGGTTTCGATATCTTGTCGTTTTTAACTCTAGCCTACCCCAACTTGTTTGGGACTGAAAGGCTTTGTTGTTGTTCTTGGTCATTAATTAGCTTGTTTGTGAAAAGGAGCGGTGTACATACATAGTAACATAGTTGCTTGATTACCATGAAATAAAATTAGAATAGTAGTACAAACTACATATATTTCAGTTTAAGAATAGGATGAGAGCCTGAACCATGACCATAGAAATCTCTATCACAGTGATAACGTGTTTTGGATATACTACTCATACATATTTCTGCAATTGATGAGCAATTAATTGTCATTTTCGCGATATTACTATGTCAGGCACTAGAAGTTACTGTTTGCCGTGATGGGAAGGAATATCGACAACACTATTCTCGTGGAAAACCACTTACAACGCTAAGTAGTACCACACTGCCTGATGAATCAAGTCGTCAAGGTTCATGTATCAGATTTTGGCCTGACAAAGAAAGTATGCATCTATTTTTCTGGAAAAGTTTTCTGATCTAAGCATTACTAGTTATGTTATGTTGTGTTGCCGGAATGCTCAATTTTTTTTTCTTTGATGTAGTATTTACAACCACAATTGAGTTTGACTTCAGCACGATCTCTAGTCGCATCCGGGAATTTGCATTTTTAAATCCTGAGGTATGATAGTCCTTCAACTAGAAACATTGATCTGTTCTGTAGTTGGTTGTTAGTTCCAGAGATCGCACATGATTATGATTATTTCCTTTGCTTGTTTGTTACCTGACTGATTAATGAATAATGATTGTTCTGTCAGGCTAACATACCTTGGTTATCAGATTATTGGAGTAAGTTAGTGTGTTAGCAAGATCAGAAAGAAGCTTCTATTGATATTTTATTCATTAATAAAGATATGATTCACTTCAGATTTTTATTCAGTCAAGACACTCATACTATATATTACTCCCTCCACCCCAAAATGTAAGATCATTTTTGACACTATGATACATTTTTGGACGGAGGGAGTATTGGCCTTCTGTGCTAAGGAAGCATTCTGCCTCATAAAATCATTTGTTGGAGACATGAGGATATACTTTGTGAAGACAGCATAAGCTAATTGTGGATATCAATGGAGCTGTTCCACCCCAAGCAAAAGAGATTTTTTTTTTTGAAAGATTTGTTCCAATGGGAATTTTGAGTTAAAATTTTGACCAACTGCTCAAACCAAATGCCTTTTGCACACCTCGGTGCAAATTATGTTTACGATTCTCTCTACGTATCTTACATGCATTAAAGTGCATTCAAATTTCTGTTTGTTTTACTTGTATAATCGGTTGATTTTCAGCTAGATCCTTATGCGTCCTTTTCAAATTGCAATTGGGTAGCTTGGTTTCGTATGTCATTATTTAGAGATAAGTCCATATTACAACCTCGAACTACCATCAAAGTCTAAAACACAACCCTGAACTACGAAACCGTTTAATTTACAGCCCTGAACTTCCAAATCCGAACAAAAAACAACCCTGAGGTTGTTTTTAACTAATTTTGACCGGTTTTGACCAGTCAACCGCCTAGTCATTTTTGGGTCAATTTTTGGCAAAAACAAAGTTCCCATAAAAAATTGAAAAAATTGTCAAAAATCCACACAACCATTATATTCAATCTGGGAAAGTCTCAACAAGTTCTGCGAAGTATAAACAAAAACTAGAGTGGAAATTCAAATTCAGAGCCTTTTTGTTTCAAATTTTGGCAAAAAAAAGTTCTTGAAAAACAATTGAAAACATTATCAAAAATCTACACAACCCTTAGATTCAATCTGTGAAAGTTTCAAGAAGTTTTGCCCACTGGATAAAAAAATAGAAGCAAATTTCAGATGCAGGAGATGGTGATATGGCGTACGACTTGGCGCTGACTAGGCTGTTGACTTGTCAAAACCAGTCAAAAACCAACCTCAGGGTTGTTTTTTGTCTGATTTTGAAAGTTGAGGGTTGCATATTAGACGGTTTCGTAGTTCAGGGTTGTGTTTTAGACTTCAATGGTAGTTCGAGGTTGTAATCTGGACTTGTCTCCATTATTTATGCCCGTTATTTTTTTAATTTTGTTTGTGCCCGTTATTATTATCTTCTTTTATATATTTTTTGCTTTGCATGCACAACTTTTGTGTGATATTTGTTATGCTTAAAGGCATGCCTTTGGTTGATTTCTCATGTTCTGTACTTCTCTCAATGCCAGCTGACAATAACACTGACAAAGGAAGAACAGGATGCACCGGTTCAACACAATGAATACTGTTATGCTGGTGGCCTGGTTGAATATGTTGCCTGGTTGAATACTGACAAGGTTTGTCTCCCACAGCATCTAGAGCTATATGTTTCATGCTTCTCAGTTTGGCTAAGGTTCCAGATATACGAAGTCATGCATATATGCTATTTCATGTACTCTAGCCATTACTGCCTACAGTTTGCAGTTGGCCTGGCCAATCTTTCCTGAGTGACTTATGAAAAATAAGGGCCAGATATATTCCTTTCTCTTGCTATTAACAGGTAACTAAAAAAGCAGTACGTGAGCCTACTAATCTGCTTCACATAACACTGATTCTGACAGCCATTTATTAACTCTACTCCTTGTCCCATCCAATATTATGTTGCCCAGCTTGCGCCTGTCCTGCTGCTAATTTAGAAACTATGCTATAGACAGTGAAAAATTCAGACGCCTATGCTGAGCGGAGGCCTACCGCTTCGCTTTTGGGGTAAGCGTTGAAAAAAGTGCTCAGACGCCTAGGGTTAGACACATGAGAGCAAGGTGAGAGAAACAGAGGAGAGCAAGGCGACCTTGCACTGCCAGATGTGGGGCTTTCTTCTCCGACCCCACCACCCATCTTCTTCCCTGACCTAGCACCGCTGGATCTCAAGCTCCCCTTCCTTGCCTCGCCGCCAGTCCTTCCCCATCTTCCCCGATATCGGGCCCCTCCTCTTCTAGGCTGGAGCCTGGTGGCTTCTCTTCCCCGACCTCACAGCTGTCAGCTTTCTTCCCCTTCCCTGATCTCTATCTCCTCCTCGTCTCTCCTTCCCAACATGTTTGCCATTTTAGTGTTAATACATGCTTTACATGCTCTGAAAATTGTTTTTTGGGTGCCCCTGTTCCTGCCTGTACGATGTCCGTACAGAATGCTTAAGCGCGCCTAGACGCGGTTTAAGCTGTCGTTGCACTAAGTGGAAGCACAACGCTCGCTCAGCGCCTAGCGCTTAAAAAACCCTTGTCTATAGTTTATGAAGGAACTGTAATGGGTTGAATTAGACCAGTTGTGCATAGACTGAACTGATATGTGCCTTCTCTTACTGGAGTTTTAGAAAATAAATGGTCTACATTTTTCATGGTTAGTTTCTCCTATCACACACTTCTCTTTTCTTTGATAATCCTCTGAAGAGACTGGCATCACGTGATCCCATCCACAGTATGGCCAGTAGAGTGCATGTTGAGGCCAACTCTACTGCATATAACAAGCTGCAAATTATATTGATATATCCATAATGACCCTAACACTATTACTTTGTGTATGCTTCTTTTCCCAGAAACCCCTCCACGACCCAATAGCATTCAGAAAGGAATTGGATGGAATAATTGTTGATGTCTCCCTGCAATGGTAAAATATATTTCCTCGGCTTGAATTTTGCTAGGAAAGGAAAAATAACGTGGAAAGTTAAAAACCACCACTGTGTTAGGCACTGAACTTGCTTATATATTCCATGTTCTGTGTATCAAATAATTGTGGTTTATCTGATTGAAGATACTGATAATTTGTTCTCTTTTCTTGTTTATACATGTGATTCTTATTTCTAAGTTTCTGATACTGTGTTCTATACTATTAGAGGTTCTAAACTGCATGTCATATCTTCCTGAAATTTGCCACCAAAATCTGGATAACATCAGTATGATTTTTGGATTTATATTTGACTGAGTGTTAATTACAATTATTCGAACCTATCTTTCATAACTCATCAGATGTGCTTAAAGATGGCGTAAAGTATGATGTTTTCAACTTCCTGTTACCTTGCAAGTTCACATTTCTAATTTCCCCCTCTACACTGGTGCATTGATTTATAAACTTTGTTGACTTCGTCAAATTTTATTAAACCCTACAACTATGCTGCACATGCCAATTCCATTTGAATTCCTAACCACCGATTGTCTTTCAACTATTTTCTTTACCATATTTGTATTCTTAAAGGGAATCAGTTTGATCTTGTAGATAAGAAATATTAATGAAATGGACCCCAAATTTCTCTATGCACCGATGAAGATGAATTCTTCCTGTACGTTATTTCCTAATTGGATGATCAACATATACAGTTTTAGTATGGTTCAGTACATACGTATACATCATATTTCAAACACTGAAGAATATTTTAGTCCACCGCAATGTATACCATAGCTTGCCTGATAGCCTGCTATAACCGTGATGGTTTTTCCTCCTCTTGGCATGATAGTTCACATGCTGTGATCTACAATCTTGATTAAGCCATTTAGGATTATAGATGAAGGATTGTAAACCTTTCTTTGTTGGAGGGGCTATGTGTAGCTCACTGTCTCTGTATATTAACCAATATCGTTGTAGTCATCATGTATATATTTGAGACTGATGAGTATGAACATGTTGCCTACCTTTCCCCATTAATTTGAGCTTTAGGTGAACTGGTTGGTCCCTGCAACTCAATAAGGTATCAGAGTCACTATCTCTGAAGTTTGAGACCTGGTTATCACAATTAAAAAAATGCAAGTTTTCGTACCTCTTTTGATCTACCGGGTATTTGCTTCGAGGCCAAAGTTCGTCACAACTTGCCTAAGAAAGTTAGGCAGGCTAGACCTGGTGTTTTGGTTCACCACCACAACTATTGCTAGTCACACATCTAATTGGCCACATTTGTCAAACTCTTTTTCCCCCCCTAAGGTTGCCTCACTTGTGGTTCCATTTTTTTGGCCCACAAGTTATGGAAGTTAGCCAAAATAGTTTCACATGCTTAGGGCATATTTAGTTCATAGGTACACATTGCTTTAGGTGTGGCAGCTGCTTGTTTCATTTTGCTGCAGCTGTGGCACACCACGCTTTTTCAGCAGCCTGTCCTTAGGGCCAGTTCTTTTGGGCGGCTTAAAAATTAAGCTGCCTCTCCTCAACTTAATAAACAAGCCACTCTCTAAGTTTGTTGAGACTTCTGAATTAGTTATCCCATAACTACTTTATAAACTCCAATGAACAAGAGAGGCGGCTTATGGGAAAAGCTGGGGAGGGGGCGGCTTATTTTTTAAGATGCCAAAAGAACTGGCCCTAAGTGTCATAGGCTCATATCTTTTCCAAACTTGCTAAAGCTGTGGCGACCAACCTTTTGTTGAATGCCACGATTTAGCAAGAAAAGTCTGGCAAAGTTTTGGCTATCAACCCAACATGCCCTTAGCTTTTCTGTGGCTTCGACAACAGTCCCGTGGGATTGACAGAACAAGACCTGAGAGCTAGTGCTGGAGTTATGGTATATTGTCTTTAACAATTAGCTTGAGCTTTTCGGTGTACTAGTAAGCTAAATATTTACCTGATGCAATCAATTAGTGTGCACTGTGCATCACCAGCTCTGACCTTTAGCCAAAGGAAGAAATGATGCTGACCATTTAGAAATAAGAGCTGTAACGGTTTCTCTTTCCTTCCCTTATAGGCTATATAGCATTATTTCTGGCAGCAAAAGCTATTTGGATTTTATAACACAACGTTTCATGGTTAATTTCAAAGTTTTTGTCACATTTCATTTGCTCTGTTTTTAGAGAAGAATTGTATGCCTTTCTGAAACAATTGATTGTCATGATTTACAGGTGCTCTGATTCCTACTCTGATACATTACTAGGATATGCCAACAGTATCCGTACTATTGATGGTGGTACTCATATTGAGGGGCTGAAAACTTCCCTGACAAGAACAATTAATAGCTTTGCAAAGAAGTCGAAGATTATGAAGGTTATAACTGATACTAGCGCATACTGTATATTTTTTTCTTCTCTGGTAAATGCTACCTTATGTTCTCCCTCCGCCTGGGTTTATTAGGCCTAAGGCTAGTCATAGTGGGAATAACTTAGGTAGTAACACAGCGCACTTTAAGAAATTTTTGCTTATGTGGCACGTATTTAATGAGAAGAGAAGTGTTTAGAGTAACATAGTATGTTACTGTAACATAGCGCTTCCCGAGAAAGAATGAGTCTACAAGCTAATAAATGAAGTCATCTATGACAGTACTACTATGTTACTTTGCACTATGGAGGTAGTAACTTAGACTAGTATCATATGCATGACACTAGTATAAGTTACACCCCACTATGACCAGCCTAAGAGCATGGTTAATACTTAATAGTATAGCCAACAGCCGGCTATATGAAGTTGCCATGTCACATATAGTCAACCTTATAGCCAACATGTATAGTAACAAGTTGCTAAGTAGTACTCCCTCCGTCCCAAAATTCATGTCTTAGATACATCTAGATAGGGAGGTATCAAACACTAAAACGTGATTAGATACATCCATATTTAGACAAATCGAAGACAAGAATTTTGGGACGGAGGGAGTACTGCTTTATTAATGCATGGCCCACCATACACTCTCACAATGTTTCTTGAAGTCCGTGTTACAGCCGGCTGTTAATCTGCAGCCCGCTTCCCTTCTCTCTCCTCTTCTCTCTCATCCAACTCACCACAAATATAATTGTTTAATTCTTAGGCTAGTCATGGTGGGAGTAACTTAGCAAGTAACATAGCGCACTCCAAGATTTTTTTGCTTATGTGGCAAGTAGTTAATGAGAGGTGGTAACATAATATGTTACTGTAACATAGCGCTTCCCAAGATAGGATGAGTCTACAAGATAATAAATGAAACCATATATGACACTACTACTATTTTACTTTACACTATGAAGATAGTAACTTAGACTAGTGTTATACGCATGACACTAGTATAAGTTACTCCCCACTATGACCAGCCTTATAGCCTGCTGACCGTACCTTATTATACTTGCTCTAAGAGCAGCACAAGCATGCCTGTTTTTATAAGGCCTTGCTTTGGAAACCTACATGCATGCAACCATTTCATTGGCTGTAGCGAGAGTCATTGTTGCTAGTCCCTTAGCTGAATAATAAATACGCTTCATGCATGTTTTTCCATTGGCTGCATGTGAGAGTGCATTGGGAGTGGGATGAAAGGATTAATGTGAGCAAATTATTATTTGCCTTGGTCCAAGAGAAGTGGTCTTCGGGCCCAATAAACCCCGACGGAGGGAGTATTCGCAACTCTAGCCTTCTGAGGCCCTTCCCAGTGCTCCACTGTGTACAGGTGCTAAGAGTGCCACATAGGCAAAAAAATGACATGGCAAAGCAATTAAAGAGGAGAGAGAACATTATGGTGACCCCATGAGGAAACAGTGCTAAGCGCGTGGACCTATGCAAAATGACTAACAACCAACGAATGAAGGAGTTTAATTGTTAAACAATTCAATGAGGAAACCTTAGCTACAATACCTAAGGTGGTGTTTGGTTCTCTAGTCCTAGGACTTTTTCTAGTCCCTGGGACTTTTTGAAAAAGACTCTCAAGGAGGTACTTCTAAGGACTTTTAGCAAAAAGTCCCAAAAAAGTCCCACCCTGTTTGGTTTGCTAGGGACTTTTTCTAGTCCCAACACAAAAAAGTCCCTGGAACCAAACACCCCCTCAGCACTTATGCATTGGGAGGACTAGTTGCTAAGATATTTAATGCACTTAGCACCTCATGTAAGCACCCATGCATTGGTAGTAGCCTGACTTCAAACCGTTCTGTTAAAGTTTATTCCATTGGTCCTGTAGCATCCTGTAGCGAGAGTGCATTGGGAGTATATATTTTTTCAGTCTGCACTTTGGATGCTTACTTATTTGTTCCATTGACTGAATATTTGAATAAGCTGGATCTGTATTTTGTTGAGGCATTTTTCTAAACAAATGATGGTTTTTGCAGGATAAAGATATTAGCTTGAGTGGGGAGCATGTAAGAGAAGGAATGACATGCGTTATTTCAGTGAAGGTCCCTAATCCAGAGTTTGAAGGGCAGACAAAGGTAACTTGAGAAACTAGTTACCATGTATGTGCAATGCACGTCTTGACATTGAACAGGAAAATCTATTTTTACATCTACACTTATTTGTCTTGTTTGTGTCTTTCTTTGGACTGAGAAAACTGTTGACGTGAAAAAAAGCATAAACAAAAACTGTACACTAAGGTGATACTACAAAACAATGGGTGCGCTTGTTCATATAAAAAGCTATGAAAAAGAAAAATAACTACTCCCTCCGTCCGGAAATACTTGTCGAAGAAATGGATGAATCTAGACGTATTTTACTTACAGATACATTTAAATTTATCCATTTCTTCGACAAGTATTTTAGGACGTGAATGAGTTTCATCTTAGCTCATCTGTTTAGTGCCATTGAATGATTTATCAAGGCCCTGAACAACAAAGTTTTTCTTTGCATCACAAAAAGCACAATGAAAACATTTTGAATAATTGATCCAACATATAGGGCTTGTTTTGTTTGAGCCCCAACTAGCCCAGCCAATTTTTTTGGCATGACCAATATTTTGGTAAGCTATTGTTGTTTGGATTATAGCCATTGTTTCCAGCCAAAAAGTTGGTAAAATGACAGGCCTTTGTTTGGTTTGCAACCTGCAACCTGGGTCATACTGAAAAAGGCTTTCGCCCCACTTTATAAAAGCAACGATCTCAACAACCCGGTACAAACGCACGCCACCACAACACACGCACACACCCAAGGCATGATACATAGGCGCTGAGCGCGGCAACACCACCCCTAGCACTACCACCGCGAAGAGATGAATCCGCATACGACGAACCGCGGGCTCCAAGGCGGCGCCTTTAGGAAGGATACGACACCGGAGCGCCGCCACCGCCCAATCCGAGGATCAGAGTTTCCCCCGGAGCCGCACGACGGGCAATGAGAGCCGCGACGACACCTTCAAGAAGGGAACGAGCTTCGCCGTCGCCGGTCCGTCCGAAGATAGAACAGGTTTTCACCCTGGCCAAAACTCACCGCCACCGAACGCCACGCCCCGGCGACCATGCTGCCCACACAGCCATGGCCACCGGGCGGCACCAAGCCACGACCTCCGCCCGAGAGCACCGTGCAACCACCACTAGGGCCGCCGCCCCGGCATCCAAGACCTTGACACCCCCTCACCCGAGACCCGCCTCTACCCCAATCAAAGAGACGAGTGGAAAGGTCCCACCTTTCGCACCCCTGGGCGACCCCCAGCACCGAGACCCAATAGGCCGGCCACAATTGGCCTCCATTGACCCGTCCCACAGCATCGGGCGCGAGGCGAGCTCGGTCCTGCAACACTGTGCGCGAGACGAGCTTAGTCCTGCGGCATTGTGCGCGAGACGAGATTTGAGGGCAAGATAGAAGCTGGAGATCCATGTGCTATTGTTCAAGTAGGATGTTCACGTCAAAACAAAAAAAAGTCAAGTAGGATGCTACAGGAGCTTGAGGGGGTAGCTGACCAATTGTTTGCATGTGATGGGGAAAGGGGAGTGATGTGGCGGGTCTCACTGGGTAAAGAGCATGTGAGCCAGAGCATATTTTTTGGCGAAGGTTTTCTACGCCTTCAGCACGACGCCAATGTTTTAGCGCAGAACACACGGGCCTGCCTTTGGCAGGTCGGGCGAGCCAAACAATTGGCATGTATCCAAACAGCAGCCAACTCTAAGGGCTAGCCAATATTGTGGTATGGTCAGTTTTGGTTGAACAGACCATTATATCCGGTGCTACCATTGTAACATTATATGTACAAAGATACTGTTTCTTTACAGTGATGATAACTATGCCTTTAGTGGTGATGTCTTTCAACGTGAGGCCTTTGACTCATTGTATCCTGCACAAGAATTTTTCCAGACATATCTTGTAGTTCGCATGCACTTAGATATCATCATCCTATAAGAAGAGGATCACACATCATGTCTCAATCAGTAAAATATCGGGGAAAACCTGGTACCCCTATTCCGATCTCTTATACTGTCCGAAATTCCGGTCAAGATGCTACAAACAATTGGTATTCAAGATGTCCTTGCTGCAGGAAACCAAGGATCAGGTTAAAAATATATCTTCCTCAGGAATTAGTCATCCTCAAACATGCTTAGTTTTTCAATTATGTTATGATGAAGCAGAGCTCGTGGCCTTGCCAACACAAATTACCACAGGTGAATTACCTTGCCAACACATTTTACCACAGGTGAATTACATGTATGTCAGATCTAAAATAAATGACTAATCTAGATACAGTTGTACAAAAATTCTTAATGACAAAAACTACTATTTGGGAATTTTTGCATAAACAATCATCACCAACCTAACCTAGAGGTCATAACCTAGTGGCTGACGAGGTCCCCTGCCTGGATTGAAGGGAGATTGATTTCGGCCCTGTTCAGCAATCCACCGATTCCCGGAATCTGCGGAGTGGGAAAACTGCAGCTCCGCCCGCTTCGGGAGCGGAGTTGTGGAGCGGAGCGATTCCGAACAGGGCGTTCCTTTAGGTCTTCCAATGTGAGTTCATCTTAGAACCTCAATTGTTGCAAGATTAAAGCCTAAAAGGAACAAAAAAGAAACCAGAGCAATTAGTTCAAATTTGAGCTGAATAGCCAAAATAAGGAACTGGCTAAAAGTGAGATAAGGACTATTTTATGTATTTAATGTGAAATGTAGCCAGGTGTCGCCTGAAAATTTCAGTAGGGAACATGATGGGGCAAATAAAGTCATCTGCTAAAAAATTAGTAGGTTCCAAAGCTAACATGAATGATAGTTGTGGGCAAGTTGACATTGCATGTATATTTGCAAATCATGCTTAACTGGTATAACTTTTCGGAAAAATTGAGTGCATACAAAAGTAAGTAAAAGTGTTAGCATGCCATTCTACCTCTACAACACATTTTGAATATTCTGCAACCACCACTGCCTGGACCGCACAGGTGTTGCCAAATTCCTTCTAGGGGACTAACGTTTGTCCGTTTTGGCAAATCCGCAAAACATATTGATTGAAATTGTAACAGTAATGTGCTAACCAACCAATTTTTAACTGCATTCATTTAGTAGTTGCTGCACCATAATTTTTTAACAAATCAAGTTAGCTGTATATAGTAGTAGGTTCTTCAATTAATCAATCACTGAGACACGCCAAACATTCAATAGACAATAGGTTATTTAACTTGTAGAGGGGATCAAATCAACTTTGTCACTCGTTTGAGGTTACAACTGAACAATTACAGTCTTACAGGGTTAGAGGGCTCAAATCAATCTTTTGCTAATTTGCTAATCAATAAAGCAGCAAAATATGAGTCTAAACCAGAATATGGTTTCAGCAATCTGAGCCAAAATAAGGATCATCAACAAAGGATCATCAACAAAGCACCTTCTTCCATGCATATTTTAACACAGGCAACAAACTCATGATTCAGTTATATGGATTTTGGAAATACCATCAGAGACACGCCAAACATTCAATAGAGAATAGGTTATTTAACTTGTAGAGGGGATCAAATCAACTTTGTCACTCGTTTTGAGGTTACAACTGAACAATTACAGTCTTACAGGGTTAGAGGGCTCAAATCAATCTTTTGCTAATTTGCTAATCAATAAAGCAGCAAAATATGAGTCTAAACCAGAATATGGTTTCAGCAATCTGAGCCAAAATAAGGATCATCAACAAAACACCTTCTTCCATGCATATTTTAACACAGGCAACAAACTCATGATTCAGTTATATGGATTTTGGAAATACCATCAGATTTGTTGTTGATTTTTGACAATTTTGGAACACACTAGTAAAGGCGTACGTGCATCGCACGTTGAAATTTGGTAGAACATTAATTTCCCATTGATGGTTGATATTTGGTAGAATATTAATTGCACGATGATATTAGGTAGGATATCAATTGCATGTTAATTATGTGATTAGCACTGATATTGATATTTGGTATGATATTTACTGCATGCTAAACATGTTGAGCGAGCCATCGGAGCAATCTAGATCGTTGGATTGACATGTTTTGATGGCCGAGATTAATTGGATCTGCCTCTTTGGGTCTTTTTATATTTTGGAAAACATATTTTTTTCATTTAAAAAAGTATCAACTTAAGAATTCAAATATTTAACAAATTTATTTCTTATGTGTTTCGAAACTGAAGTAGTATCCAGTAGATTTCATAGTTTCGTACCCTGAAATCTAATTCCGAATACGCATATATGGAACTTTTGGAATAACACTTTCTTTTCTTAAAGACAGCTCATACTATATGAGATAAGCATATACCTGATATCAAATTAACATCAACACCAAGTTCAGATACCAATGTACCATGCTATGCCCTTCAGTTAGCAC
>LR738711.1:294152645-294178401 GCA_902687465.1 Secale cereale
CCCCCCCCCCCCCCCCACCCCACCACACAGACACACCAATTTTATTTCTGGAGGTAGGAACTTGTACAGCTGTACTTCATGGAGATCATAAACTGTGTTTTCTCCAAATGGATGGAGAGAAACTAAAATAAGCTGTTGTGTTTAAATATTCTTTTATACATTATACGATTCTTAAATGTGAACCCGTTGTCGAAAGCCCATCACTAGAGGTACATCTATGATGTGCTGTCTAACGTAGTGGAACAAGGGAGGCTGCAGGGCATGGCTTGAGTGTTGTTCGGCTGCACATCATTGCCTAATCTCATGCATTAGTAATAGGCGATTAAGGGCTACGAGTAAGATGGATTAGTAATTGGCGATACATTGGATAACTGTAGACTGTAGGAGGAAGGCAACCATAGGGCTGACTGGTTGATGTTATATGAATCCAACTCAACTCAACTCTTGCTTCTAATAGTGGTGGAATGTGCTAGAAGATTAATGCCATACACTTTTTTCCCCTAACGATTTCTCAATTTCTCCTTTTTCTTTTCTTTTACAGACCAGGCTGGGAAATCCAGAAGTGCGAAGAATAGTTGAACAATCTGTTCAAGAAAATCTAACTGAATACTTGGAGTTACATCCAGATGTTTTAGATTCAATTCTGTCCAAGTCCCTTAATGCTCTCAAGGTGTTGCTATTCATTATTTTAGCAAAAACTCCTTCCCAAGAACTCATTTTTTCGTTCTAGTGCAGTGTATGACATATTTTTCTGTTGCAGGCTGCATTGGCTGCCAAACGGGCTAGAGAGTTAGTGAGGACAAAGAGTGTCTTGAAATCTTCTTCACTTCCTGGGAAACTTGCTGACTGTGCATCTTCTAACCCTGCAGAATCTGGTGAGTTGCCAGTTGTGCTGGGAAAATCTTGCATCATCTTTTTATGCAGTGCATCTAGGTGCAGATTAGCATAATTAACTGTTATACATCTGTTCACATTTTTCTTTTGACAGGAAGCTTCTCAATTCTAACTGTTCCAGTTATATGTTTTTGTTATAAATTACTATATTTACTATCTTATGTTGAGGCTTTGACTTTTACTGTTCACACGTGAATTCAGAAATCTTCATAGTTGAAGGTGATTCGGCTGGGGGTAGTGCAAAGCAAGGCCGGGATAGGAAATTTCAGGTATAGCCTTTCCTTTTCAATCTGGTGATACTAACATATAGTGACAGCTGTCTCCAAAACAACACAATATTCTGGGTGAGATTAGGACTCATAAATAATTATAGGTATACAGTGTCTCGTTTTCGACTTCTCGATTAAGATAGGACTGCATCAGGGGTCAGCTTTGAGCCCTTATCTTTTTGCTTTGGTGATGGATGAGGTCCAAAGGGATATACAAGGAGATATCTCATGGTGTATGCTCTTTGCAGATGATGTGGTGCTAGTTGACGATAGTCGGACGGGGGTCAATAGGGTAAGTTAGAGTTATGGAGACAAACCTTGGAATTGAAGAGTTTTAGGCTTAGTAGAACTAAAACCTAGTACATGAGGTGCGGTTTCAGTACTACTAGGCACATGGAGGAGGTTAGCTTTGATGGGCAGGTGGTGCCTCAGAAGGACACCTTTCGATATTTGGGGTCAATGCTACATAAGAATGGGGTATTGATGAAGATGTGAACCATCGAATCAAAGCCGGATGGACGAAGTGGTGCCAAGCTTCTGGCATTCTCTGTGACAAGAGAGTGCCACAAAAGTTAAAAGGCAAGTTCTATAGGACGGCGGTTCGACTTGAATGTTGTATGGCGCTGAGTGTTGGCCGACTAAAAGGTGGCATGTTCAATAGTTAGGTGTGGCGGGGATGCGCATGTTGAGATGGATGTGTGGCCACACGAGGAAGGATCGACTCCGGAATGATGATGTACGAGATAGAGTTGGGGTAGCACCAATTGTAGAGACGTCTGAGATGGTTTGGGCATATTTAGCGCAGGCCTCTAGAAGCTCCTGTGCATAGCGGACGGCTAAAGCGTGCGTATAATGTCAATAGAGGTCGGGGTAGACCGAATTTGACATAGGAGGAGTCCGTAAAGAGAGATTTGTACTAGCCATGGACAAGGGTGCGTGGAAGCTTGCTATCCATGTGCCAGAACCATGAATTGGTCGTGAGATCTTATGGGTTTTCACCTCTAGCCTACCCCAACTTGTTTGAGACTAACGCTTCGTTTGGATGTCCCCATTGGAGAGGTCCGTATTGAATTGGTCTGAATTCCAAATCAGTGAGGAAACTGAAATGGCACGAAATACGAATTCGCCTGTTTGGTTGTCCAGTGAATTGGCCCTTGAAATGCCTCTGAGATTTCAATACCAAATCATGTTTGGATGACAAACTTTGGTATTGCATATCTATATTACCAGGTTATACCTTGTTCTACATGACTCAAAAACGAAATCTGAATAGGAATGAATATATAGCAATGAAAATAAATAAATATTCTAGAAATGCATCAGGAAAAGCGAAATGGTCATACAATGACAACAACATTTTCTTATGATAACATGACACAAATTAAAAAAAAAACAGCACGTACTCTCAAATATGGTCTCCTACATGACATAAATCACAATGATTTAAATAGGTAGGTCCAAGTGCTTGACATAAACAGTGTGTGGCAGAGGGGGCGACGGGAGATGGCCAGATTAGAAACGGTGCAAAAACAGAGGGATTTTCAGGATTACAGAGGGGTTTGACAAGAATATCTAGGCTATGGCCATGGATCCATGGTGGAGCAGTGTTGTGGCTGCACAAAAAGAGGAGCAGCTCCTACATCCGTCATGGTGGAGTGCTGTAGAGAAGGAGCTGCAGCTCATGGAGAATGGAGGTCCTGAGGCGGGCCACAATAGGCAAGGACGGCGGCCGCACGTCGCTAGGAGGGCGGAGCCGACGGCGGGGCGCGTCGGTCCTGAGCCGTCGTCGACCACCATGGCGGGGCGCGGCACAAGGCGATGGGGGATGGCGAGGGGGCGACGGGAGATGGCCAGATGGCGTGGGGGCGACGGGAGAAGGGATGGGGAAGAGCGGATGGACGGACCTGCGCCGCCGCCGGTCGCCGCTGCCACCTGCCTACGAGGTCGCCGCCGCCACCTGCCTACGAGGTCGCCGCCGCCACGACTTAGGTCGTCGCTCTCGTTCGCCCCTTCCGTTCGCCCCTCGGGAGATAGCGATTACGGGCCAATTCGGAGCGCCACCCCTCCGGAACATGGGAGGGAGATTTTCACGGGAGCGAAAACGGGCCTGAATTGCTTTTTCTTTTCCAATACGAATTCAGTGTCCAGCCAAACGTCTGTATTGGCCTAGATGATTACGAAATCCATTTCCTGGGCTCCAGTGAAGACATCCAAACGCAGTGTAAAGGCTTTGTTGTTGTTGTTGTTGCTGTACAGTGTCTTGTTTTCCTTTTTACAGGAAAAGTTTTACTTGACTAATCCTTACTTACACTTCTAGTGTAGGTAGATAGTGCCCTAACTATGAAATGCCAGATGGAAATTCGTAATATGGTTTTCTGTATCAAGTTCGTTTGCAGCGTACATATAATATTTCTGGCATCTACTCAGATCTAAGCATGCCTTCAATCATGGATGCAGGCTATTTTGCCTCTGAGGGGCAAAATTCTCAACATCGAGAGGAGGGATGAAGCAGCCATGTACAAAAATGAAGAGATCCAAAATCTTATTCTTGGTCTTGGATTAGGAGTGAAGGTGCATGTTGTTTTGTTCTAAACTTCTGTTACTGTTGCTTGTTATAGTTGAACTACCAAATGGTATGCGCTTATGCATCTATTGGTGTTACTTCTTTCAGGGTGAGGATTTTAAGAAGGAAGCTCTTCGGTATCATAAGATAGTTATACTGACAGATGCTGATGTAGATGGTGCACATATCCGGACTCTTCTCCTCACTTTCTTCTTTAGATATCAGGTACTTCTGCTCTTAGTTATCTTGAATCATATGCTAACTGTTAGAGGTATTGAAGCAGGTACTTCCCTGGAGGCGCATGAGAGCCTCACGTAGCACGGCATACTTTTTCACTGAATACACATGCATGTCTATACTTTATTCAAGTACGGATCATAGGCTACCTGCCAAATGAACATTGTCTGATTGTACTTGTGTTTCCACTTTCAACTCTTGCACAACTGGGCTTGGAGCTGGGCTCAATATAATTGAGAAATGGGGAAGAAATATGGGTTGTGTATTTGGGTCTGAAATCCGGTTGATATAAATTTTTGAACACTCAACCCTGATCTGATGGGAAGAATAGTGTTGCTTCTCAACCTAAAGATCCATTAGACTCTTGTCCACTGAAGAAAATCTCTAAAGGACAAAAATTGCGCAGGTGGTCTGTCACTATGGACTGGTTTGTTGGGGGCTGAGATTTAGGTGACAATGGCGTCAGGAGTGTCTTAATTTTGCCATAAGGATAGGGTAGAGCACACAGATCCACTAGGTTCCTCCTCCCACTAATAGTAAGCTCCAAACCCCCCTAACTGAGGGCTGAGATTTAGGTGACAATGGCGTCAGGAGTGTCTTAATTATGCCATAAGGATAGGGTAGAGCACACAGATCCACTAGGTTCCTCCTCCCACTAATAGTAAGCTCCAAACCCCCCTAACTGATCTGGAACTGGTATGGTTGGGTTGGGTTGGGCTGGCCGGGTTCTGGTTTGTATATGATCAATTGCACTTGCTCGAGGTCTATCTGGATGACGTGCTTGTAAGCAAAGCACCTATTTACATGCTCGTTATAGTTGAACTACCAAATGGTATGCGCTTTAAGCGCAGCTGTCCAGTACCATATATTATGATGGCATATGATTGCAAGTTGCAACATGATCACTAAAGCTTTGCTTTCTCATACTGTGTTTGTAGAGAGCACTTTTTGATGAAGGTTGCATCTATGTTGGTGTGCCTCCTCTTTACAAGGTTTGATCATGACCCCAACACTTGAAATTTGGAATAAATAGTTGGGTCTTAAGTTTGTACTTGATATTTATGTTTTGTGTTAGGTTGAGCGTGGGAAACAAGTGCATTACTGCTATGATGAGGCTGATCTTAAAGAGCTAGTCAACACCTTCCCTACAAATGCTTCTTATAATACCCAGAGGTTCAAAGGTACAGTTTTTTCAACCCATCCAACTAAAGACCCAACTATGAATATCCAAGGGAATAATGATTGACTATGAACTATGGTGAACAATATTCTCTTACATGCTTGTATGACATGCATGCGCATTATTTTATGGTATGTGTTTCTGTTATTTTGATGGCAGATATTTACTGTGTCCTTTTATCCTGGTTGCTAAATAGGTTTGGGCGAGATGATGCCCTTACAATTGTGGGAAACGACAATGGATCCTGAAAGGAGGTTGTTGAAGCAGCTAACAGTCGAAGATGCTGCAGAGGCCAATATTGTGTTCTCATCTCTTATGGGTGCTCGGGTAAGCAACCGGTGAACATTCCAGAGTACTCGTTCTGCTTGCGAGTTTACATAACGTTCCACTTAGACGCCACACCATTCTATTCCAGGTTGAATACAGGAAGGAACTAATCCAGAAGGCTGCAAGCATGGTCAACCTAGATCACCTTGACATCTGAGAGCGTTAAACAAGGTTGATCATTGTGTATGATATAGAAAAGACCACAACTTGCCACCCATTCAACATAGAAGTTGTTTTGGTGCTAGTTTAGTACTCCCTCCGTCCCAAAATGTCATAGTGTCAAAAAACGTCTTACATTTTGGGACAGAGGGAGTAGCAATCTAGGCTAGAACGGAGAAAAGGGTGCGTTCATTTGTTGACACGCTGTACCCAACTCATCTTGACGCGGGGGTTAAACCGCAATATCATGGGAAGTGGTCAACTTGCTCAGGCAGCTGGCAACTAGTCAAATCAATGGCCTGTGCTACAGTAGTTGAATTCCTGTTACTTTTGAGCCGTGCTCCAGTTTATTGATCTGTCATGCATGTTTTCTTCACATGGGAGGATGCAAGCTTTTAAGTGTGTACCTGCTCTCACCAACCGCATTCAGAACCGGTGCTTACTAGTCGACGGTATTGCCCCATTTGACCACTTCATGAGAAAATAAGGTTTAATGGATTTCACATTAAAAAAAAAACGGTTAGGGATCAGTCGACGATTGCTATCCGTACTTGATTTGTTGAACCGACTGTTTTGGTTTGCTTTCTAAGTTTTCTTCTTGACGTTTACATGTGTATGCTTGATGTTAGCCGCAGATATAGGAGCAAAGGTGTCTCGTCTTTTGATAAGATAGTAATTATTGTTTCAGGGCGAAGTCTGACTTTGCCGATTCGACTATGAACGTGCGGGAGACGTCGGTGTCTTAGCAATTGCTGAACCTATACCAAGAGGTTATTGAGCATGATTAACCTGATCACGAGGGTCTTTTTCTTGCACGTAAATGAATAACAAGCAAGAAACTGACATCGCAATCTAAATATTTATTTGTTGCATGCAAACGAAGAACAAGGAAGAAATTGAGATTGCAATCTGAATAATATTTATTTGTTGCATGCAAACGAAGAACAAGGAAGAAACTGAGATTGCAATCTGAATATAGCGAACTTAAAAGGGAGAGTGGCGTTTTGGCGAAGAACAAGGAAGAAACTGAGATTGCAATCTGAATATAGCGAACTTAAAAGGGAGAGTGGCGTTTTGGCTCCCGGGTCCAGGTGATCTTGGTATCTCTCTCGTCCATGTGAGCATTGAGATCTGTGTGGTGAACTATTAATTTTGCTATACGGGACAAAAGAAATTAGGAATACGCAGTGGCAGGTTAACTGTACGTACTGTGTCAGACGAGCGGAGCAAACGTCCGCTTGGGGCCCTGTTGGACCAGGGGGGCCTCCTCACATGGACCCGTCGTCTCGTCACCTGGACCCACAGACCAGTGTAAATGAATGCATCCCCAACCACGCGTGTGTCCATCCATGCTTCCGCGTACGTGGCTTGATTTGATTGGAACAAAATTAAGCTCGGCCCCACCTCCTTAAAATCAAGGGAGGAAAATTATTAGATTAGAAAAAAAAAGAGGAAAAGGACACTGTAGAATGAAGTGGAGCACGGATGTGAGCATATGGAGCGAGCAGGGAAGCCGGATCCCCCCAACCACAACCACCACCGCGGCCTTGTTGAGGAAAAGGGGATCTGGTAGAGAGAACAGGAGAGTGTGTGGGCGGCCGTGGCGGCGGCGGCTGCTGCGGTGGCGAGGGCGCATGGTGCGTCTATACTGCGGGCCACGAACGGCGACTGGAATCAACTAGGGCGCGGCATGGCCATGGACTTCCCCGTCTCTCCCTCCGACAGGTAAAATTTATTCAAAATACACGGCATTTTTTTGGAATTATCACCGCTCGGGGAAGAGAGGCAACCTTATGGGTTTCGACTGATTCGGCTGCCGATTTTCCCCGAAGAAGCGGCTAGCACGACGCGCGCTAATGGAGCTGGTTGGGGGTGGTCGTCATTGGGAAGATTGTTCAGCTAGTGGATCGCGCGTTGCTGTTCTTGGTGGATTTGGGATTAGGAGCAATGGCCTGGGCGGCGAGGAAACTAGTGTGGCTGCTGGTGGCGTCAACGTGTCCGATTTCACGGAGACTGCAGGGGACAACGTGGATGTCATTGACCACGGCTGTGTTGACGGGCCGCCAGTTACAGAGCAGGATGCTGTAATTGAAGAGCGTACTGATGGTGGCGATGCAGTTTCAGCACAGTCGCAAGATGGATCCACAAGCCACGGGATGGATTAAAAGGTACTCAGAATTATCTTTTTGCAAAAAAAGTGTGGTCCAGTGTGTAGTTTAGCTCGTAAACGATGGATGCAATGTGTAAGGATTTGGTATCTCTGTTTTGCTGGGGTACCGAATCAATAGGGTTGCTTGCTACAAATTCGGTTATGACGGTTTATATGAAAAAAGATGAATAGTTTGTTTATGATTTGCATTTCTTAAAACTAAAAGATCTATTGAACAGGTGTGGCAAGATAATTTCAAATGGATATATTTGTATACCATGCTGAAATAAGCGTGTATAGAACTGTTAACCCATCGCATAATTGATTTTTTTCAGTCTGCAAGAATACTCAATGAATTTTCTGTGAGGTGAAGGGTAAGAGTAGGGAATCACGCTCCAGATAGGACACCATGCCCGGAGAGGGTTGGTGCGCTTGAGCAAAATATTAGGGATATGCGGATAAACTTGGCGACCATGTAGTTTAGCCTACCATTGGCCTAACATTTGACTCACTCGGTGAGGCCTACGATTTTTACAACCTGTACTCATGGGAGCACAACTTTGGTATAAGGTACAACAAAAGTAGGCTAAATGCACACAAGATGAAGTGTATGCAAGAAGTTGTTTGCAGCTGCTCTGTGAGTTGTTACTTTATGGAAAATCTTAAGTTTATATGTACATCACTTCATGGGAAATTTTGTTGGATGGCTAATGTTTTGAATAGGTCTTTGTAATTGTAGGAAACCAACAAAGGAAAACAGCAGGTCCTGCCGTTGTGAGTGTCCAGCAATGATAAGAAGCGGTTGGTTGACAACATGACAACTGCATCTGAACTCTGGCAATGCGTCTTGACGAGAAGCGCTTTCCAACGACACTCACCCCATCACCCTTGAGTGGTGCCGCCCGAGGCTTCTCAACCGGCTCGTCTTCGTCAAACACGCATCTAGCTCTTCATCTTCGTGTATGTTCGGACATATCTGAACTGAGGGTTGAACGGGAAGCTTGTCTGTGGAGACAACCAGCTGCATGGACGTTAAGGTGAAAATGGTTCACCGTGGCCAGAGGTTGTCCTAATAAGTTTCAGTTTGTTTGTGCAGGAAACCGACAAGGAAGGTGTTCGGCGTGGCAAGACACTACAAACATGCTGGTTTGCACTCCGGTTGTGCTGGAAACCAATCTGGTGAGTGTGTTTTGCTTCTGTGCGCTTCCAGCTGGAACAGACAAATTGATATGTCTAGTTTTGAGTTAGCTATATCCTGCGGGTGCGTACCTTCTCCGTATCGATCAACCTGCCTGCTTTCGAAGCCAGCTCTGCACGTTCTGCCAATCGACCAAAAATAGGGTGCGGCGTTGCGGCGCCAGTTAATCGCACAAAGCCGCCAGAGAAGCATGGCCCGGCGGACGAGCTGCTTACATCTTGAGGAGGAAGAAATATAGATGTATTAGACTGCAATCATCATTGTCATGTTTTTTCCTTTTTTGCAAACGGCAGTGAGGAGGAAGAAAAAATAGAGATCATTGTAACTTGAGTAATCCGTCCCTGTTATGATGTTAGAGAACTTTGAGAATTGACATTGTTCTCAAGGATAGTACTTTATACGGCATGCATCATTTTAACTACAAGTGTCCCATGTTCTGATTTTGGAGCAGGCTCCGAAGCGTAGTTGTGGTTGATGGGGATATTCAATTTGCCTCTCGGGTGCAAATGCTCCTGGAATCTGGACCGATGGCTAGCATTGAGATTTGTGCCACCAGTTGTATTTCTCCGTGTATATTCTCTGCTACAGCTTTTTGCACAGTGCTATGGCCCACGTCTGTGGAGCCATCAATGATGACGTAGTTTGTCTGTTGCCGGTACAACATGTTTCCTGCGCGCCGGTGGTTGTATGTTCTTGCGATCCAAATGACTGGTCAGTGGAACAATGTCAATCACCATTTAATTTTGCAATTGGCCTCAACTCTGGTTATCAATGCAATGATTAGCACAAGATTTATAAAACCAAACTCAAGCTCAACGGTATGGGCGACCCTACATAGAATAAATAAACTTCGAATATTGGCACTCCACCAAAATAAAACAAGAACAATATTAAGTAATCACATCAACCACAATTACGCTTCGGAGCCTGCTCCAAAATCAGAACATGGGACACTTGTAGTTAAAATGATGCATGCCGTGTAAAGTACTATCCTTAAGAACAATGCCAATTCTCAAAGTTCTCTAACATCATAACAAGGACGAATTACTCAAGTTACAAGGATCTCTATTTTTTCTTCCTCCTCACTGCCGCTTGCAAAAAAGGAAAAAAACATGACAATGATGATTGCAGTCTAATACATCTGTTTTTCTTCCTCCTCAAGATGTAAGCAGCTCGTCCGCCGGGCCATGTTTCTCTGACGGCTTTGTGCGATTAACTGGCGCCGCAATGCCGCTCCCTATTTTTGGCCGATTGGCAGAATGTGCAGAGCTGGCTTCGGAAGCAGGCAGGTTGATCGATACGGAGAAAGTACGCACCCGCAGGATATAACTAACTCAAAACTAGACATCTGTTCCAGCTGGAAGCGCACAGAAGCAAAACACACTCACCAGATTGGTTTCCAGCACAACCGGAGCGCAAACCAACATGTTTGTAGTGTCTTGTCATGCCGAACACCTTCCTTGTCGGTTTCCTGCACAAACAAACTGAAACTTATTAGGACAGCCTCTGGCCACGGTGAACCATTTTCACCTTCACGTCCATGCAGCTGGTTGTCTCCACAGACAAACTTCCCGTTCAACCCTCAGTTCAGATATGTCCGGACATATACGAAGATGAAGAGCTAGATGCGTGTTTGATGAGTGCCGTCGGAAATCGCTTCTCGTCAAGACGCACTGCCAGAGTTCAGATTCAGTTGTCATGTTGTCAAGCCGCCGCTTCTTATCATTGCTGGACACTCACAATGGCAGGACCTGCTGTTTTCCTTTGTTGGTTTCCTGCAATTACAAAGACCTATTCAAAACATTAGCCATCCAACAAAATTTCCCACGAAATGATGTACGTATAAACTTAAGATTTTCCATAAAGTAACAACTCACAGAGCAGCCGCAAACAACTTCTTGCATACACTTCATCTTGTCTGCATTTAGCCTACTTTTGTTGTACCTTATACCAAAGCCGTGCTCCCACGAGTACATGTTGTAAATATCGTAGGTCTCACCGAGTGAGTCAAATGTTAGGCCAATGGTAAGCTAAACTACATGGTCGCCAAGGTTATCCGCAACTCCCTAATATTTTGCTCAAGCGCATCAACCCTCTCCGGGCATGGCGTCCTATCTGGAGCGTGATTCCCTACTCTTACCCTTCATCCCACAGAAAATTCATTGAGTATTCTTGCAGACTGAAAAAACCAATTATGCGATGGGTTAACAGTTCTATACACGCTTATTTCAGCATGGTATACAAATATATCCATTTGAAATTATCTTGCCACACCTGTTCAATAGATCTTTTAGTTTTAATAAATGCAAATCATAAACAAACTATTCATCTTTTTTTCATATAAACCGTCATAACCGAATTTGTAGCAAGCAACCCTATTGATTCGGTACCCCAGCAAACAGAGATACCAAATCCTTACACATTGCATCCATCGTTTACGAGCTAAACTACACACTGGAGCACACTTTTTTTGCAAAAAGATAATTCTGATTACATTTTAATCCATCCCGTGGCTTGTGGATCCATCTTGCGACTGTGCTGAAGCTGCATCGCCACCATCAGTACGCTCTTCAATTACATCATCCTGCTCTGTAACCGGCGGCCCGTCAACACAGCCGTGGTCAATGACATCCACGTTGTCCCCTGCAGTCTCCGTGAAATCGACGTGTCAATGACATCCACGTTGTCCCCTGCAGTCTCCGTGAAATCGGAGACGTCGACGCCACCAACAGCCACACTAGTTTCCTCGCCGCCTAGGCCATTGCTCCTAATCCCAAATCCACCAAGAACAGCAATGCGCGATCCACTAGCTGAACAATCTTCCCAATGACGACCACCCCCAACCAGCTCCATTAGCGCGCGTCGTGCTAGCCGCTTCTTCCGGGAAAATCGGCAGCGGAATCAGTCGAAACCCATAAGGTTGCCTCTCTTCCCCGAGCGGTGATGATTCCAAAAAAAATTGCCGTGTATTTTGAAGAAATTTTACCCGTCGAAGGGAGAGACGGGGAAGTCCATGGCCATGTCGCGCTCTAGTTGATTCAGTCGCCGTTCGCGGCCCGCAGTATAGACGCACCATGCGCCCTCGCCACCGCAGCGACCGCCGCCGCCACAGCCGTCCACACACTCTTCGGTTCTCTCTACCAGAACCCCTTTTCCTCAACAGGGCCGCGGTGGTGGTTGTGGTTGGGGGGATCCGGCTTCCCTGCTTCCTCCACATGCTCGCATCCGTGCTCTACTTCATCCTACGGCTGTCCTTTTTCCCTTTTCCTTTATAATCTAATCATCTTCCTCCCCTGATTTTAAGAGGGTGGGGCCGGGCCCAATTTTGTTCCAATCAAATCAAGCCACGTATGTGGAAGCACGGATGGGCACAGGCGTGGTTGGGGATGCATTCATTTACACTGGCTGGTCTGTGGGTCCAGGTGACGAGACGACGGGTCCATATGAGGAGGCCCCCTGGTCCAACGGCGCCCCAAGCGGCCGTTTGCTCCGCTCGTTTGACACAGTACGTACAGGTAGCCTGTCACTGCGTATTCCTGATTT
Source organism: Secale cereale (assembly GCA_902687465.1). NCBI lineage: Eukaryota > Viridiplantae > Streptophyta > Magnoliopsida > Poales > Poaceae > Secale > Secale cereale. The sequence goes on from LR738711.1 coordinate 294,165,165, forward strand.
CTTCTGTCCCGTATAACAAAATTAATAGTTCGCCACACAGATCTCAACGCTCACATGGACAGCACAGATACCAGGATCACCTGGACCCGGGAGCCAAAACGCCACTCTCTGGTTGATGTGATTACTTAATATTTTTCTTTTTTTTATGTTGATGGAGTGTCAATATTCGAATTTATTTATTCTATGTAGGATCGCCCATACTGTTGAGCTTGAGTTTGGTTTTATAAATCTTGTGCTAATCATTGCACTGATAACCAGAGTTGAGGCCAATTGCAAAATTAAATGGTGATCGACACTGTTCCACTGACCAGACATTTGGATCGCAAGAACATACAACCACCGGCGCGCAGGAAACATGCTGTACCGGCAACAGAAAAACTACGTCATCATTGATGGCTCCATAGACGTGGGCCATAGCATTGTGCGAAAAAGCTATATCAGAGAATATACAGGGAGAAATATAACTGGTAGCACAAATCTCAATGCTAGCCATCGGTCCAGATTCCAGGAGCATTTGCACTCGAGAGCCAAATTGAATATCCCACTTAAAAGGAAATATTTATTGTTCAAAGTGGGGTCTATGACAGGTCAAACACAAACAAAGGACGTGAGTTACAACGATGGCGAATTTTAGTCTAAATAAAATCCTAGTCTAAAACGACGCTCTAAGGGTTGTATTTATAGGGAGATCGAGGGGAATTTCGTCAAACCTTGGCAACGTGGGACTAAATTATGTCTTAAGTCATTTTCACTATTAATAATACAGACTCTTAAAACAGCCTATTAAAGGTATTTTAAAATTACATGAGTCTGGTCTAAAAATAAGATGATGCAGCTCATGTATTAAACTACCGACAAATTTTATGAAAGGTCATCTTGTATATTTTGTCCATGTCCTTGTATGTTATCATGGTGACTTCAAAGGGGAGTTCTTATTCGCCACATTATACGGCAAACAAGCCTCCGTTCACACAGGGTGCGCCCGATTGGGCCAGCCCATTTCGAGTTGAACAAACCGAGCTGTCGGGTGAAAATAGAGCAAAACCATTGCATCGTGTGAGCTGGAATTCAAACTACAGACTTTCTGCTTCTGCACGAGTCCGGCTAACCGGTCCACCTATGGAATATTGTTGACATAATAAGCAAACTGTAAATTACTAAATTTACCGGTGTAAACTGAACATTACTTTAAAACACGAAAACAATATTTCAAATTTTGAACACTTTAATAAGTTACAAATAATTTTTAACAAACGCGAACGAGCTTTAAAATTTCTCATCATCTTTTGAAGCTATTAAGAAATTTCAACTTCTTGAACATTTTTCGTAAATGTGAACATTTTTTGAATTTTAGACAGAACTGAAAATATGGAACATCGTTCGAAATTATAAACAATTTGTTTAAAACTCAAACATTAAAAAAAAACTTCAGAGCATTTTTGAAAATGTGAACAATTTTGAAAATTCTAGACATGCTTTGAAAATGTGAACATTTTTGGAATTGGTGAACAAAATTTGAAAACGGGGACAACGTTTTAAATTCAGAACAATTTTTTTTATACCGAGAACAATTGGAAAATCCTGATTTTTTTGGAAATGCGAAAATTTTCTATATAGGTGAGAAGAATTGAAACGGAAACTTTGTCTAAACCTTTGAACATATTTCGAAAACGTGAATTTTTTATATGGTTAACAAAAGTGAAAAATGGATCAACTTTTGAATAAGTGAATACAAATTTGAAAACCAGACCATTTTTTGAAAATTGTGAACAATTTATGAAAATAGAAACTTTTTTGAAATCCCTATCATTATTTGAAAAGGTCCAAATTTTTTGAACAAAAACCTTTTGAACAATTATGAAAAAATGAGAACATTTTATGAAAAATCTATTTTTTTTGATAATGCGAACAATATGTGAATTTATTAACAATTTTTGAAAACACTGAAGGATGAACATTGCAGGCAGCTCAAGTTTATATGCATTATCAATTATTTTCTTTAACATCTTAAAAGGACCATCAACATGTGGCATTAGCTTAGATTTACGCAAATTAGGAAACCTATCTTTGCGTAAATGTAACCAAACAAGATCTACTTGTTCAAAAACAGTATGTCTTCTACCCTTATCGCCATGAAGGTCGTATTTAGCATTCAGGCGCTCAATGTTTTTTTAGTTAATTCATGCATTTTCAAGATCAATTTAGCATGTTGTTTAGCATCAGAATTAACCTTATCCGAAGATGGAAGTGTCAACAAATCAATGGGTGCATGAGGTAGGAAACTGTACACAATTTAAAAATGCACATCTTAGTAGTAGAATGCAACGAACGGTTATAGAAAATTCAATATGAGGCAAACATTCTTCCCGCATTTTCAGGTTATTCTTCAAAACAACCCTAAACATAGCTGGCAATGTCCTATTGATTATTTTAGTTTGTCCATCAGTTTGGGGGTGACATGTAATACTAAAAAGCAGTTTAGTCCCCAACTTAGCCCACAAACATCTCCAAATGTGGCTAAGAAATTTAGTATCACGATCTGTAACAATTGTATTTGGCACACGCTGTAAGTGAATAATTTCACGAAAGAACAAATCAACAACACTAGGAGTGTCATCACTTTTATGACATGGTATAAAGTCCTCGGCCTCTTGTTCTCCGATATTGCTTTATATGAATCAGTTTCGACTCGTGTCTTTGGTCAATAGGTAGGTCGCCCGGCTTCTCTACTTACCCTTACGTCCCTGATTGTTCGGCTAAGGGTAAAGGAAGCACCATTGCGATTGTACTTCCAGTTTAAACTAGTTAAGTGCTTGGAGAAAGCCGAGAGCTGACTGCCACAAAAAGCCTAAACAGGCTGGCGATACGATGACTGTGTCAAACTACAAATAAATAGAGCTTATCCGTGTTAAACAATAGGCTTGTTTGTAAAACTAACCAAAGTGTTAATGGCTAGACCACGACCGGAGCCGAACACTTCATCGGGGGCTAGTAAAATCGACTCCCCACTTCGGGCTCCTATGACTATGTGAAAGTTCTAAAGCCTTATTGTCCGATTGCTTGTTTCCACTAACACTTTCACCTCTGGGCATCGAGATGCCGGTCAAAATGATGCATTAAGCACAAGCGATTCATTTACATCAAAATGATAAATTGTCTTTAAAACACAATACACCTCGATATACCAAGGCAAGGGGGTCTACTCTAAAATAGTGTCCTTGCGGCACTTGCCTCGGATATCCGGGCACCCGACATCACATCTTTGAATATTGCTTGGGTACCCGATCCTTGCCTTTGGGGCCTGCAACCGCCATCACCTCTGGCTTCACCCCTGGATAGTGCGTCTTCATGGACGCATACACCTGTCGAGCTCCCTCTAGCCAAGCCGAACACTTCCTGAGTTGGAAGTGGGGACTGGCGCCCTGCAGCCTTTGCATGAAGCCAAAGTAGATGCTTTGCAACAGCTTTGCAGGCCACATGGAGAGACAGAGCTCTTCCATGGCCAGTTTGGCGACACGGTGCAACTCCATCAGCTGCTTCATCTGGTTTTGTGGAGAGGCGTATGCGACGTCACTTGAAGCTATGCCCAAAATGCTTTCTGCTTGACCGTGTCTTCACGATCGTGAAAGTACTGGCCCTCATCCGCGACACTCCTCAGCAGGTCCATAAAGGTCCCTGACACGCGCCAGATCTGCGTCAGCTTTGAAAAACGACCACCACCGAAGATGCACTTCATTAAGAATGGCTTACCGAGAGCTATTTGTGAAAATTGCCGGAGTTCTTCCTGGTTCGCCCTCACACCAACCTGGGCCTCTATCCACGCCAGCTCAAGTATTTCAATCTCGGCTGCATCCTTCTTCTTATCGGATAGAAGGGTGCCGCACTCTGTGAACAAGCCCTTGAGGTCCTGCTCCACCTCTAGAATACGAGTCTGGTATTTTTTCCGAGCATCTCGCTCCTTGTCCAACTCGGCTCGAAGGGCCTCCGCCTTAGTCGTGACACCTGTACAATATCAAAAGAGCACATAACTTAGTACCAGAGTCATTCTAGCAACGAATAAAGCTAAAGTTGCCATTTTACCTTGCGCCTTATTGATCTGCCCTTTCAGTAGAGCGATTTCCACCTCGGACCGCACAAGCTTGCGGTTCAAATCATCCAACTCCTTGGATTTGGGTGTCGAGGAAGAACAAGAGGCATGTAAAAACTCCCCTTAGCCTCTCAAGAACGAAAATCGATCGTCTCATCGGATGCTTCTGTTCGACAAGAGTCTTGGGGGCTACTGCATATTCACTTTTATATTACCTAACAATTAACAAATCAACCCCCAAATCAGTTTATTACAACTAACTTAGGGCTCAGGGGCTACTGTATATGCGCTCCTAATAGAGTACAGAAGACATCAGAAGATTGTTTTTCAAAAAAATCTCCAGGCAACTTTTCTTCAAAAACTTATCTGTAAAGGCCCACTGATTATACTTGCCATTAACTAAAGAAACACATTTGTTCAAACTGACATACCTCAAAATCTTTCGAAAGGCTTATGAAGGCCTCCACCATTCCGACCTCTACAGAGCACAACTGATTGAACGTCGTACCAAGAACGACAAGGTGTTCAAGAAGAATCAAGGAGCTCTTGAGAGCTACCTCGACCAGCTCATGACGCCCCATGATAGGTGGCTGGGCAGCCTCGTCCCCATCCCTTGCCGAAGAGATGGTGGTCGCCTGTAATGCCCCAGATGTGACAATTTTCGACATGGCAGTATATTCATCGTTGACTTAATCAATTCCATTCCGGGCTTCATCATTTTTGGGTCTTTTGTGTTTTACTTTGAGCATGTGTTGCATATCACCATGTCACCATCATCCTGCGCATTGGTTTTGCATAGTCTCACTTGCATCCGTGAGTAGTTGCATCGTCTCCGTTGTCCGTTTCGGATTTCGACTCTCTCACACGGCACCCGTCGCACCTCTCCGGTCTTGTTTTGTGAGTGGGATAAAAACATCCTCGGAATGGGCCGAGAGTTGTCGAGTGGTCTTGGTATATCACCGGTAGACCGCCTGCCAAATTTTGTTCCATTTGGAGGTCGTTTGATGCCCCAACGGCGAACCGCGTTAACCGCCGGAAGCCTTTTCTCTTTTAGCCCAGCACCCCTTATCACCAGCCCACAAGCCCATCCAAAACCCCTTCATGCTCTTCGCCGTTGGTTCACTATCGTGTGGTTGAGAACCACACCTCAAAAGCCCTCTCCTAGCTCCCTCTACCTATATAAATAGCCTCCCACGTCGATTTTTGGGTTAAAAACCCTCAATCCGAGCTCCCCGCGCCTTCGGACACGTCCGCCGACGGCCGGACACGTCCGCCGATGGCCGGACGCATCCACCACCCTAGCCACGTCGCCCCGACGAATCGAGCGCCGCCACCTCAGCCAGGCCACCATGTGGCGCCTCCTCATTCGCCCGCCTACGCGCCCACTTCCCCGCGCCGCCGCGGCCTGAGGCTGGTGATGGGCCTCGAACCCCTCGTTGGTTACCCCAAGTGGAAGGTGTAAGATGCAGTAGGTAGAAGTGTTTTCCCCTAGCAAAGATGCCAATGATCGAATCCCCAGAGACTCCTAGGTTCAACAAGTAGGTGTCAATTGCTAACGGCGCAATTAGCAATCAACGTGGACATGCACACAGATACAAATAACTTTGCTCCCAACGAGTACAGAGAGGTTGTCAATCTCTCCGGCCTTGTAGTTCACAAAGGGTTAAAAGCAATATGATAGTAGTGATAGATAGTATTTTGCAATAGTAAGTAAATAGCGATAAGTAAATAGTGAATGTGATCAATGATGGTAATATGGACCGGAGTCTCATGATGTTCACTAGTGATGTCTCTCTCCCAAAAGACGATAAAACAGCTATGTGAGGTAAACAAATTACAGCTGGGCAATTGACAGGACCACGAACGCAAACCAATGCTGATTACATTGCAAGAAAGGTTGAGGTTCAAAGCATGGGCGGTACGCCAAAGTAAGTAGACCGAAATCCATCAATATCTACTACTAATCATCCACCTTGAGATATCTATCCAGAACATCTCGCTGGTATTAAGTTGCGAGTCCCACCCATAGTGTAAACTCAATGCAACAGACAACTGCATTAAAAGAACTTTGCGTAAAGTAAACAATCCTTGTACCCGCGGGCACAAGCACCGTTGTTTTCCCCCTTGTGGCAACAACACATCCCCTAGACTCATGTTTCTGTCACTCAAGCTAGTCATCGAGGGGCATGAACCCACAATCGAGCATAACGTTCCCTCTTGGAGTCACTACCTATTACTCGGCCAAAGCAATAAATAACAACGGAGAACATGCAAGAATTACTTATGAACTAAAATATAAAAGAGGTGAATCAAATATATTACTCAAGATCAATCTAAACATAATCTCATAATCCATCGGATCCCAGCAAACTCAACATAGCAACAACATAAGGATTACATAGGTGCCTCGATCATGTAGGGCAGCTCACGAGGACTAATTAGTGAAGCACAAGAACGGGAGGAGAACATCACATAGCTACTGGTCATGGACTCATGGTCCAAGGGAGACTACTCACGAGTCATCCGGGAGGCGTCCATGGTGGTGGAGAAGCTCCCGGTGGTGATTCTCCCCTCCGGTAGGGTGCCGGGAAGAGTTCTCCTGGTGCTCCCGATCTTGGAAGCGGCGGCGGCGGCGGAACAGAGATGGGATCGCGAAAAGAAGTCTTGTTCTGAGGGTTACGGAGGACCCTTTAAATATATGCCAAAGTAGGGCACCGGGGGAGCCTCGGGGGGCCCAGGCGCCCCCCCCGGCGCGGCCCAGGGGGGGGGGGGGGGCGCCCACAGGGCGCCTGGAGCCCCTGTGCCCCCCAGGCTGCCCTTCGGACGCAGTGTTGTTTCCGGTTCGCTGATTTTTTATATAATTTTTCTGGATTTTTCTGGGCAGTTCTCGAAACGTGAAAACCTGAAATACAAAAACAGCCGAAAACAGAAACTGGCACTGGGGTGCACTGGATTAGTAAGTTAGTCCAAATATGATCAAAAGTGTATGGAAGTGTATGAATATCATAGCAATATCACCCAAAAGTGGCATGGAGCAAGCAAAAATTATAGATACGTTTTGGACGTATCAACATCCCCAAGCTTAATTCCTGCTCGTCCTCGGGTAGGTAAATGATAACAAGAATAATTTCTGTGGTGACATGCTATTAACCATATAGGACTTTCTCATAGTCATATGACAAAAGCTTACTGAGACAATGATTCTAAAGTAATTAAGTTGTCTCAAGAGAAAATCACAAATGACTGAAAGTTTTACAACATGAAACTGAAACATCAAAAAGATTTGCAATTAACATGATGTGCAAATATGATAAAGTGATATCTAGCTTGCCCCCTTTAGTGATGCAAAACATAATGCAAGGGCACCTTCAAGGTTTAAGTGATGACTAGATACAATCATTTCAGAATAAATGATATCACAATCATGCAAAAGACAATGCTACTTTGGGACAATGCACATTACACTCAGAATGACAATCATGCTCTCAGTAGTTGGTGCTTCAACATAAAGGTAAAAGAAAGGTTAAGTGCTAAAGCTTTTTATTTTGAAAACATGGAAGCAATTGTGTCAACGGTAGTAGTACTTCATATGTGTCATGTATAAAACATCTTATAAGTTGCAAGCCTCATGCATCGAATACCAATAGTGCTCGCTCCTTGTCCTAATTAGCTCGGATCCCCATGGGTTATCATTGCATTGCATATGTTTTAACCAAGTGTCACAAAGGGGTACCTCTATGCCACCTGTACAAAGGTCCAAGGAGATAGATCGCATTTGATTTCTCGTTTTTGATAGATCTCAACTTGAGGACATCCATACCGGGACAACATAGAAAATAGATGATGGACTCCTCTTTAATGCATAAGCATATTCTCATAAGAGATTGAGGATTAAGGTCCAAGCTAAAACTTCCACCATGATGCATGGCTTTGGTTGGCGGCCCAATGTTCTTCTCTAACAATATGCATATTAATTCAACCCACGGTAAATCACCCTTACTTCAGACAAGACGAACATGCATAGCAACTCACATGATATTCAACAAAAGTGTGACAGTTGATGGCGTCCCCAGAAACATGGTTACCGCTCAGCAAGCAACTTATAAGAAATAAGATACATAAGCAACATATTCTTTACCATCGTAGTTTTTAGGCTACTTTCCCATGAGCTATGTATTGCATGGTTAGTTTGCTTAGTGCAGGTGGAGGTTAGCAAAAGACTGGGAGCGACCAACTAAGAGAGCAATGACGGTCATAATCATGCAGAGCGACAAAACAATATTGAATCAGGCATGGTAGTTATATCGCTACTTAGAAACAAAAGATCATCAAGGCTTGACAGACTTTCTTTACAGTCTTGAATATGCGTGAGCATACGCCAAGTGAATCAAAATAAATTCTCGAAGGAAGATATTACTAAACCATACCACATCATAGGCAAACAAACCAAGTTGGTACTCCAATAACACATTGGGAACTCCCCAGCTATTTGAGATTAACCATAAGAAAACCTGAACTACTAAGCACCATCATGAAAGTAGCATCTTTATCATAGACACATTAACCCATGCAACGGAAGCAAACTCTCTTAATAAGGTGAGCATGGTAATTAAAGAGAGTTCAAGCAACCAACTAAATAAAAGCTCTTAAAAGGATAAGCATGAATACTAAGAGCAGAGCACGATAGTAGCTATTAAAAGACAAAGAACACACACAACATAGATAGACATGGAAATTCTATGTAATGTTCTAGGTAGAAGTGGAGCGTGTTTCTCTCCCACATAAAGGAATGCTGAGTTCCGACTCGTTATGAAAAACTAAAAAGAAAACTAAAAGCAAGACGCTCCAAGCATAGCACATAACATATGAAGTGATAAAAATATAGCGAAACGAAAGACGAACTGATAATGTTGATGGAGAAGGGGATGCACGGGGGCATCCCCAAGCTTAGACGCTTGAGTCTCCTTGAATATTTCTTGGGGGTGCACGGGGGCATCCCCAAGCTTGAGCGCTTGACACTCCTGAATCTTTTTATCATCTTCCCTCGCACACTTGAAAACTCCCTTCATACACAACTCATCATAATCTGATTAGCGAGGTTAGTACCCTTAATAAAATAATTATACCTTGCTGGAAATAAGGATATTCTTGAAGTTCTACTGTTTCTCAAGATTGCCAAAAGGTTTTTGCAAAGAAAAAGCAAGTTCTTAATTTGCAAAGTGAAGGTAAGGCAAAACAGGACATAATCTGTGAAAAACAGAACAGCAGGCAGTAATTGACCTGTTCGGTATACTTCTGCAACTCAAATAAAAAAACTCAGAACTGACGCACGAAAGACAATTATATAGAGAACGCTGTCGAAAAAAGTCAGACCAAAAAGATGATCTGGTGATTTTATACGAATTTTTCTATCCAAGGACAGAATCTGTTTCCTGGACAGCACCTCACAACTTTTGAACTTTCTAGCAATCAGAGGCTATACTTGGCACAAATATGAAAAGCAAAGATACAATGATGATGCTACAACAGTAAACAACATCAAGCACAACAAAAGCAAATTTTTTTATTCATGTGGGCTGCCTCCCAAAAGCGCTTTCTTTTATGCCTTTAAGCTAGGCATAATGCATAGATCAAGTTTTATCAAGAGTAAAAGAATAACTAGCCCGTACAACGGACTCAAAAGGTAACTTGACCTTCTTACGAGGGAAGTGTTCCATCCCTTTCTTGAGAGGAAACTGAAATTTTATATTACCCTCTTTCATGTCAATGACAGCACCAACGGTGCGCAAAAAGGGACGTCCCAAAATGATTGGACATGAAGGATCACATTCAATATCCATAATAGTGAAATCAACGGGCACATAATTATCATTGACAACAATAAGAACATCGTCGATCCTCCCCAAAGGTTTCTTTATGGAAGAATCAACGAGAGCATTACCAAAAGAACAAGAATCATAAGGTTTCAATTTAAGCATATCATATATTCTCTTGGGCATAACAGAGGTACTAGCACCAACATCACATAATGCATAACAAGAGAAGTCATTCAAATAAATTTTTATCATAGGATCCCAACCATCTTCTAGCTTTCTAGGTATGGAGGCTTCTACTCTAAGTTTCTCCTCCCTAGCTTTGATGAGAGCATTAGTGATATGCTCCGTGAAGGCAAGGTTAAGCGTGCTAGTGCGGGGATCTCTAGACATCTTGTGAAGGAAATCAATAACTTCTGTAAGAGTGCAATTATCAAAATCAAGGTCACGAGCATCAAGTAAAGTGGTAGTGGTGTCCTTAAGGTTCACCTGTTTGGTAGTTTCTATAGCATCACCATTAATAGGTCCATTGGGACCAGGAGTACATTGGGTGCTAAGAGTGTGAACATCCTCAATAACTTGGATACTAGCAACAGTGTGGTGGGTAGGAAGGCTCTTAATTCTCTCTTCTTCCTCCCTTTCTCTAGCCCATCTTTCTTTTAGCTTAGCCATCATCCTAATATTTTCATTAATTTGTACTTGAGTAGCATTAATAGGGATGACTTCCCTCTCCTTAAGAGGAGAAGTTTCAATTTTTAGCAATTTTACCTCATTGGCTAAGTGATCTACCTTAAAAGAAAGATCATCTAGTTTATGTAGTTTCTCTTCTACATTCTTATTAAAGGCTTTTTGGGTAGTGATGAAATCTCTAAGCATGGTCTCCAGTTCAGTATTGGAGTTCTTGGTACTAGGATAAGCATTGTTGTTCCCATAAGAGTTAGAGGGGAACGGTCTAGAATTGTTACCAAAGTTACTCCTATAAGCATTGTTGTTAAAATTGTTTCTAGAGATAAAATTCACATCTACTTGTTCTTGAGCAATCAAAGAATTTAAAGGAACATCACGAGGATCAATAGTAGATTGCTTCAAAAGTAGAGACATGATCAAGTCAACTTTTTCATTAAGGGAGGAAATCTCCTCGACAGAGTTTACCTTCCTACCTGTTGGAGCGCGTTCGGTGTGCCATTGGGAATAGTTGGTCATCATCTCATCGAGAAGCTTTGTGGCAGCACCAAGTGTAGTTGACATAAAAGTTCCTCCCGCGGCCGAATCTAACAAGTTCCGCGAGGTAAAGTTCAAGCCTGCATAAAAAGTTTGGATAACCATCCAAGTAGTCAAACCGTGAGTAGGGCAGTTCTTGATAAGAGATTTCATACGTTCCCAAGCTTGGGCAACATGTTCATTATCCAATTGTTTAAAATTCATGATGTTACTCCTAAGTTGGATAATTTTAGCAGGTGGATAGTATTTTCCGATAAAAGCATCTTTGCACTTGTCCCATGAATCTATGCTATTTCTAGGCAAAGACTGAAACCAAATTTTTGCTCCTCCTCTCAAGGAGAAAGGAAAAAGCTTAAGCTTAACAATATTACCATCTATTTCTTGGTACTTTTGCATATCACAAAGTTCAACAAAGTTGTTCAAGTGTAAAGCAGCATCATCTCCAGCACCGGAGAATTGTTCTTTCATAACTAAGTTCAGTAAAGCAGGTTTAATTTCATATGAAGGTGCTGAAGTGGCAGGTGTAGTGATAGGTGTGCTGATAAAGTCATCGTTGTTGTGACTAGTGAAGTCACACAACTTGGTGTTCTCGGTGGAACCCATAGTAGCAAGCAAGAAAGATAACTATTTTTGTGATTTTCGATAAAAGAAACTAAAGCAAAAATGAAAGGTAAACTAACAAGACTAAAAAGCAATGGTAAAAGATAGCATGCAACTCCCCTATCCTGAAGAGTGGAGTCCCCGGCAACGGCGCCAGAAAATACTCCTTGATGGGCCTCGAACCCCTCGTTGGTTACCCCAAGTAGAAGGTGTAAGATGCAGTAAGTAGAAGTGTTTTCCCCTAGCAAAGATGCCAAGGATCGAATCCCCAGAGACTCCTAGGTTCAACAAGTAGGTGTCAATTGCTAACGGCGCAATTAGCAATCAACGTGGACCTGCACACAGATACAAATAACTTTGCTCCCAACGAGTACAGAGAGGTTGTCAATCTCTCCGGCCTTGTAGTTCACAAAGGGTTAAAAGCAATATGATAGTAGTGATAGATAGTATTTTGCAATAGTAAGTAAATAGCGATAAGTAAATAGTGAATGTGATCAATGATGGTAATATGGACCGGAGTCTCATGATGTTCACTAGTGATGTCTCTCTCCCAAAAGACGATAAAACATCTATGTGAGGTAAACAAATTACAGCTGGGCAATTGACAGGACCACGAACGCAAACCAATGCTGATTACATTGCAAGAAAGGTTGAGGTTCAAAGCATGGGCGGTACGCCAAAGTAAGTAGACCGAAATCCATCAATATCTACTACTAATCATCCACCTTGAGATATCTATCCAGAACATCTCGCTGGTATTAAGTTGCGAGTCCCACCCATAGTGTAAACTCAATGCAACAGACAACTGCATTAAAAGAACTTTGCGTAAAGTAAACAATCCTTGCACCCGCGTGCACAAGCACCGTTGTTTTCCCCCTTGTGGCAACAACACATCCCCTAGACTCATGTTTCTGTCACTCAAGCTAGTCATCGAGGGGCATGAACCCACAATCGAGCATAACGTTCCCTCTTGGAGTCACTACCTATTACTCGGCCAAAGCAATAAATAACAACGGAGAACATGCAAGAATTACTTATGAACTAAAATATAAAAGAGGTGAATCAAATATATTACTCAAGATCAATCTGAACATAATCTCATAATCCATCGGATCCCAGCAAAATCAACATAGCAACAACATAAGGATTACATAGGTGCCTCGATCATGTAGGGCAACTCACGAGGACTAATTAGTGAAGCACAAGAATGGGAGGAGAACATCACATAGCTATTGGTCATGGACTCATGGTCCAAGGGAGACTACTCACGAGTCATCCGGGAGGCGTCCATGGTGGTGGAGAAGCTCCCGGTGGTGATTCTCCCCTCCGGCAGGGTGCCGGGAAGAGTTCTCCTGGTGCTCCCGATCTTGGAAGCGGCGGCGGCGGCGGAACAGAGATGGGATCGCGAAAAGAAGTCTTGTTCTGAGGGTTACGGAGGACCCTTTAAATATATGCCAAAGTAGGGCACCGGGGGAGCCTCGGGGGGCCCAGGCGCCCCCCGGCGCGGTCCGGGGGG
>LR738711.1:294178411-294226483 GCA_902687465.1 Secale cereale
GACGCAGTGTTATTTCCGGTTCGCTGATTTTTTATATAATTTTTCTGGATTTTTCTGGGCAGTTCTCGAAACGTGAAAACCTGAAATACAAAAACAGCCGAAAACAGAAACTGGCACTGGGGTGCACTGGATTAGTAAGTTAGTCCAAATATGATCAAAAGTGTATGGAAGTGTATGAATATCATAGCAATATCACCCAAAAGTGGCATGGAGCAAGCAGAAATTATAGATACGTTTTGGACGTATCAGCTGGCCCGCCCCCGGGCTGATCTGGGCTTGCGCAACCACCGCTGCCAGCCCGCGACTCCGCCACCCAGGCCGCGCGCCACCGCCGTCACCGCGCCGCTCCGCCGCCGCCTACCTCACCGCCCCGTGCCGCCCGGCTCCCTCCGGCGCCAAGCCCCGCCGCCGGCTACCACACACCGCGCGCCCTCGCCACCGCCGGTCCGCACCACCGCGACCTCGCCGCGGCCCTTCGTGCCTCACCGGCCGCCGTCGCTCCCCCGCCGCGGATCCGGTCGGGCCAGACCGGATCCCATCGACCCCGTCGTCCCCGACCCCGTCCGGCGTCATCTCCGGCCTCCATCCTCGCCGGAACGCCTCGCCGGAGCTGCCATCCTCGCCGGAGAAGAAACGGGTTCAGATCCACCCGTATCCGAGCCAAATGTGCCCTCGTCCCCGGATCTCTCCGTCCCGGGATATCCCCGCCCCGTTGACTTTTCGCGACGTGAAATTCCACTAAGTCCCTGGATACTAATGATATGTTGCTCTCTTTGTCATGCCATATCTCCGTCACCGTAGCTCCGTTTTGCGCGTATGATATGTCGATTTGTTCGTCTAAGAGTGCTCTACATGTTGATATCATTTGCATGCATGTTAGGGTTCATCTTGATGTCTCAATCTTTTTTGCCAAACTGTTGGTGATGTTACTGGTCAGCTCTAGTTGTCTGTCAATAATATGTTAGAATGTTTGAGAGGTCATATCTTTGTGCATGGTGGTCCAATTGGAGTGTATGATATGTCAAAATGTTCGTCTTGTGATGCTCTTCATGATGGATGCATTTGCATACATGTTAGGTTGCAATATGCCATGATTATCCCTGTTACTAAAGCGCTTGTTGCTGTTAAGATGCTGAAATTGTTACAACTTGCTGATTTGTCCTTTTCGTAGCATTTTGTATGATTTTCTTTTGAGCCACATGTCAACATATTTTAGGAGCATAATAATGTTATCTTTGAAGTGGTGTATTTTTTATCATGTTATGCCCTGTGGTGACTTGCACAAGCTTGCAAAAATGCCATGTCATCGTTGCTGTTTTACACTTAGTGAAAAACTGCTAAGTCTGGAATATGGTATAACATGTTGCCATGTAAACTTGATGCTACAATCTTTTCCATGTATGTTTTGGAATAACCAGTGAGCATGTCTTGATGTACATGTATTTGTCTATAAATCCATGCCTTTGTTTGCATATATGCCCTGCTGTAGCTTGTTATTATCTTGCTCTCAAAATGCTTGAAATCTGAACTGTCAGCCTGTTAACAGAATGTTCAATTTGGCAAAGCTCATGTTAATCAACCCTTGCATGGAATGAATTGTTTCTTTGGATGAATTGGAAGTATATTATGTCTTCTTCATTCTCATGTAATTTTCATGCTTGTTATAATTGTTTTGCTTGCTGTTATGTGCCTCCAAAAGCAGCAACATATTGTTCATGGTTGCATGTCCAGTAATTTTCACTAAGTCTGAAAACCTGTTAGCTTATTGAATCTTGCCATGCTATTTTAATTGCGTTCCAGTAAGTTTTTGGATGTGATCTGAGTTCATAATTGTAGAGAATCATGTCTACTTCACAGCCATGCCTTTTGTCATCATGTTTGGGTGCTGTAGCATAATTAAACGTTGCTCCAAAGTTGCCATGTTGCTATTAACACCAGTTTTGCATTGCATCTTGTTTTGCTTGTCATTTGCAAACCGTGCATCCGATTCCGATGATCTTTATATCGATTTCAACCGAAATCTTTCAATATATCCAATGGCATGCTTGGTTTGCCAAGATCTTGCCCACATCCATCATGCCTTCACATGTCCTTCCATACCGGTAGCTTCGTAGCATCATAATTGCATCTGTCTTGTATAGCATATGTTCTTGTCTGGTCAAGTGTGTTTATTTGGATGCTTGTTTATGTTGGGTAGCACCGGGAGACGAGTTCGCGTCCGAGGTCAAGACAGCCGCTGAGTACGATTATGAAGAGCAAGGTCCCAATAACACCGAAGACTTACCAGGCAAGATGACCATTTCACCTCTATTGTTGCTATGCTAGATGCCTCGCTCTATTGCTTTGTCGCGATACCTATCCTTTTGCATGTCAGCCCCTACCTTGCCATGAAACCTCTAACTACCTTCCTATCAAACCGTTGTTTGGATAAGATACGCTTTTGCTCAAGCCCTTCTTATAGCGTTGATAGTTGTAGGTGAAGATGGAGTTTGCTCCAGGTGGATGGGATTTTTAGGAATAACATAATATCTATTATTTACATTAATGCACCTATATACTTGGCAATGGTGGAAGGCTTGGCCTTTTGCTCGGTGATTTGTTCCACTCATGCCTCCTTAGGAACTGATAAACCGGTGTTATGTTCCTTGATTTTGCGTTCCTAACGCGGTTGGGGTTTATGGGCCCCCTTGATAGTTCGCTTTGAATAAAACTCCTCCAGCAAGGCCCAACCTTGGTTTTACCATTTTCCTAATAATAATTAAAATTTGCATAGGGACTAGCTACCCCGTGGATTCTTAATCAACAACCGGGGCCAGTGCTCCTCATGAGTGTTGGTCCAACCTAGAGCAGCTTGCGGCACCACCCCTTGGCAACTTGGTATATTTTGGTTGCTGTAAC
The DNA here is from genome assembly GCA_902687465.1 of Secale cereale. Taxonomy (NCBI): domain Eukaryota; kingdom Viridiplantae; phylum Streptophyta; class Magnoliopsida; order Poales; family Poaceae; genus Secale; species Secale cereale. The sequence continues at coordinate 294,181,310 of LR738711.1, forward strand.
CATAGCTCACCCGTCGTGGCCTGAGACGAGATACGCGCGACTCCTATCAGGGTGTCAGCACGTCGAGAGGTCTTGCTGGACTTGTTTTACCATTGTTGAAATATCTTGTACATCGGGATTCCGAGTCTGATCGGGTAGTCCCTAAGATAAGAGTATTTACCTCTGTTGATCAGGAGATCTTGTGATGGGCTAAGTTCGGACACCCCTGCAGGGTTATGATCTTTCGAAAGCCGTGCCCGTGGTTATGTGGCGGATTGGAGTTTGTGAATATCCAGTTGTAGATAACTTGACACAAAACCTCAAACATAATACACTACTGTGTGAGTAGTTGTGATGGTCTCTTTTCGAGGGAGTTCGGGAAGAGAACATGGCTGGGTTATGCATGACTCGTAGGTAGATAGGATCATTTAGTGATCATGAATAGTTCACGACCGATGGCTTTCACTTCTCTTCTCGCTCCGAGGTTGCATAAGCTAGCCACCTCATCTTCGCTTATTTCTTGCAGCAGCCCACTTATACACTTCCTCCTTACCTAAAGGCTTCGATAGTTTTGATACCCGGGAGTGGGATTGCTGAGTCCTTGTGACTCATAGTTTACTACAACCACAGGTGCAGGTACAACCGAGTACGATACAGCTGATGGCCAGGAACTCAAGTGGTAGTTCGATGAGGAGCGTGGGCGTATGTACGTGACGTTCCCCGATGATCAGTAGTGGTTCCTACTAGGGCCGATCGGGCATAGTGGGTGGTTATCGTCTTTTCATTTGGATGTGTCCGTAGCCGGACTATGATTGTACTTGGATGAATGAATGACTTATTTATGCATTGTGTGAAGTGGCGATTGTAAGCCAACTATGTATTTTCCCCTTTGTTCTTGTACATGGAAATGTGTGAAGATGACCATCTTGCGATCATACCAAAATGCGGTTATGCCTCTAAGTCGTGCCTCAACACGTGTGAGATATAGCCGCATTTTGGGCGTTACAAGTTGGTAATCAGGGCCTTCCCCAACCTAGGATCCCCTGCTTGATAGAACCGCCTCCGATGTTGAGTCTAGAATTTAAAAAATGTTTTGAGTCTTAGGATTATTTATATCGGAGAGTAGGAATTCTTTTTTTCCTTATCCCCTTCGTCGCTCTGGTGAGGACTCCTGACATAGAAGTTTTGACTTCCTACCCACTTTTCCACTAATTTGTTTTTAGGATCACGCAGGTATTGTTGGGATCGTTCCGATATCTTCATGACGAGAATTCTGTCTTGGTGCCTCCCATCAGTTTAGGCTTAGTCCCGGGGAGTTGAGCTCCAAGGTCTTGTCGTTGCATTGTTTATCATTACAGTTCTGGAATACCAGAGGTGGCCGACATGAAAATGCTTCTATGCATGTCTGGTGGTGAGATAACCCCGAGGTCACCCAGTATCGGGGGGATAGTTCAGGAGTATTGCCACAACTAGTATAGCAGATGCTTTTCAAAGGTCTGAGGTACACGGTTTCCGAAGGTGCCTAGTTATGTGTTGACAGATGGATACAACTGGATGTAGGTATTGTTAGTTGGGTGAAATATATTTCTTCCCCTATATCCCCAACACCAGATTGCATAACCAGAAAGTTTCGGAAATTAATAGGTGGGAATTCCAGTAGCTCTTAGGTAATCTTCCAACGGATGCATGATATGAGGTTGGGGTTCAACGTCTAGTAGTTCGTTTGTCACAATAGATTTCACACCGAGGGTTGCATCTTAATGAATCCTTGGCTATGTTGATTCGGGGATGCAATGTCCTTTGTAACGTCGTGCCCGGGGGGCCTCACCATGAAAATTTTGGACGAAACCTCTATCATGTATGTGTTCCAGCTGTTACCTTGTTGGTTATTCTTCAATCTCATTCACGTGGCTTCTCAACAAGTTGATGTGTCATTTAATCTTATGGAATTCATTCGTTCATTGCTCTGTTCGAATGATTTTGTGGACATCATGTTGCAACATGTCTAGCCTTTGATTCAGCCTATCTATCTTGCAATTGGGATTCTAACAGTTGTCGTCATCTCTAGGATGACACCTAAAAGAGTTCCCAACCAGAACCCGAAGGTTGAGGATGAACAACCACCATCCCCTCCTCCTCCGCCTGAGGCATGGCGAGCTGTGATGTAAGCCACCACCACCAATACTCAGATGATGCTTCAGATGATGGAAGCTTTTCAAGCTATTCAGAACAACCAGAATAACCAAGGGAATCAAGGCCAAGCTAACTTCAACAATCAGCCCCACTTTGCTACTCTGAATCAATTCCTTGCAAATCAGCCCAAGTCATTCAGCTTTTGTGTTGATCCACTCGATGTTGAGGATTGGCTCACTGACATGAACAAACACTTCAAGTGTAGTAATGTCATCCCAGTGGACTATGTCAAGTTCGCATCCTTCCAGCTGAAAGATCAAGCCGCAGATTGGTGGCAACAATACAAAGACTCCAGAGCGGGTCGTGAGATCACTTGGACTGACTTCTGCCGTGATTTTCGTTCCCATCACATTCCAATAAGTGTCATTGAAGGAATGCGTGAGCAATTCTGAAATCTGAAGCAAGGAAACATGTCTGTCTACTAGTACAATGTCAAGTTCCAGAATCTGGCCCGTTATGCGAAGCAAGACATTCCCGATGCCAAGAGCAAGATCTACCAATTCCGAGGCGGTCTAAAAGATGAACTCCAGCTTGCTCTCACTCTCTTTGAGCCAGCTGAATTTTATCAATTGTACAACATGGATCTCAAACAAGAAGTTGCTCAGATTAAGTGTGACACTTCAAAGAAAAGAATCAGAGATGCAGTCCATTCTTCTTCTTCCTCACAAGTGGTTGCTAAGCAGTTGAAGTTCTGGCTTCCGCCACCTCCAGTGTTCCGTCCTCCAAGTCAGAACAAGCACACATGTGGTTTTGGATCTTCCCACCCACCCAACCCAAGCAACCAGAACAAGTCTCAGTTTCAAGCCCCAAGGTCAAGCGGGCCTTATCATCGGCCACTCTCTGAGGTTACTTGCAACAAGTGGGGTCAGAAAGGTCGCTATGCCAACAAGTGCACCCAAAGGCGCCTTCCGCCTCCTCCTCCTATCAAGCCGTCAAGCAATGCAATTCTGAAGCATAATCCCAAGTCCGCAAGAGTGAACCTGATGAACTCAGCTCAAGCAGAAGATCCTCTCAAGTGATCATGGGTACACTTACAGTTAACTCTATTCCTGCAAAAGTTTTATTCTATTCAGGTGCATCACATTGCTTCATATCAAAACCTTTCCTGTCCAAGCATGAGTTGCCTACAGAAATTTCGCAAGATCCTTTTCATGTGATTTCTTCGGGAATGAGAATGAGCTCTCATATTGTAGCTCCTGACATTAGTATCAAGATGGGTAATTATTCTTTTCTGGCTTCTCCTATTGCTCTCGGTAATTCGGACATCAACCTCATTCTTGGAATGGATTGGCTCTCTAAGCACGATGCTCTTCTTGATTGTGCTAACAAGGAGGTCAATCTAACTCATCCTTCCGAAGACGTGATTATCTTCGCAGCTTGAGATAACACAATCAGGCTATTCTCTCTGAGTGACAAGGGCGAGATTAATGCCATATCCCAGATTCCGGTGGTTTGCGAATATGAAGACGTTTTTACTAAAGAATTGCCAGGGATTCCTCCCAACCGTCCAGTTGAATTCGTCATTGAACTTGAACCTGGTACGGAGCCAACCTGTCAGCGTCCGTACAAGCTTTCTCCTAAAGTGTTGAAGGAATTGAAGAAGCAACTCGATGAGCAAGAATGCTTGGGTTTGATCAGACTGAGTTATTCTCCTTGGGGCTGCGGTGTTCTTTTTGTCAAGAAGAAGGATGGCACAGAGCGGCTTTGCGTTGATTACCGGCCATTGAACAAGAAGACAATTAAGAATAAGTACCCTCTCCCCAATATCAATGAACTGTTCGAGCAGCTCAAAGGAGCCAAGGTTTTCTTGAAGCTTGATCTCCGAATGGGCTACCATCAAATTCGTATCCGTGAGCAAGATATTCCCAAGACCGCATTCAGGACAAGTTTCGGCTCCTACGAGACACACTCATGTCCTTCGGGCTTGCAAATGCACGTCCTACCTTCTCTCAGACGATGCATTTCATATTCAACGCCTACACCAATGAGTTCGTCCTCGTCTATCTCGATGATATCTTGGTATTCTCCAAGACAAAAGAAGACCACGCCAAGCACCTCCGTTTGGTTCTCGACAGGCTCAGAGAGAACTGCTTTTATGAAAAATTCTCAAAGTGCGAATTCTGGCTTGATGAAGTTCTCTATCTGGGTCACATCATCTCTGCCAAGGGCATTTCAGTTAACCCCGAGAAGGTTGAAGCTATTTTTAAGTGGAACCTCCTCAAAATGTCAAGCAACTCTGAAGCTTCCTTGGGCTTGCAAGCTATTGCAGAAGGTTCGTCGAGAACTTCTCCAAGATTGCCAAGCCTCTGTCCAACCTATTGCAAAAGAATGTCAAGTATTCTTGGACTCTTGAGTGTGATGTGGCATTCAATACACTCAAAGAGAAGCTTGTCTCAGCTCCAGTCTTGACTCCTCCAGATGAATCCAAACCATACCAAGTGTTTTGCGATGCCTCTTTGCAAGGTCTAGGTGCTGTCCTTATGCAAGAGAAGAAGATTGTGGCATATACTTCTCGGCAGATCAAGCCAAACGAGAAGAACTACCCCACTCACGATCTTGAGTTGGCGGCAGTTGTCCACGCCTTGATAATGTGGAGACACCTCTTGTTGGGCAGACAGGTTGACATCTTCACCGATCACAAGAGTTTGAAGTATATCTTCACACAAACAAACCTCAACCTCCGCCAGACTCGTTGGTTCGAAATGATTCAAGAGTACAATCCAAGCATTGAGTACACTCCTGGCAAGGCCAACGTGATTGTAGACGCCTTGAGCTGAAAGGCTTATTGCAACAATCTCATCCTCAAACCGTTCCAACCGGATCTTTGTGAAGCATTCCAGAAACTCAACCTTAAAGTTGTTCCGCAAGGATTTCTTGCCAACCTTCAAGTCGCTCCAACCTTGGAAGATCAAATCCGTGAAGCTCAACTTCTTTATGCTATGGTGAAAAAAGTGAAGCATGGTATTGCCAAAGGTACTCCAAAGTACAAGTGCTACCACATTGATGACAATGACACCTTATTCTTTGAGGACCGGATTGTGGTTCCAAAAGGTGACCTACGGAAGGTCATAATGAACAAGGCTCATAATTCCCTTCTCTCGATACATCCAGGCAGCTCCAAGATGTATCATGACCTTAAGCAATCCTATTGGTGGACTCACATGAAAAGAGAGATTGCTCAATTCGTGAACGAGTGTGATGTCTGCCGCAGAGTCAAAGCGGAGCATCAACGTCCAGCTGGACTTCTCCAACCTTTGCCTATTCCCGAGTGGAAATTCGATCACATTGAGATGGATTTCATCACCAGCTTCCCCAAGTCCAAGCGAGGAAACAACACTATCTTTGTGGTAATTGATAAGCTCACAAAAGTGGCTCATTTTCTTCCAGTCAAGGAATCCATCAATGCGGCCCAACTTGCAGAGCTGTACACCTACATAATTGTCTCTTTGCATGGTATAATCTTCTCAGATCGTGGAAGCTTGTTCACTTCCAAATTATGGGATTCTTTGCAGTCAGCTATGGGTACCAAGATTTGCTTCAGCACAACTTTCCACCCTCAGACAAGTGGTCAAGTCGAAAGAGTGTACCGGATTCTCAAAGATATGCTCAGGGCATGTGTCATATCCTTCGGTATGAAATGGGAAGACTGTCTTCCATTTGCCGAGTTCTCCTACAACAACATCTTCCAAGCAAGTTCAGGCAAAGCACCATTTGAAATTCTCTATGGTAGAAAGTGCCGTACCCCTCTCAACTGGTCCGAGACTGGTGAACGTCAACTCCTTGGCAATGATTTCATCTCAGAGGCCGAAGAAATGTGCAAAGTCATACATGAGAATCTCAAGGCCGCGCAATCGCGCCAAAAGAGCTATTATGATGACAAACATCGTGACTTGGCTTTCAACATTGGAGACCATGTATATCTCTGTGTTTCTCCTATGAAGGGTACTCAGAGGTTCCATATCAAGGGCAAGCTAGCTCCAAGATATGTGGGTACTCTCAAGATTATTGGGAAAAGGGGCGACCTCGCCTACCAACTCGAGCTTCCTCCAAACTTCTCCAACGTGCACGACGTGTTCCACGTGTCACAACTCCGCAAGTGCTTCAAGATGCCTGAGCGCACCGGCGCCTTCAAAGAAATTGATCTTCAAGCCGACTTGTCTTATCATGAGCACCATGTTGCTATCCTTGAAGAGACCGAGCGCAAGACTCGCAATAAATTAATCAAATTCCTGAAAGTGAAGTGGTCACACCACACCGATCGAGAAGCTACGTGGGAACGCGAGGATCACCTCTGTTTTGAATATCGGAGTTCTTTCAGTCCTAGATCTCGGGATGAGATCTTTTCATAGCGGAGGAGAGTTTGTAATGCTCCAGATGTAACAATTCCCGATATGACAGTATATTCGTTGTTGACTTAATCAATTCCATTCTGGGCTCCATCATTTTTTTCCTGGTCTTTTTTGTTTTACTTTGAGCATGTGTTGCATATCACCATGTCATCATCATCCTGCGCATTGGTTTTGCATAGTCTCACTTGCATCCGTGAGTAGTTGCATCGTCTCCGTCCTCTCCGTTTTTCGTTTCGGTTTCCGACTCTCTCACACGGCACCCGTCGCACCTCTCCAGTCTTGTTTCGTGAGCGGGATAAAAACATCCTCGGAATGGGCCGAGAGTTGTCGAGTGGTATTGGTATATCACCGGTAGACCGCCTGCCAAATTTCGTTCCATTTGGAGGTCGTTTGATGCCCCAACAGTTAACCGCTTTAACCGCCGGAAGCCTTTTCTCTTTTAGCCCAGCACCCCTTCTCACTAGCCCACAAGCCCATCCAAAACCGCTCATGCTCTTCGCCTTTGGATCACGATCGTGTGGGCGAGAACCGCACCTCAATAGCCCTCTCCTAGGTCCCTCTACCTATATAAACAACCCCCACGCCCGTTTTCGGGTAAAAAACCCTAGATCCGAGCTGCCCATGCCGCCGGACACGTCCGCCGACGGCCGGACGCGTCCACCGCCCCAGCCACGTCGCCACGACGAATCGCGCGCCGCCACCTCAACCAGGCCGCCATGTGGCGCCCTCTCATTCGCCCGCCTCCACGCCCACTTCCCCGCGCCGCCGCGGCCCGCCGGGGCCCAAGGCTGGCCCGACCCCGGGCCGATCTAGGCTTGCGCAACCGCCGCCGCCATCCCGCGACTCTGCCGCCCAGGCCACGCGCGTCCGCCGCCACCGCGCCGCTCCGCCGCCGCCGGCGCGCCTCCGCCGCCGTGCCGCTTCGCCGCCGCCTACCTTACCGCCCGTGCCGCCCGGCTCCCTCTGGCGCCAAGCCTCGCCGCCGGCTGCCACACACCGCGCGCCCTCGCCATCGTCGGTCCTTGCCACCGCGACCTCACTAGAGTGCGAGCTCATTGCCGCCCTCCCGGCCTTGCCGGCCGCTGTCGCTCTCCCGCCGCGGATCTGGTCGGACTGGACCGGACCCCGTCGTCCCCGACCCCGTCCGGTGTCATCTCCGGCCTCCATCCTCGTCGGAACGCCTCGCCGGAGAAGAAACGGGATCAGATCCACCCGTCCCCGGGCCAAACACGCCCTCGTCCCCGGATCTCTCCGTCCCGGGATATCCCCGCCCCGTTGACTTTTTGGGAGGTAAAATTCCACTAAGTCCCTGGATACTAACAATATGTTGCTCTCTTTGCCATGCCATATCTCCGTGCCCGTAGCTCCGTTTTGCGCGTATGATATGTCGATTTGTTCGTCTCAGACTGCTCTACATGTTGAAATCATTTGCATGCATGTTAGGGTTCATATTGATGTCTTAATCTTTGTTGCCAAACTGTTGGTGATGTTACTGGTCAGCTCTAGTTGTCTGTCAACAATATGTTAGCATGTTCGAGAGGTCATATCTTTCTGCATAGTGGTCCAAATGGAGTGTATGATATGTCAAACTGTTCGTCTTGTGATTCTCTTCATGATGGATGCATTTGCATACATGTGAGGTGGCATTATGACATGATTATCCCTGTTACAAATGTGCTTGTTGTTGTTAAGATGCTGAAATTGTTACAACTTGCTGATTTGTCTTTTCCGTAGCACTTTGTATGATTTTCTTTTGAGCCACATGTCAACATGTTTTAGGAGCATAATAATGTTATATTTGAAGTGTTGTATTTGGTTTATCATCTTATGCCCTATGGTGACTTGCACAAGCTTGCAAACATGCCATGTCATTGTTGCTGTTTTACACTTAGTGAAAAACTGCTAAGTCTGGAATCTGTTATCACATGTTTCCATGTAAACCTAAAGCTACAATCTTTTCCATGCATGTTTTGGAATAACCAGTGAGAATGTCTTGATATCCATGTATTTGTATGTCAGTCCATGCCTTTGTTTGCATACATGCCATGCTGTAGCTTGTTATTATCTTGCTCTCAAAATGCTTGAAATCTGAACTGTCAGCCTGTTAACAGAATGTTCAATTTGGCAAAGCTCATGTTAATCAACTCTTGCATGGAATGAATTGTTTCTTTGGATGAATTGGAAGTATATTATGTCTTCTTCATGCTCATGTAATTTTCATGCTTGTTATAATTGTTTTGCTTGCTGTTATATGCCTCCAAAAGTAGCAACATATTGTTCCTGGTTGCACGTCCAGTAATTTTCACCAAGTCGAAAAACCTGTTAACTTATATAATCTTGCAATGCTATTTTAATTGTGTTCCAGTAAGTTTTTAGATGTGCTCTCAGTTCATAATTGTATAGAATCATGTCTACTTCACAGCCATGCCTTTTGTCATGATGTTTCGGTTCTGTAGCATAATTTAACTTTGCTCCAAAGTTGCCACGTTGCTGTTAACATCAGTTTTGCATTGCATCTTGTTTTGCTTGTCATTTGCAAACCGTGCATCCGATTCCGATGATCTTTATATCGATCTTGACCGAAATCTTTCTATCTCTCCAGTGGCATGCTTGGTTTGCCAAGATCTTGTCCACATGCATCGTGCCTTCACATGTCCTTCCCGGCTTCATTTCCTTCCATACCGGTAGCTTCGTAGCATCATACTTGCATCTCTCCTGCATAGCATGTGTTCTTGTCTTGTCAAGTGTCTTTATTTGGATGCTTGTTTATGTTGGGTAGCACTGGGAGACAAGTTCGAGTCCGAGGTCGAGACAACTGCTGAGTACGTTTACGAAGAGCAAGGTCCCGATAACACCGAAGACTTACCAGACAAGATGACCATTCCTTGATATCACCTCTATTGTTGCTATGCTAGATGCCTCACTCTATTGCTTTGTCGCGATACCTATCCTTTTGCATATCAGCCCCTACCTTGCCATGAAACCTCTAATTACATTCCTAGCAAACCGTTGTTTGGCTAAGATACGCTTTTGCTCAAGCCCTTCTTATAGCGTTGATAGTTGTAGGTGAAGATGAAGTTTGCTCCATGTGGATGGGATTTTTGGGAATAACATAATATCTATTATTTACTTTAATGCACCTATATACTTGGTAACCAATGGAAGGCTTGGCCTTTTGCTCGGTGATTTGTTCCACTCATGCCTCCTTAGGAACCGATAAACAGGTGTTATGTTCCTTGATTTTGCGTTCCTAACGCGGTTGGGGTTTATGCCCCCCTTGATAGTTCGCTTTGAATAAAACTCCTCCAGCAAGGTCCAACCTTGGTTTTACCATTTGCCTAATGACAACTAAAATTTGCATAGGGACTAGATACCCCGTGGATTCTTAATTAACAACCCAGGCCAGTGCTCCTCATGAGTGTTGGTCCAACCTAGAGCAGCTTGCGGCACCGCCCCTTGGCAACTTGGGGTATTTTGGTTGCTGTAACCATAGCTCATCCGTAGTGGCCTGAGATGAGATACAGGCGGCTCCTATCGGGGTGTCGGCATGTCAGGAGTTCTTGCTGGACTTGTTTTACCATTGTCGAAATATCTTCTACACCAAGATTCCGAGTCTGATCGGGTAGTCCCTAAGATAAGAGGATTTACCTCTGTTGATCGTGAGAGCTTGCGATGGGCTAAGTTTGGACACCCCTGTAGGTTTATGATATTTCAAAAGCCATGTCCGCAGTTATGTGGCGGATTGGAGTTTTTTAATATCCGGTTGTAGATAACTTGACCCAAAACCTCAAACATAATACGCTACCGTGTGAGTAGTTGTGATGGTCTCTTTTCGAGGGAGTTCGGGAAGAGAACACGGCTGGGTTATGCATGACTCATAGGTAGACATGATCATTTAGTGATCATGAATATTTCACGACCGATGGCTTTCACTTCTCTTCTCGCTCTGAGGTTGCATAAGCTAGCCACCTCATCTTCGCTTAGTGCTTGCAGCAGCCCACTTATACACTTCCTCCTTACCTAAAGGCTTTGATAGTTTTGATACCTGGGAATGGGATTGCTGAGTCCTCGTGACTCATGGTTTACTACAACTACAGGTGCAGGTACAACTGAGTACGATACAGCTGATGGCCAGGAACTCAAGTGCGAGTTCGATGAGGAGCATGGGCGTATGTACGTGATGTTCCCCGACGATCAGTAGTGGTTCCTACTAGGGCCGATCGGGCATAGTGGGTGGTTATCTTCATTTCATTTGGATTCATCCGTAGCCGGACTATGATTGTACTTGGATGAATGGATGACTTATTTATGCATTGTGTGAAGTGGCGATTGTAAGCCAACTATGTATTTTCCCCTTTGTTCTTGTATATGGGAAGGTGTGAAGATGACCATCTTGCGGTTATACCAAAATGCGGTTATGATGAAGATGACCATCTCTCGATAATCGCTCCATGCTCGATACTTCTTGTTCTGGCTCTTTTATGATGAAGACTGTTGAATTCAAATGGGATTTATTGGAAATAATTAAACGTAACTCTGAAGATGTAACGCCCCGGACACACCCGCCAGTGGTCGTTACTCTTGGCGGGATCTAGACTGGCCTCACATATCAATACTAGTCTTTTCTGCGCACGTTGTCCTCACTCGTGCGCACCCGGGAGCAACTTCCCGGTCGGTCACCCATCCTGAAATTACTCCAAGATGAGCACGCTTAACTTTGGAGTTCTATCCGAATGGGTTCCCGGAAAAGAAGGAATTCCTTATTGATATGAGTAGTCTATCATCCCTAATAAGCCAGGCCATCACATACACCCTCACTCAAAGGAACCGACGTCCTCGTCGGGCCACAGGAACGTTCCCTCTTGGCACAACCGTCTGTGCTTCCAGGACAGCACATGTGCCATGCCGTGTGCCACGACGGGTCACAAACGTCATGCACAACATGACTGCAAACTGTCCGCAAACATCCGTGTAACCGCGAGGGTCGGCTCTGATACCAACTACTAACGCCCCGGACACACCTGCCGGTGGTCGTTACTCCTGGCGGGATCTAGACTGGCCTCACATATCAATACTAGTCTTTTCTGCGCACTTTGTCCTCACTCGTGCGCACCCGGGAGCAACTTCCCGGTCGGTCACCCATCCTGAAACTACTCCAAGATAAGCACGCTTAACTTTGGAGTTCTATCCGAATGGGTTCCCGGAAAGGAAGGAATTCCTTATTGATATGAGTAGTCTATCATCCCTAATAAGCCAGGCCATCACAGAAGATTGGGATCTCGACGAAGGTAAGGAGTCAGGTATGACCCCTAAGTTTGATTGTGTTAAAGATTTTATGGTTACCGATGTTTTCCGTGAGTTTAGCACTAAATATGGACTTGACTCTGAGATAGTAGATTCTTTCTGTGAATCATTCGCTACTCATGTTGATCTCCCCAAGGAGAAGTGATATCATCCCCCTATTTAAGTAAAAGTAGTTGAACCTGTTAAAGTTAAAGAAAAGACTATCACTTATAATGTTGATCCTATTATTCCTACTGCTTATATTGAGAAACCACCCTTCCCAGTTAGGATTAAGGATCATGCTAAAGCTTCAACTGTAGTTCGTAAGAGTAATACTAGAACACCTACACCCTCTGAGCAAATTAAAGTTGAACCTAGTGTTGCCATGGTTAAAGATCTCTTGGTAGAAGATTTAGATGGACATGTTATTTACCTCCAAGAAGAGTCAGCTAGCATAGCCAAACCCAATTCTAGGAATAAACATAGACCTATTGTAGGCTTGCCTGTTATCTCTGTTAAGATAGGAGATCATTGTTATCATGGTTGATGTGACGTATGTGCTAGTGCGAGTATTATCCCTCTCACCTTATATCAAGAAATTATGCATGACATTGCACCTGTTGAGTTAGAAGGGATTGATGTTACTATTAAGCTTGCTAATATAGACACTATTTCACTAGTTGGGATTGTTAGAGATGTTGAAGTCTTGTGTGGGAAGGTTAAATACCCTGCTGATTTTCTTATTCTTAGTTCCCCACAAGATGAATTTTGTCCCATTATATTTGGTAGACCCTTCTTGAATACTATTAATGCTAAGGTAGATTGCGTGAAAGATATTGTTACTGTTGGGTTAGGGGATATGTCTCATGATTTTAACTTTGCTAAATTATGTAGACAACCCCTTGATAAAGAGTTACCTAGTAAGGATGAAATTATTGGTCTTGCTTCTATTGCTTTGCCTCCTAATGATCCTTTAGAACAATACTTGCTAGACCATGAAAATGATATGCATATGAATGAGAGAAGGGAAATAGATGAAATATTCTTTAATCAGGGACCCGTATTGAAAAACAACTTGCATGTTGAAATCCTAGGGGATCCTCCTCCACCCAAGGGTGATCCCGTGTTTGAACTTAAACCTTTACCTGATAATCTTAAGTATGTTTATCTTGATGAAAAGAAGATATATCCTATTATTATTAGTGCTAACCTTTCAGAGTAGGAAGAAGAAAAAATATTGAAAACTCTGAAGAAGCACCGTGCTGCTATTGGATATATTCTGGATGATCTTAAGGGCATTAGTCCTACCTTATGCCAACACAAGATAAAATTGGAAGAAAATTCTAAACCGGTTATTGATCATCAGCGATGGTTAAATCCTAAGACGAAAGAAGTGGTAAGGAAGGAAATACTAAAGCTTCTAGAGGCATGTATTATCTATTCAGTTGCTGATAGCCAGTGGGTAAGTCCTATCCATTGTGTCCCTAAGAAGGGAGGTATGACTATTGTTGCTAATGATAAAGATGAATTGATCCCGCAAAGAATAGTTACAGGTTATAGGATGGTAATTGATTTCTGTAAGTTAAATAAAGGTACTAAGAAAGATCATTACCCCTTGCCATTTATTTATCAAATGCTAGAAAGGTTATCCAAACATACTCATTTTTGCTTTGTAGATGGTTATTCTGGTTTCTCTCAAATACCTGTGTCAAAAGGGGATCAAGAAAAGACCACTTTTACTTGCCCTTTCGGTACCTTTGCTTATAGATGTATGCCTTTTGGTTCATGTAATGCACCTGCTACCTTTCAAAGATGCATGATGTCTATATTCTCTCATTTTTTGTGAAAAGATTGTTAAGGTGTTCATGGATGATTTCTCCGTTTACGGAACTTCTTTTGATGATTGATTAAGCAACCTTGACCGAGTTTTGTAGAGATGTGAAGACACTAATCTTGTTTTGAATTGGGAGAAGTGCCAGTTTATGGTTAATGAAGGCATTGTCTTGGGACATAAAATTTCTGAAAGAGGTATTAAAGTTGACAAAGCTAAAGTCGATGCTATTGAAAAGATGCCGTGCCCCAAGGACATCAAAGGTATACGAAGTTTCCTTGGTCATGCCGGGTTCTATAGGAGGTTCATAAAGGACTTCTCCAAAATCTCCAGGCCTCTGACTAATCTCTTACAAAAAGATATTCCTTTTGTCTTTGATGATGATTGTCTAGAGGCATTTGAAATACTTAAGAAAGCATTGATCTCTGCACCTGTTGTCTAGCCTCCTGACTGGAATTTACCCTTTGAGATTATGTGCGATGCTAGCGATTATGCTGTAGGTGCTGTTCTAGGACAAAGAGTTGATAAGAAATTGAATGTTATCCAGTATGCTAGTAAAACTCTAGATAGTGCCCAAAGAAATTATGCTACTACTGAGAAAGAATTCTTAGCAGTTGTATTTGCTAGTGATAAGTTTAGACCCTATATTGTTGATTCTAAAGTAACTATTCACACTGATCATGCTGCTATCAAATACCTTATGGAAAAGAAAGATGCTAAACCTAGACTTATTAGATGGGTTCTCTTGCTGCAAGAATTTGACTTGCATATTATTGATAGAAAGGGAGCTGAGAACCCCGTAGCAGACAACTTGTCTAGGTTAGAGAATATACTTGATGACCCACAACCTATTGATGATAGCTTTCCTGATGAACAATTAGCTATCATAATACTTCTCGTACTGCTCCATGGTAGGCTGATTATGCTAATTATAATATTGCTAACTTTATACCTCCTAGCTTCACATACCAGCAAAAGAAAAAGTTCTTCCATGATTTGAGGCATTACTTCTGGGATGACCCAGATCTTTATAAAGAAGGAGTAGATGGTATTATTAGACGTTGTGTACCTGAGCATGAACAGGAACAGATCCTACGCAAGTGCCACTCCGAAGCTTATGGAGGACACCATGCGGGAGATAGAACTGCGCAAAAGGTATTGCAATCCGGTTTTTATTGGCCTACTCTTTTCAAAGATGACCGTAAGTTTGTCTTATCTTGTGATGAATGTCAAAGAATTGGTAATATCAGTAGACGTCAAGACATGCCTATGAATTATTCACTTGTTATCGAACCATTTGATGTTTGGGGCTTTGATTATATGGGATCGTTTCCTGCCTCTAATGGGTACACACATATCCCAGTTGCTGTTGATTACGTTACTAAGTGGGTAGAAGCTATTCCAACTAGTAGTGCTGATCATAACACCTCTATTATGATGGTTAAAGAGGTTATTTTCCCGAGGTTTTGAGTCCCTAGATATCTAATGACTGATGGTGGTTCACACTTTATTCATGGTGCTTTCCGTAAAATGCTTGCAAAGTATGATGTCAATCATAGAATTGCATCCCCTTATCACCCACAGACTAGTGGTCAAGTAGAACTAAGTAATAGAGAGTTGAAATTAATTTTGCAAAAGACTGTTAATAGGTCTAGGAAGAATTGGTCCAAGAAACTTGATGATGCATTATGGGCCTATAGAACTGCATACAAAAATCCTATGGGTATGTCTCCATATAAGATGGTTTATGGAAAAGCTTGTCACCTACCTCTTGAGTTAGAACATAAGGCATATTGGGCTATTAAAGAGCTCAATTACGATTTCAAACTTGCCGGTGAGAAGAGGTTATTTGACATTAGCTCCCATGATGAATGGAGGACCCAGGCTTATGAGAATGCCAAGTTGTTTAAAGAAAAAGTTAAAAGATGGCATGACAAAAGGATACAAAAGCGTGAGTTTAACGTAGGTGATTATGTCTCAACTCTCGTCTAAGATTTTTTGCAGGAAAACTTCTCTCTAAGTGGGAAGGACCTTACGTTATCGAGGAGGCCTATCGTTACGGTGCCATAAAAATCAACAACTTCAAAGGCACAAATCCGAAGGTGGTGAACGGCCAAAGAATCAAACATTATATCTCAGGTAACCCTATAAATGTTGAAACCAATGTTATTGAAACCGTAACCCCGGAGGAATACATAAGGGATACTTTCCAGAACGATCCAGACCCCGAAAAGGAAGAGGTATGTGGTACGGTAAGTAAACCGACTCCAAAACAGCTCTAAAGGCATTTTTTCTCCATTTTGGAATATTTAGAAAAATAAAAAAATAAGCAGCAGTCCGAAAGAGACACGAGCCTTCCATGAGGGTGGAGGGCGCGCCCCCTGCCTCGTGGGCATCTCGTGTGCCTCCCGGACTCTGATTTCTTGTATGTTACTCCTTTTGGTTGGTAAAAATTCATTATATATACTCCCGAAGGTTTTGACCTCTGTATCGCGCAAAAATCCTCTGTTTTCGTTTCGAGCTGCTGTTTTTGACAGATCTAGATCATCATGGCATCCTCCAACATCCCCAAGGACAAGTTCTTCGAGAAGGTCATCAACCCCTACCTTGCGGAGGTGCTGCATTACCCTAAAACCATGGAGTTGCATGAGGGGGTGCTGCACATCCGTGATGTTGAGGGGCCAAGGAGGACCGGAAGCGTGGAGACAAGACTCGAAGCAATGGAGCAACAAGTTTTCAAGTGCCAAGGTATGGTGGAACGAGGACTCAACGCAACCACATGATGATCTCAGAGCTCGCCAACAACCTGAAGCTGGACTCAAGGATCTTCGGGGAAGCTATCTCCAATCTTCAAGAGAAGATCGATCACCTCCAAGCCCAGATCTATGACCTGCAAAACCAAAACTGTGAGTATGAATATAGATTCAAGAAGATGAGTTTGGCTGCAGATTTGAGTATCCCGGAGACTCGATCATCCTTCTACGATGGTGAGCCCATGCCTTGGAAGGTGGACGACAAGCCTACATCATCAACAAATCCATCATCACCACCCACGAGGAAGGAGACATAATCATATGGGTATGGGCACTCCCCTTGGCAACTGCCAAGCTTGGGGGAGTGACCCCAGTATCGTATCACCATCACTCCTATCTTTACCGCTTTTTAGTTTGATCCTTTTGGTAGTATCTTGCTCTAGTAGAATAAAGTTAGCATGATCTAGTTATGAGCTTTTGCCTTATGATCTTTACCCTTTGAAATCGAGTCCGTGAGCCATATAATAAAGATTAGTGTTGAGTCAAGGGCTTGATTTCCTCACTTGGGTCATGATAAAAAGAAAGAAAACATAAAGATTATCCAAGAGATCATATTGATCTTATGGGAAGTAATGACTTCACATACAAGAGTATGATAAATGGAAGTTGTTGATAGCTGACAAACATAGTTTTGGTCATCGTTGCAATTAATAGGAAGTAATAAAAGAAGAGAGGCTTCACATACAATATACTATCTTGGTCATCTTATATGATTGTGAGCACTCATTAAAATATGACATGCTAAAGAGTTGATGTTGGACAAGGAAGACAACATAATGGGTTATGTTTTCTTATATCCAAAATTTTAAAACATTAAAACTGGCAACCCTAGGAGCTCCCTCAGGCCATCAGCCTTCGGAGCCGTTCAATTTCACGTAATGATCATCTTTGGCTGTTGGATGCACATTGATTTTTTTAATGGTTCCGATCCCACAACTTCGTGAGGGCAGCTACTCCCGTAACATTTTTGGAGTAACGTGGTTAATTGGGCCAGCCCACCTAGCGAGGGAGCGATTGTGCTCGCTAACCCTAACCAAGGCGAGCGGCAGGGGCAACGACGGCGGCGAGCTGGCGCCATGCCCCGTTTAGCCCTTGTGGCCGCGATGTTGCACAGAAGAGCGACCGAAGAAGGGAGCCCTAATGACAGTGAAAGGAAGAGCAAGAGGGGGCGTCGAGGCTGTTCGCCACCGAGAGGATACTGCCGCCCGTCTGCGTGGTGATGGCATGGTAGCGGAAGAAGGTTCCCGGCGTACCGCGCGTTGGCAGCCGTCTCGACCCGAGTCTGCCTGCGAAGACAGGTACGCCGTCACGCGCTTGACGTACTCCCCACTCCCTACTCCCGTGCACGCATCCTCCCATTCTCGCCCTGGTCAGAGAGGGAGAGGGAGAAAGAGAGAGAGGAGCAGGGTTGATTCATGGTAGTACCAGGTTTTAACCCGATTTCTCAATGGCGAGCATGCGAGGTGGCGCTCGATCTGGGAATAGAGTGCTCACATGAGGGATCAAGTAGACAAGGTACGACGGTACGAGTACATACCAATTCCTTTGATGATTGTGGACAACCAAGGAGAGAAAAATAATCATGGATGGGTTTGAATGGTGATCTACCTTTTCCCTTCCTGGATTTTCTCCTGGTGTTACAGATTTTTGTGCTTGCTTCTTAGTATCAATCTGTCATGTATGCGACTTATTTCTATTTGAGTTGACAAGTTACTAGGCATCTACCGGATGATTGATATGTTCTCATTCTTGGTAGCATTTATATGGGCATGGCTGTGAGCGTCCAACTTTATTTGTATAATTTCTATAATCAAATAACAGGAGTACATGACCATGGTTAGGTTGAAACCAGAAGGGAAATAAACAATCTGGTACCATAGTTGTCATGGAAGGTGGATGCATGTTTACTTATAATTCTGCTACTATTTGACTTGTGAGTTTTGTTCTTCAACTAAATCTTATCCTTGCCATTTCTAACCTGAACCTGCATTTGCAAGCAAGATGTTTGCACAGTGCACCTGGAACTTGAGGCCGATGCGTCATTGAGATTCCATTTTGTTCATGAGGTTGGTGGCAGAGGTGGCGAGTAAGTGTTCTTTGAGTGAAGGAACATGTAGTAATTTTTGCTTCAAGGATATTTTTGCATGTAGCTAAAGTGGTTCGAACGGGAAATGATTTGCTAATGATTATACTTTATCTGTTATTTCTTCTCTTCACCCATGTACACTATTAGAGATGGAGGTTAACATGCTACATTCCTTTTCCTTAATGCAGCCATGTCCAACCAGGATTTAGCGTTAATTCATGCTTGCTTATGACATGAAGCTACAGTATGGTGGTCCTATAGATCTGAACTAATTGCATTATTTACCATATCCCGTAGAATACTTTTTTGAAGTAGTTTACAATTATAATTATAAAATGCTAATCTATACACAGTTCCATAGATCAGTGATACTGATATAGCATGATGAGGCTACTATTGCCACAATTCTTCCTATTAAGCAAGATATAAGAGGTTATCAAAATTCGTAAGAGACTTGAGCATCTTCTGCGATAGATGATGCTTCATGGTTGGATGCACCATTTTTGTCTTAATGGACAATTGCTACTCTTAGCTAATTACTTGCACCATGGAAATATTTTACCTGTTTCCCTGCAGAAAGACGAAATGATTTATTTGACCTTTTGAAGTGATTTTCATTCAAGCTAACACTTTACACCTTCCTCTGGTTGTTCCAGGACTAAGGTTTGGAAGGCCAGCCAGCCAGACTTAAGACATGCGAGCTTCAGTTTTTTCACTAATTGGGACGATCCCTTGTTGCCTGCCATTAATGACTAGGCTGCATGAATTATGTCTTTCAGGCAGAGGAGCAAAGTGTAATGCCCAGGATGGGACTATATCTCCTACGTGTCGAGGCACGACTTAAAGATATAAGCCCATTCTGGAATGATCGCAAGTTTGGTACCTTTGCACATCTCATGTAAAAATAGGGATGAAAGCGGAAAAGATAGTTGGCTTACACTCGCCATGTCACACAATTCATTACATATCCAAACATCATTCAAATAAACATCACAACCCGTCTACGGGTGAAGATCCAAATGAAAGATACCAAACATAACATTAAACCACATGTCTGAATCGCCCCTAGTAGGAACCTCTACTGATCGTCGGGATAGTGCACATAGTAACGGTTACGGTCCTCGTCGTGCTCCCAGTACAGTTCGGTGCCGTCACTTGAGTAGATCGCCTGAGTACCTGCATCTGGTGTGGTGGTATAATCTGTGAGCCACAGAGGACTCAGCAATCCCGTTCCCGGGTAACACAACTATCCAAGCCTTGGGTGTGGAACAAGGCTGAAGAAAGAACAAGAGGTTGCAGCAACACTAGCACTAACTTACGTAAAAGAGAGCGAGAAGAGAAGTGCCTCTGACAAAAGATGATCATGAAGTGATCCTAACTAAGCAGGTCAAACATAACCCCACCGTGTTCACTTCCCGAACCCCTTTCAGAAAATGACCGTCACGGTACTCACGCTGGTAGTGTGTTCTGAACATGGTGTCAAGTTTTCTACAACCGGACATTAACAAATTCCCATCTGCCACATAACCGCGGGCACGGCTTTCGAAAGTTCATAACCCTGCAGGGGTGTTCCAACTTGGCCCATGACAAGCCCACGATCCGCGGAGTCGCAACTCCAAGGTGGGAAGGCCCGAGTATCCTCGGAATCCCGTGCTCAAGATACTCCGACTAAGGTAAGGCTAATCCAGCAAATCCTCCTGGCGTGCCGACACCCTGATAGTAGCCGCGCGTATCTAGTCTCAGGCCACGACCGGATGAGCGCTACATACAGATGCCGAAGACCCCAGCGAACTGGGTGGCACCGCAAGTGGCTCTAGTTTGGACCAACACTCAAATCGAGCACTGGCCCAGGGGGGTTGATTAATTAATCCCCGGGTTAATTACTCCCTCGGCAAGTTTTAGTTGTTTAGGAAAATAGTACCAATGTTGGGACTTGCTGGAAAAGGCTTAGCACTTAGCGGTTTATCAAGGGGGTCCCATAACCCCAACCGTGTGAGGAACGCATAATCAAGGAACATAACACCGGTTTATACGGTTCGTAGGGCGGCATGAGTGGAACAAATCACCAAGCAAAAGGCTTAGCCTTCCACCCATTACCAATATATAGATGATTTCATTTAATAATTAATATAGTGTGATATCCCAACAAGCTTCAACAAGAAGCAAGAATCTTCAATCTTCTCCTGCAACTAGCAAAGCTATAAGAGGGGCTGAGCGAAGCTTACTTAGCCAATCAAAGGTTTGCATAGGTAGGGTGGTTAGACAGATTCATGGTTACAATAGGATGCTGACAGGAAAACATGGGCATCGAGGCAAAAGCTATAGAGCGAGACTTCTAGCAAATGGGCAAAGATAGTAATGATATCCGGGTCAGGTCATCTTGCCTGTTGGATCGTCGATGGGATCGTAAGCGGGCTCCTCGTTCTCAACCTCGGTAGTAACCTCGTTCTCGTACTCGGTCTCGGCTTCCGACTCTACTCAAAACAAAACACACGAGGCACGAAATCAACAAGATGCAATGCGCAAACCACAGGATGCATGACTGATGCACTAAGGAAGCACTACAGATGCACTTAGGAAGCACAAAAAGTCAACATAGGAAGCACAGAGGTACATCACAAGGAACACGACAATGTTCATCAAGCAAGAAACTTCAAAACATGATAACAAGAGGATATTATGAATCTACATACAAAATCACACAAGTTTCATATAGGACTTGCTCAAAACAGAGCAACGGGCTAAAAGTTACACCCGAAACAATAAACATGCACAAGCTGAAATTAACAGCCACATAGCAACTTCGGAGCAAGAAATATATAGTCTACAACACTCAAACATCATGACAAGGAGCATGGACATAAAGTAGACATACCCTACAGCAAACAATTCCATTGGAGCATCTCCAAAGGAGGCATGGATCAATAGCAACAAGCTATGACATTTTGAACATGACAACAAAATCCTGACAACAGTAATTTATAGCAACTTGGGAGCAAGAGTTAAATATGCTACAACCACTCAAATGAGCATGTGAGAGCATGAATGGATAGCCAACAACATATACAACAAGGAACCATCAAGAGTCACCCCAAAACTATCATGGATTTGTCTAGAACAACAAGCAAACATGGCATCTGGAAATTACAGATTCCAGACTTAGTGAAATTTCACAGTGTTAAAACAGCAGTAACATCATGGTATATTTGTGAGCAAGTTTAAGTCACCTCAAAGCAAAACATGGCAAGTGGTTTGCACCACAACAAAGTACACATGATGAGGAGTCCAAAACATATAAGCATGCATCAAGGGGACAACCACATCAATAGCAACGAGCTCCTCAACTAGGCACCTCGTAACAAGTTTAACAACATAACAGCCACAAGCACTTTTGCAAAGGAGATAAACATGGCAAGATGAAATCTATCATGCAAGCTAAAGCAACCAACATGTAGAGCATCTCATGATGAACATGTGGACATATCATTTGCATCATTTGGATAAACATGCACCAAGTTATCACATTGCAAACATGGCATGAAAACAACTAATACCAGCAGTTTATAACAAGTAGCACTCTTCTCATGAAGATTAAGACATCTAGATGATCTCAAACATGCATGGCACAATGGAACAAAACATAGTACATGTCACCACGATCATTTTGACATATCATACACTCAAAACAGACATGCACAGTAAAAGTTATCCACCTCACAAATATGCATCAGAAACTGAAAAACTGGGGACTTAGGGAAAAAAATGAGATCAACCTCCGAAGCGGGTCAACGGGCGGATCTGGGTCGCGGGTCAACGGGTCCACGCGGGTCAACGGATCCGGCGGAGCGGGCTAATGGGCCCTGCGGATCTGGGCTTCGGCCCAGGAGAGCGCTGGATCGGGAGACCCGATCGGGGCTGCTCCCTCGATCTCCCAGCGGCGGCGGCCGGCTTCGAGCGACGCGGCGGCGCCCTAGCCCGGCGCGAGGTGAGGGGCGGCCGGAGTAGGGGCCAGGCCGGAGGCGAAGTGGCCGGAGGCGGCGCGGCCTTGCGCCGGCGGCGAGGGCGGCGAAGGGCGGCGGGGCCGGTGCGGGCTGGCCGGCGAGGAGGGGCTCTGGCGGCGGAGAAGGGGCGTGGCAGCCGGCGGTGAGGAGCCGGGCGGCGCGGGAGGTTGAAGATGACTCGGGCGCGGGGTCTCGGAAGCACGGCGCGGCTGAGTCGGAAGCACGGTTGCGGCGAGTCGGAAGCACTGGTGCGGCGAGGTCGGAAGCACGGCGTGTCAACGGTGGAAGCACCGCGCGTCAACGGTGGAAGCACCGCGTGGCAGAGGTGGAAACATTAGGGTTTTGGACGCAAAATTGGAGGGGGTGGACGTTTATATAGGCACAAGGAGCTAGGGTTGTCCAAATGAGGAGAAGTTTTCGGCCATGAGATCACAATTGAACGGCCTAGATGAAGGGAAGGGTTTGAGTTGGGTTGGTGGGCTATTGGAGGGGTTTCTTGGGCCTCAAAGAGGAGGTACTTTTAGCCCACGAGGATAACTGTTGGAATATCAAACGAACTCCAAACACGACAAAACTTGACAGGCGGGTTACACACAACAAAACAACATCGCATGACAAGTCTCACGCCAAACCGGAAACGTTACACGGCCAAACACAAAAGTAGGCCTCGGGGATGCCACGGACACGAGAGAGAGCGCCGGAACTCGAAACGGACAACGGGAAGGAACGAGTGGAGCCGGATGCAAACGACAACACAAATGCAATGCAATGCACATGACTACATGACATGGATGCATGCACACACGCACATGACAAAACGACGAAAACCCAAAAAGACGAAGAACCCGGAATGGAACTGATGAAGCCAAAGTTATATATTGCCAAAAAGGGAAAGTACTACATCCGAGGCATTGCAAACTCTCCTCTACTACGAAAAGATCTCGTCCCGAGATCTAGGACTGGAAGAAGGAAGGGTACTCGGAACGAAGGTGATCTTCTCGTTCCCACGTAGCTTCTCGGTCGGTATGGTGTGACCACTTGACTTTCAAGAACTTGATTGACTTGTTGCGGGTCTTGCGCTCGGTTTCTTCGAGAAGAGCAACGGGGTGCTCTCGGTAAGACAAGTCTTGTTGAAGATCAATCTCCTCAAACGAAATGGTGCGTTCAGGTGTCTTGAAGCACTTGCTGAGTTGAGACACGTGAAACACATCATGAACATTGGCGAAGTTGGGAGGGAGCTCAAGTTGATAGGCTAGATCGCCTCTTTTGCCAAGGATCTTGAAAGGGCCCACGTATCTAGGAGCAAGCTTTCCTTTGATACCGAATCTTTGGGTGCCTTTCATAGGAGAAACACGGAGATAGACATGATCCCCAATGTTGAAGGCCAAATCACGATGCTTGCCCGTCATAGTAGCTCTTCTGACGCGACTGAGCGGCCTTGAGATTCTCACGTATGACTTTGCACATTTCTTCGGCTTCTGAGATCAAGTCATTGCCAAGAAGTTGACGTTCACTAGTCTCGGACTAGTTGAGAGGGGTACGACACTTTCCGCCATAGAGGATTTCAAACGGAGCTTTGCCGACACTTGCTTGGAAGCTGTTGTTGTAAGAGAACTCGGCAAACGGAAGGCAATCTTCCCATTTCATGCCAAAAGATATGACACAGGCTCTGAGCATGTCTTCTAGAATCCGATTCACTCTCTCGACTTGACCACTAGTCTGAGGGTGAAATGCAGTGCTGAAACGGATCTTAGTGCCCATGGCAGACTGAAAGGAGTCCCATAACTTGGAAGTGAACAAACTTCCACGGTCTGAGGAGATAACTTGAGGAATGCCATGTAAGGACACAATTCTGGAAGTGTATAATTCTGCCAGCTGAGCTGCATTGATGGATTCTTTGACTGGAAGGAAGTGAGCGACTTTGGTAAGCTTGTCAATCACCACAAAGATAGAATCATTCCCTTTCTTGGACTTAGGAAAGCCAGTGACGAAATCCATTTCAATGTGGTCGAATTTCCACTCGGGAATAGGAAGAGGTTGGAGAAGACCGGCTGGACGTTGACGCTCTGCCTTCACTCTTCTGCAGACATCACATTCATTCACGAATTGGGCAATCTCCCTTTTCATGCGAGTCCACCAGTAAGATTGCTTGAGGTCTTGATACATCTTGGAACTACCAGGATGAATGGAAAGGAGGGAATCATGTGCTTCGTCCATTATGAGCTTCCTGAGATCACCTTTGGGAACCACAAGTCTGTCCTCAAAGAACAAGGTATCTCTCTCATCAACGCGATAGCACTTGTATTTGGGAGTACCCTTTGCAATACCATGTTTCACTTTCTGCACCATAGCATCACTGAGTTGGGCCTCACGGATATGATCTTCCAAGGTAGGAGCAACTTGAAGATTTGCAAGAAAGCCTTGCGGAACAACTTGGAGGTTGAGCTTCCTGAATGCTTCACAAAGCTCAGGCTGGAACGGCTTGATAAGGAGACTGTTGCAATATGCCTTTCTGCTCAGAGCATCTGCAATGACATTTGCCTTGCCAGGTGTGTATTCGATGCTAGGATCATACTCTTGGATCATCTCGACCCAACGAGTCTGGCGGAGGTTCAGATTCGGCTGTGTGAAGATGTACTTCAAGCTCTTGTGATCGGTGAAGATGTCGACTTTTCTGCCCAACAGAAGGTGTCTCCACGTAATCAAAGCGTGTACCACAGCTGCTAGTTCGAGATCATGTGTGGGGTAGTTCTTCTCACTTGGCTTCAGCTGACGAGAAGTGTATGCCACAATTTTCTTGTCCTGCATTAGCACACCACCAAGTCCTTGAAGAGAAGCATCACAGAATAATTCGTAGGGCTTGGACTCATCTGGAGGAGTAAGAACTGGAGCAGAGATGAGCTTTTCTTTGAGAGTTTTGAAAGCCACATCACAACCCGGAGACCAGTTGTACTTGTCATTCTTCTGCAGCAAGTTGGAGAGAGGCTTGGCAATCTTGGAGAAGTTCTCAACGAACCTTCTGCAATAGCTAGCAAGAACAAGGAAGCTTCGGAGTTGCTTGACGTTCTGAGGAGGTTCCCAGTTGACAATTGCTTCAACTTTCTCGGGGTTCATAGCAATACCGTCAGCGGAGATGATATGGCCCAGATACAAGACCTTATCGAGCCAGAATTCACACTTGGAGAACTTGGCATAGAACTTATGTTCACGGAGTCTGTCGAGAACCAGACGGAGGTGCTTTTCGTGATCTTCTTCGTTCTTGGAGAATACCAAGATATCATCCAGATACACAAGCACAAACTCGTTGGTATAGGGGTTGAAAATGTAGTGCATCATTCTCGAGAAGGTAGGTGGAGCATTAGCGAGGCCAAAAGACATGACTGTATACTCATATGAGCAGTAGCTCGTTCTGAAGGCAGTCTTGTGGATATCTTCTTCACGAATGCGAATTTGGTGATAACCCATTCGGAGATCGAGCTTTGAGAACATAGCTCCTTTGAGCTGCTCGAACAATTCATTGATGTTGGGGAGCGGATACTTGTTCTTTATTGTCTTCTTGTTCAATGGCCGGTAATCAACGCAGAGGCGCTCCGTGCCATCCTTCTTCTTGACAAATAAGACACCACAGCCCCAAGGAGACGTACTAGGCCTAATCAGACCCATACGCTCCTGTTCATCAAGCTGTTTCTTCAACTCCTTCAACTCTTCAGGAGAGAGCTTGTACGGACGCCGACATGCTGGCTCAGTACCAGGCTCGAGTTCAATGATGAATTCCACTTGACGGTGTGGAGGCATGCCTGGAAGTTCTTCAGGAAAAACGTCTTCGTATTCGTTAACCACCGGAATTTGAGAGATGGCATTAATCTCACCCTTGTCATTGAGAGAGAAAAGCCTGATTGTGTTATCCCGAGAGGCGAAGATAATCACGTCTTCATTAGGATGAGTAATCTTGACTTCCTTATTTGCACAATCAATTTGAGCATCATGATGAGAAAGCCAATCCATCCCGAGGATGAGGTCAATGTCGGAGTTGCCGAGAACAACCGGATTAGCCAGAAAGCGATAATCACCCATGCGAATAGATACATTTGGAGCAACTGAGTTGGAAGTCATTTGCAAACCTGGCGAAATAATCTTCAAAGGTCTAGGAATGATCTCCGAAGCCAATTCATGCTTAGCAACAAAAGGTCTTGAAATGAAGGACAACGATGCACCCGAATCAAACAATACTTTTGCAGGAAAAGAGTTAACTGAGAGGTTACCCAATATCACATCAGAAGAATTCTCCGCTTGCGCTGCATTCATCAGATTCACTCTTGCAGACTTTGGATTATGCTTGACAATAGCTGTGCTGACAGGTGGAGGAGGCGGAAGGCGCCTTGGGTTGGGGCACTTGTTAGCATAATGACCCTTCTGGCCACACTTGTTGCAGACCACTTCTGAGAGAGGACGGTAATGAGGAGCACTTGACTTGGAACCTTGAGACTGATTCTTTGACTGGTTGCTTGGGTTGGGTGGGTGGGAGAAACCACGGCCACCAAAGTTCTTGTTGTTGTTGTAGGGAGCTCGGATCACTTGAGGAGGTGGAAGCCAAAACTTCTGTTGCTTCGCGACCACTTGAGAAGATGAGGAGGAGTGAACAACGTCTTTGATCCTCTTGTTGGAAGCTTCCATCTTGAGCTGGGCTGCCTCTTGCTTAAGCGCCATGTTATAGAATTTGTCAAACTCATCAGGCTCGAACAAGGTGAGAGCAAGTTGGAGTTCATCCTTCATACCACCACGGAACTGATAGATCTTGCTCTTGGCATGTGGAATGTCTTGCTTAGCATAGCGGGCAAGGTTCTGGAACTTGACATTATATTGGTAGATAGTCATCGAGCCTTGCTTCAGGTTGCGGAATAGCTCACGCATACCCTCGATGACACTTGTTGGAATGTGGTGAGAGCGAAAGTCATTGCAGAAATCACCCCAGGAGATTTCACGCCATGCTCTAGAGTCTTTGTACTGCTTCCACCAATCAGCTGCTTGGTCCTTGAGTTGGAAGGCTGCAAACTTCACATAGTCCTCGGGCCTTACGTTGCTGCACTCAAAATGCTTCTTGATATCAGTAATCCAATCTTCAGCATCGATAGGGTCGACACAGTAACTGAAAGCCTTTGGTTGATTAGCCAAGAACTGGTTGAGCGTAACATGGTGCTGTTGGTTGAAGAAATTGCCTTGGTTCCCCTGAGCACCCTGATTTGCTTGATTTGCTTGCATTTGCTGCATCATCTGCATAAGCATCTGGGTATTCTGGTTTGTAGTCTGCATAATTGCTCTCCAGGCCTTAGACGGAGGAGGAGGGGAAGGAGGACGATCAGGAACCTCTTCACCCTCTGGGTTAGCGTGGGAACCTGTTTCGGAGCCATCCTAAAAGAGATGACCACCAATCGACCATTTGATTGAAAGAAGATATAAGCTGAAACAACGGCTAGAAATGCAACATAGTCTTCACAAGAATCATTCGAACAAGAGGAACGAATGAAATTCTCAGTTTAATGATAACAACAATCTTCACGAGAAGCCACTTGAGAGACAAAAGGTAAATAAGAAAAACAACAAGGTGCAGATAGAACAAATACAAGATAGGAGCTTCGTTCGACAAATTCGTGCTCGAAGCTTATGGAACGTGTTACGAAAGGGTTTTGCAATCCCCGGACCAGCATATCCAAGGACCCTTTAAGATGCAACTCTCGATCGAAACATCGGCCATAAAACCACTTCACTCAATGTAGAACCCCGAACTCCATAACCTACATTCGTTGGAAGAATGCCTACGAGCTACTGGATGAACCCACCTATTAATTTCCGAAAGTTTCCAGTTATGCAATCAGGTGTTGGGGATACAGGGGAAGCATCGCGCACTCAACTCTAATCCTATATCCAGCTGTATCCATCCTTCAACACATAACCAGTTGTTTTCGGAAACCGTCTACCTCGGACCTTCGAAACGCATCTACTATACAAGCTATGGCAATACTCCCGAACTACCTCCCCAGTACTGGGTGATGTCGGGGTTATCTTGCCACTAACCTTATAGGAGAGTTTTCGATGTCGGCCGTCTTAAGTATTCTAGAACTGCCGCGATATGTTTGTGACGACAATACCTCGGAGCTCAACTCCCCGGGACACTGCCACAGCCCCTAATGTCAGGAGGCATCGAGAACAATATTCTCGTCACAAAGACATCGAAACAATCCAAACAATACTCGCGAGATTCCTAAAAAAAATTTGGTGCAATTTTGAGAGTAGAAGAGGCAAGAGTAATCGTCAGGAGTCCTCACCAGAGTGAAAAGAGATGAGGAGAAAAGAAATCCTACTCTCCGATATAAATATGGGACCCAAAACATTTTTAAGTGTGTGCCTAGACTCAACCGTCAACGATTCGATCAAATAGTGGGGGCTTCTTGGTCGGAGAAGGCCTTGAATACCAACTTGTAATGCCTAGGATGGGACTATATCTCCTACGTGTCGAGGCACGACTTAAAGATATAATCCCATTCTGGAATGATCGCAAGTTTGGTACCTTTGCACATCTCATGTAAAAATAGGGATGAAAGCGGAAAAGATAGTTGGCTTACACTCGCCACGTCACACAATTCATTACATATCCAAACATCATTCAAATAAACATCACAACCCGTCTACGGGTGAAGATCCAAATGAAAGATACCAAACATAACATTAAACCACATGTCTGAATCGCCCCTAGTAGAAACCTCTACTGATCGTCGGGATAGTGCACATAGTAATGGTTACAGTCCTCGTCGTACTCCCAGTACAGTTCGGTGCCGTCACTTGAGTAGATCGCCTGAGTACCTGCATCTGTTGTGGTGGTAGAATCTGTGAGCCACAGAGGACTCAGCAATCCCGTTCCCGGGTAACACAACTATCCAAGCCTTGGGTGTGGAACAAGGCTGAAGAAAGAACAAGAGGTTGCAGCAGCACTAGCACTAACTTACGTAAAAGAGAGCGAGAAGAGAAGTGCCTCGGACGAAAGATGATCATGAAGTGATCCTAACTAAGCAGGTCAAACATAACCCCACCGTGTTCACTTCCCGAACCCCTTTCAGAAAATGACCGTCACGGTACTCACGCTGGTAGTGTGTTCTGAACATGGTGTCAAGTTTTCTACAACCGGATATTAACAAATTCCCATCTGCCACATAACCGCGGGCATGGCTTTCGAAAGTTCATAACCCTGCAGGGGTGTTCCAACTTGGCCCATGAAAAGCCCACAATCCGCGGAGTCGCAACTCCAAGGTGGGAAGGCCCGAGTATCCTCGGAATCCCATGCTCAAGATACTCCGACTAAGGTAAGGCTAATCCATCAAATCCTCCCGGCGTGCCGACACCCTGATAGTAGCCGCACGTATCTAGTCTCAGGCCACGACCGGATGAGTGCTACGTACAGATACCGAAGACCCCAGCGAACTGGGTGGCACCGCAAGTGGCTCTAGTTTGGACCAACACTCAAATCGAGCACTGGCCCAGGGGGGTTGATTAATTAATCCTCGGGTTAATTACTCCCTCGGCAATTTTTAGTTGTTTAGGCAAATAGTACCAATGTTGGGACTAGCTGGAAAAGGCTTAGCACTTAGCGGTTTATCAAGGGGGTGCCATAACCCCAACCGTGTGAGGAACGCATAATCAAGGAACATAACACCGGTTTATAAGGTTCCTAGGGCGGCATGAGTGGAACAAATCACCAAGCAAAAGGCTTATCCTTCCACCCATTACCAATATATAGATGATTTCATTTAATAATTAATATAGTGTGATATCCCAACAAGCTTCAACAAGAAGCAAGAATCTTCAATCTTCTCCTGCAACTAGCAAAGCTATAAGAGGGGCTGAGCGAAGCTTACTTAGCCAATCAAAGGTTTGCATAGGTAGGGTGGTTAGACAGATTCATGGTTACAATAGGAGGCTGACAGGAAAACATGGGCATCGAGGCAAAAGCTATAGAGCGAGACTTCTAGCAAAGGGGCAAAGATAGTAATGATATCCGGGTCAGGTCATCTTGCCTGTTGGATCGTCGATGGGATCGTAAGCGGGCTCCTCGTTCTCAACCTCGGTAGTAACCTCGTTCTCGTACTCGGTCTCGCCTTCTGGCTCTACTCAAAACAAAACACACGAGGCACAAAATCAACAAGATGCAATGCGCAAACCACAGGATGCATGACTGATGCACTAAGGAAGCACTACAGATGCACTTAGGAAGCACAGAAAGTCAACATAGGAAGCACAGAGGTACAACACAAGGAACACGACAATGTGCATCAAGCAAGAAACTACAAAACATGATAACAAGAGGATATTATGAATCTACATACAAAATCACACAAGTTTCATATAGGACTTGCTCAAAACGGAGCAACGGGCTAAAAGTTACACCCAAAACAATAAACATGCACAAGCTGAAATTAACAGCCACATAGCAACTTCGAAGCAAGAAATATATAGTCTACATCACTCAAACATCATGACAAGGAGCATGGACAGAAAGTAGACATACCCTATAACAAACAATTCCATTGGAGCATCTCCAAAGGAGGCATGGATCAATAGCAACAAGCTATGACATTTTGAACATGACAACAAAATCCTGACAACAGTAATTTATAGCAACTTGGGAGCAAGAGTTAAATATGCTACAGCCACTCAAATGAGCATGTGAGAGCATGAATGGATAGCCAACAACATATACAACAAGGAACCATCAAGAGTCACCCCAAAACTATCATGGATTTGTCTAGAACAACAAGCAAACATGGCATCTGGAAATTACAGATTCCAGACTTAGTGAAATTTCACTAAGTGTTAAAACAGCAGTAACATCATGGCATGTTTGTGAGCAAGTTTAAGTCACCTCAAAGCAAAACATGGCAAGTGGTTTGCACCACAGCAAAGTACACATGATGAGGAGTCCAAAACATATAAGCATGCATCAAGGGGACAACCACATCACTAGCAACGAGCTCCTCAACTAGGCACCTCGTAACAAGTTTAACAACATAACAGCCACAAGCACTTTTGCAAAGGAGATAAACATGGCAAGATGAAATCTATCATGCAAGCTAAAGCAACCAACATGTAGAGCATCTCATGATGAACATGTGGACATATCATTTGCATCATTTGGATAAACATGCACCAAGTTATCACATTGCAAACATGGCATGAAAACAACTAATACCAGCAGTTTATAACAAGTAGCACTCTTCTCATGAAGATTAAGACATCTAGATGATCTCAAACATGCATGGCACAATGGAACAAAACATAGTACATGTCACCACGATCATTTTGACATATCATACACTCAAAACGGACATGCACAGTAAAAGCTATCCACCTCACAAATATGCATCAAAAACTGAAAAACTGGGGACTTAGGGAAAAAAACGAGATCAACCTCCGAAGCGGGTCAACGGGCGGATCTGGGTCGTGGGTTAACGGGTCCACGCGGGTCAACGGATCCGGCGGAGCGGGCTAACGGGCCCTGCGGGCGCTGCGGATCTGGGCTTCGGCCCAGGAGAGCGCTGGATCGGGAGATCCGATCGGGGCTGCTCCCTCGATCTCCCAGCAGCGGCGGCCGGCTTCGAGCGACGCGGCGGCGCCCTGGCCCGACGAGAGGTGAGGGGCGGCCGGAGTAGGGGCCCGACCGGAGGCGAAGTGGCCGGAGGCGGCGCAGCCTTGCGCCGGCGGCGGCGGCTGCTGGGCCGGCGGCGAGGGCGGCGAAGGGCGGCAGGGCCGGTGCAGGCTGGCCGGCGAGGAGGGGCTCCGGCGGCGGAGAAGGGGCGCGGCAGCCGGCGGTGAGGAGCCGGGCTGCACGGGAGGTTGAAGACGACTCGGGCGCGGGGTCTCGGAAGCACGGCGCGGCTGAGTCGGAAGCACGGTTGCGGCGAGTCGGAAGCACTGGTGCGGCGAGGTCGGAAGCACGGCGTGTCAATGGTGGAAGCACCGCGCGTCAACGGTGGAAGCACCGCGCGGCAGAGGTGGAGACATTAGGGTTTTGGACGCAAAATTGGAGGGGGTGGACGTTTATATAGGCACAAGGAGCTAGGGTTGTCCAAATGAGGAGAGGTTTTTGGCCACGAGATCACAGTTGAACGGCCTAGATGAAGGGAAGGGTTTGAGTTGGGTTGGTGGGCTGTTGGAGGGGTTTTTTGGGCCTCAAAGAAGAGGTACTTTTAGCCCACGAGGATAACTTTTGGAGTATCAAACGAACTCCAAACGCGACAAAACTTGACAGGCGGGTTACACACAACAAAACAACATCGCACGACAAGTCTCACGCCAAACCGGAAACGTTACACGGCCAAACACAAAAGTAGGCCTCGGGGATGCCACAGACACGAGAGAGAGCGTCGGAACTCGAAACGGACAACGGGAAGGAACGAGTGGAACCAGATGCAAATGACAACACAAATGCAATGCAATGCACATGACTACATGACGTGGATGCATGCACACACGCACACGACAAAACGACGAAAACCCGAAAAGACGAAGAACCCGGAATGGAACTGATGAAGCCAAAGTTATATATTGCCAAAAAGGGAAAGTACTACATCCGGGGCATTACACAAAGCCGCTGAGGTT
Source organism: Secale cereale (assembly GCA_902687465.1). Taxonomy (NCBI): domain Eukaryota; kingdom Viridiplantae; phylum Streptophyta; class Magnoliopsida; order Poales; family Poaceae; genus Secale; species Secale cereale. The sequence goes on from LR738711.1 coordinate 294,214,492, forward strand.
AGTACAAGAAGGGCAAGGAGAAGAGTGCCAAGCCGCCGAGGTTAGCCACCCAAGGACTCTTTCCATGTCCGGGTAGGGAGAGCGAAGGTATTAGCACAACCTTGCAAAGAGGTTACATTATTGTCTATGGATTTTTCCCCTTTTTCTGGTTTAGCTTGTTGAATTTATTCATGCTTGCATTGAATTGTGCCTACACATGGATAGGTGAGAATAGATCAAGCAGAGCATGAAGTTTGAAACTTCTCAGACCTGGTTCCATGTAACAAGGTACTACCTTAGTGATTTCATAATAAAAAACTGAGAAGAACCACATAGTTGATCTTTATGCATGTTATTTTCTATAATGAAAAATACGCAAAAATCAGTAAATATGTTGGTGAAATTGTGGGTGTCATTTTCATTTGGTACCAAGGCTCCAAAATCTACCTTCTTTATAGTTATATATGTTTTTTTGCTAGCAGCCTTGTATTATCAGGGTGCGAATAAGTTCACATGTACGAAAACATTACGGTTGACTATGGATCGTTATCCTACTGATTGTGTTGCTATTCTTACCATAGAAAATTGCATCTAACAATATTATTTTTCTCCTTACAAGGTAGTAGTGGAAAATAAGCTCATGCTTTGGAGAATGTTGTGAATGCATATTATCTTGGGCGTGAGAAATTTCTATCGAAGGTATATATCTGGTATGTAACCCATTGCATATTATCTCGCAAGTAATGAAGTCATTTTAGCTAATAGAGTAATAAATAATCATACTGATAAGCGATTGTCATGGATTTAGTGGTCGGGTATATTGTGTTCTTTTATTTAGTTCAAGGGGAAGTTGTCTATGTATCAGTGCAACTTTTGTAATTTTGTGTCGTGAGGCTACACAAGGTATATCTTGCATGCCAGTGAGGTATGAAAACTTTACATTTATCATGGATTGAATTTTCCTGATGCCTTTATCTATCGAGATGATATTCTGCTCCAGTGTCATCTCTTTCCTTGGTGGTTGATTTTTCTATTTCCTTGTTCCATGCGCTAAATATCTTTTTGGCAGGTCCGCAGCTTGAAAGATCAGTATGGTGGTACCATTTAAACAATTATGTATGCTAAAGCCTCGCCTGATTGGTGACACAAAATAGAAATCCTTTCTCAATCGCCCTGCTACAGTTGCTAGAGAAAGATCAGTATGGTTGTACCACATCTGGACAATTGCAGATGTGAGTATAACATAATATTGTATCTTACACTTAAACCGTTGTTTTGTTCTTCACATTTAATTTATAGACCATAAGAAAGAGACAATGCTTGTTAGCCAATTTTTCTCCCTCTTTGCATATACTCTATTACTTGCACTTTTTTGCTTGGATATTATTTGCTATTTAGTCTTAAACATTTGACCTTCCAATGGTGGAATTCTGTTATATTGAGACACTGCAGTTCAAGTCATGTGGAGTTCCTTCAAATTTTGTCAAATTCATGCAAATTGAAGTTATATGTTCTGTGCCTCTGTATTTATCAAGACTACCTCTGCTTCTATGCTAAGACTTTGTGCATCCAACCATAAAAACACATGACAACCTCTGCTTCCCTCTATGAAGGGCCTATCTTTTATTCTTGTCTTATAAGTGTCAAGGTGAGATCCACCTTTCCTTTTTCATTTTATCCTTTGGCAAGCACACTGTGTTGGAAAGATCCTGACATATATACCCACTTGGATGTAAGTTTTCATGATCTATTACTGTTGACATTACCCTTGAGGTAAAAGGTTGGGAGGCAACACCATAAGCCCCTATCTTTCTCTGTGTCCGATTAAAACTCCATAAACATAAGTATTGCGTGAGTGTGAGCAATTGTGAAAGACTATATGTTAGTTGAGTATGTAGGCTTGTTGAAAAGCTCTTATATTGACTCTTTCTGATGTTATGATAAATTGCAATTGCTTCAATGACCGAGATCATAGTTTGTTGGTTTTCAATGAAGTTTATGATTCATGCTTGATATTGTGAATGAATTGTTACTTTAGCATAAGAATCATATGACAATATACATATATGTTGCTGTTATGAGAATGATCATGATGTCCTCATGTCCGTATTTTGTTTTTATCGACACTTCTATCTCTAAACATGTGGACATATTTTTCAATATCGGCTTTCGCTTGAGGACAAGCGAGGTCTAAGCTTGGGGGAGTTGATACGTCCATTTTGCATCATGCTTATATGGTGATATTTATTGCATTATGGGCTATTATTATATGTTTTGTCACAATACTTATGCCTTTTCTCTCTTATTTTACAAGGTTTACATGAAGAGGGAGTATGCCGATAGCTGGAATTCTAGGCTGGAAAAGGAGCAAACCCTGGAAACCTATTCTGCACAACTCCAAAAGCCCCGAAACTTCAGAGAACTCCGTTTCAGAAAATATAAAAAATATCTGGCGAAGGAAGACCACGAGGGGCGCCACCTGCTGTCCACGAGGGTGCGGGCACGCCCCCCTGTCTGGGTGCGCCCCCTGTCTCGTGGGCCCCTCGAAGGCCCCCGATGCCCATCTTCTACTATATGAGGTGTTTTGACCTGGAAAAAAATCATAAGGATGCTTTCGGGACCACACGCCGCCGTCTCGAGGCGGAACCGAGGCGGAAACCAATCTAGGGCTCCGGCAGAGCTGTTCTGCCGGGGATACTTCCCTCCGAGAGGGGGAAATCATCATCGCCGTCATCACCAACAACTCTCCCATCTTGGGGAGGGCTATCTTCATCAGCATCTTCACCAGCACCATCTCGTCTCAAACCCTAGTTCATCTCTTGTATCCAATCTTTGTACCCAACCCCCAGATTGGTACCTATGGGTTGCTAGTAGTGTTGATTACTCCTTGTAGTTGATGCTAGTTGGTTTATTTGGTGGAAGATCATATGTTCAGATCCATTATGCATATTAATACCCCTATGATCATGAACAATATTATGTCTTGTGAGTAGTTACTTTGGTTCCCGAGGACATGGGAGAAGTCTTGCTATAAGTAGTCATGTGAATTTGGTCTTCGTTCGATATTTTGATGAGATGTATGTTGGCTCTCCTCTAGTGGTGTCATGTGAACGTCGACTACATGACACTTCACCATTATTTTGGCCTAGAGTAAGGCATTGGGAAGTAATAAGTAGATGATGGGTTGCTAGAGTGACAGAAGCTTAAACCCTAGTTTATGCGTTGCTTCATAAGTGGCTGATTTGGATCCATATGTTTCATGCTATGGTTAGGTTTACCTTAATACTTCTTTTGTAGTTGCGGATGCTTGCATTAGAGGTTAATCATAAGTGGGAGGCTTGTCCAAGTAAGGACAGCACCCAAGCACCGGTCCACCCACATACCAAATTATCAAAGTACCGAACGCGAATCAGATGATCGTGATGAAAACTAGCTTAACGATAATTCCCATGTGTCCTCGGGAGCACTTTCCTTCATATAAGAGTTTGTCTAGGCTTGTCCTTTGCTACAAAAAGGATTGTTCCACCTTGCTGCACCTTATTTACTTTTACCTTTTGTCGCTTGCTACCAATTACCTTATCACAAAACTATCTGTTACCAATAATTTCAGTGCTTGCAGAAAATACCTTGCTGAAAACTGCCTATCATTTCCTTCTACTCCTCGTTGGGTTCGACACTCTTACTTATCGAAAGGACTATGATAGATCCCCTACACTTGTGGGTCATCATGGAGCAAGGGGAGGAGGCGGCGGGGAAATGATTTACTGCCCCTCATGTTTTTATAGGTCAATAAAAGACCAAGAGTCCCCTCGCCTCGCCGTGTAACTCTTTGGTTTCGTAATGCATTGTGCCGTTATTCGCGCATTTATAAATCAACTTGTTGATGATATCCCATATTACCCGGGACACGATCTCAGTATTGATGAGACATGCTAATAAGGGGTGGCCTCAGCCCACGAACCGTTTCCATGATAACTGCTTCAAGCCCATGATAGGGTATGACGGTTCAGTAAAAGCTGTCAGGGGTTTGAACCCTTTTCTCGATAAGTCCATGTGGCAAGTATTCAAGACTAAGTTAACTTAAGATTTCAGACGGAGAGGGAAGCGTTTGTAAAAAGGAACCCAATACTCTCCTTGACAAGAATAAGGTTTCAAACATATGGTCAGAAGGGTCTTCTTTAATAGGATACCTGATAATATATAAAATGGTTAAGGACTTGTGATTCAATACAAATTGCTAAAGGGATAACTCACCTGCCAAGCCTAAGATGTCGAGCTGCAGACACTAACCCAAAGACATTGGCCCAAGGATGGAGTAGTTGTCCTCAACTTTGAGGACTAGTTCAGGGGCTACTGACGGTGTCATGGACTAGGGGGGGGGGGGGTGCTAACCTATACGACCCATAGTCCACGGCCGAACTCACGACCCACCAATCATTACAAGGAAGGACTCCGGAAGCCATGAACCTCGGTGTGATCAAGATGGAAACCTCTGAAGACTTGGCATGTAATTCAAGGACAGCTCAGTAACCGGCACATTGACAACTGACCATATGTGTAACCTAGGTACCCCTAGTGTATATATAAGGCAAGGGGTTTAGTCTTTAGAGGCACGATTACTAGCCTTAGGGTTTAGAACATAATCATACGCTCTTGAGGTAGATCATCTCGTACTCTGTACTCCATCACATCATTATAATCAAAGCAGGGCATATGGTTTTACCTCTTCAAGAGGGTCCAAACCTAGATAAACATCATCTCTCGTTTCCCCTTGTTTTACCATTGTTCCTAGACCACCAGCTCGGGACCCCCTACCCATGATCCACCAATTTTCACATCGACTACACTCTCTCCCCCGGTGGCGCCAGAGTCCCGCTGGGGTAATCATTGTGACGGCAATGATCTCCATCAACTTCACCGTTATCATCACCATATTTCTGCCTCTCAGTGCAACAGTGTACTATCACTCACCCCGCTATAATCCCTACTTAAACATGGTGTTTGATTTCTATGGGTTAACTGTGATATGCTATGGTTAATATGAGTTGCTTTTTTTATTATGGTGCTGTCCTATGGTGCTGTTGTCTAGGATTCCTGCTGTAGGGTGTTGCAATATGTTAATGATTTGCTTATAGTGGGTTGCGGGAGTGATAGAAACCTAAAACCAAGTTCATGAGTTGTTTCAAATGGGATTAAAGGGGATTTTTCACTTAATGATATGGTTAGGTTTTACCTTAATGAATCTTTGGTAGTTGCAGATGCTTGCTAGAGTTTCAATCATAACTACATATGATTCAAGTACGTAAAGTATGTTATCTTAGGCCTCTTCCTCATAAGTACTCCCTCCGTCCGAAAATACTTGTCATCAAAATGGACAAAAAAGGGTGTATCTTGAACTAAAATACATCTAGATACATCCCCTTTTATTCATTTTTATGACAACTATTTCCGGACGGAGGGAGATGATGAGTATGACTATCATTTCATATCCAATTGCCCAGGGACAATCCTTTTCTGTATTGTTCTCTTACAAGTCAATAACTAACCATTATTTTCACATTCTTTATTATTTTGCAAAGCTACCTTTTCATTCCCGCAAAGTACTTATAGTTTTATTTCTTGTTCTAGGTAAAGCACATGTTAAGTGTGCGTAGAGTTGTATCGGTGGTCAACATAACTTGAGGGAATATTAATTATACCTTTAGATCCTTGTTGGATTCGACACTCTTAATTATCAAAAAGCCTACAACTGATCTCCTATACTTGTGGGTGCATTTAATTAACACGTATAAATACTGACATAACAAACGATAAATCACATACTCATATTATATTTAATTATAATATAGGTTTTTTTATCTTTTTGAAAAAGGAAACTAGAAATGATAATGACAATGAAATAAAAAACTCATATCATATTTTTTTCATTATTGTAAATCCATTCCAATCAAATATTGAATAATCAAATTCTTCAATTCAAATTCAAAGTTTTCGAGACCTTTAAAAAAGTGGATTAATCGAACGAGGACAAAGAGAGAGTCCCATTCTACATGTCAATACTGACAACAATGAAATTTCTAGTAAAAGGAAACTGTTATCACACACACAATTTTGATTTCTAGATGGATATTCTAGTTTCTCTCAAATACTTCTTTACCCTAAGGATAAGGAAAAAACTCCTTGATCTCTTCCAAAAAGGCGTTCCATTTGTTTGTGACGATGATTGCACAAAAGCCTTTGAAATACTTAAGAAAGCTTTGATCACTTCTCCTATTGTTCAACCACATGATTAAAATTTATCCTTTGAAATTATGTGTGGTACTAGTGACTTTGCTATAGGTGTTTTCGTGGTCAAAGAGTTGATAAGAAATTGAAGGTTCTTCATTATGCTAGTAAGAACTTGAACAATGCTCAGAAAAATTATGCTCCTACCGAGAAAGAATTTCTAGTAGTTGTGGTTGCTTGTCATAAATTTAGATCTTACATTGTTGATTCTAAAGTTACTATTTACATTGATCATGCTGCTATTAAGTATATTATGGATAAGAAAGATGCTAATCCTAGGTTGATTAGGTGGGTCCTTTTACTACAAGAGTTTGATTTGCATATTGTTGATAGAAAGGGAGTTGATAATCCCGTAGCTGATAATTTTTTAGGGTGGTAATTATTCTTGATGACCCAATACCGGTGAATGACAGTTTTCCTGATGAGCAATTATCTATTATTAATTCTTCTTCCTCTCGTGATAACACTTGATAGGCTGATTATGCCAATTACATTGTTGCTAACTATATGCCACCTAGCTATACATATTAGGAAAATAAAGAAAATATTCTTTGACTTGAGACATTGCTTTTGGGATGACCCACATCTATATAAAGGAGTAGATGTTATTATTAGACATTTTATAACTGAGCATGAGCAGGAAAAAATCTTGAGGAAGTTTTACTCCGATACATATGGAGGACACCATGCTGGAGACATAACCGCACACAAGGTATTGAAATCCATATTTTATTACCCTACTCTTTTGAAGGATGCACATAAGTTTGTCCTTTTTTTGTGATGAATGTCAAAGAGTTGGAAATATTTAGTAGGCTTCAGGAAAGGCCTATGAATTATTCACTTGTTATTGAAACATTTGATGTTTGGAGTTTTTATTATATGGGACCTTTTCCTTCGTAGCATGGGTACACTCATATACTAGTTCTTGTTGATTATGTTACTAAGTGGGTACAAGCTATTCCAACTAGTAGTGCTAATCATAAGACTTTTATTAAAATGCTTAAATAGGTTATCTTTCTGAGGTTTGGAGTTCCTAGATATTTAATGACTCATAGTGGTTCACATTTTATTCGTGGTGCTTTCAGGAAAGTATTAGCTAAATATGATGTAAACCATAGAGTAGCATCACCTTATCTTCCTTAGTCTTATGGGCTAGTAGAATTCAGTAATAGAGAGATAAAATTAATCTTGTTAAAGATTATTAATAGATCTAGAAAGAATTGGTCTACAAAACATGATAATGCACTCTAGCATATAGAACTGCTTATAAAAATCCTACGGATATGTCCGCTTATAAAATGGTTTTATGGAAAAGTTATCATTTACCTCTTGAGTTAGAACATAAAGCCCATTGGGCAGTTAAAGAACTTGATTATGAATATAAACCTGCTAGTGAAAAGAGGTTATTTGATATAAGTTCTCTGGATGAGTGGAGAAGGAAAGCTTGTGAAAATGTCAAATTGTTTAAGGAAAAAGGTTAAAAGATGGTATGATAAAAGAATTCAGAAATGCGAATTTAATATTGGTGACACGGTAATTTTGTACAAGTATCGTTTTAGACATTTTGCAGGCATGATAAAAGAATTTGGAAATGAGAATTTAATATTGGTGACACGGTTATTTTGTACAAGTCTCATTTCAGACATTTTGCAGGTAAACTTCTCTCCAAATGGGAAGGACCCTATGTCATCGAAGAAGTTTACCATTTAGGAACCATCTAGATTAATGATGACAAAGGAGAAAAAGAAAGGTGGTTAATAGGCAAAGACTTGAAAATTATACTGCAGGTAATCCCATTAACATTGATTAAGATGATATTCAAGTAATTACACGGGAACAATACATATAAGAGATGTCCCCAAACGCTCTACAATTCTAAAAAAGGGATAGGTACGTGCTACGGTAAGTAAATTGACTCCAAAAATTACATAATAATACTTTATCTCAGTTCTGGAATAAATAAATAATTATGAAAAGAAGAAACATCTCAGGGAGTCCACATGGGACCTACAAACCAGGGGGCATGCCCTGGTGGCTTGTGGGCCTCATGTGCACTTTCTCGACTCTATTTTCTTCTCGAATACTTTACCTGCAAGATAAAAATCCATTATATATATATCACATATATATATCGTGATGTTTTGACCTCTATATCACATGTTTTCCTCCTATTTTTGTTTTGAGTTGTTTTCTATCAGGATTTTGGGCTCTAGATCATCATGTCTTCCTCCTCCTCCAACAATGTGGGTGATGATGCTTGGCTCCTGCAGATAAATCTTGAGAGGGAGCTGATGGGATACATCATGATGAAGGGTCAGGGGCTCCTTGGAAGTCCAGGCACTGGAGTCCGGGCAAGGGACTTTGGCCAGCATCTCCACTAAGCCAAATCCATGCAGGGCCTTGAAAACGACAAGAATTCATATTGGTCTCACAAGGTATTAGAGGGCTCCATTCCAAAGAGACCCTCAGGCAAGTTACATGGAAACAATTTTCACAATTTGATTCACAATTATCAAGTTGAGAATACTTATTGTATGCATATACGCTCCAATTCGGACACTCATCCAAGTAAAAGTGATGTAGGGAAAAGTTGAAGGCGGACTGAAAAAAAGGACATAATAATTGAAGTGAAGAATAATGCCACTATGATTCAACACGTGCTTCGTGAGATTCAAGGTCTAACCGAGATTTTGTTGAACTCCATCAAGGAGGACAAGCCCGCCACTCATCACCACCATCATTGAAGAAGGAAACTTGAATACTCGGGTATGGGAACCACCCTTTGCTTGTTCCAAGTTCGGGTGAGGTGCCCTGATATTGTATCACCCCCACTTTTACCATTATTATCTATGTTAGTTCGATCTTTAGTATTTCGTGACCTAGAAAGAGTATTAGTACAAAGTAGTTTTTGAGTGCTTGTTTCGTCCTCGTGCTGTCGATGTAATCTATAATAAATATTAGTATGAGTATCTTTTGCTTTTATTGCTTTGCATCAATCTTTGCAAAATAAATTTCATGTGGTTATCCCATGTGTAGTAATGACTTCACCTGAGCGGTGTGGATGGTAAAATTTATTGAAGGTTAACAAACATAGCATTGATCATTTAGACAATTCATGAAAGAATAATCAAGGAAGATAGATTTCACAGGCAAATACACTATATTGGACACCTTTTATGATTGTGACCACATTAATTATTTCCAAACATGATCAAATAGTTAATATTGGACAAGGAAGACAACATAATGAGTTATATTTGTTTATATTTGCATAGAAGTTATATTGTCATGGATCCTCCAAAATGTGGTGCTTGTTTATAATTTTTGCTAGCCAAAACTTCCATACTAAGTAGAGATACTACTTGTGCATCCAAATACCCTCAAACCCAGTTTCTTGTCATGGGAGTCCACTATATCTACCTATGGATTGAACAAGATCCTTCAAGTAAGTTGTCATTGGTGCACCAATAAAATGTTCTCTTAAATATGTATGGTCTTTTATTCGAATGTAAATAAGATTTGTAGATCTTATGATGGTGAAGTAATAAAAGTGACATAATGCTTAATAAAGTTCACAATCGTAAGGGGCAATATAAAGTGAGGTTCCTTTGCTTTAAGAGTTTGCACATCCTAAAATCAAAAAGCGCATGCCAACCTCTACTTCCATCTGTAAATGGCCTATCTTTTAATATTTAAGTTTTACTTTTATGCAAGAGTAAAAATATTTGCATCTATTCTAACCTTAATTATTCTCCGCTTGGCAAGCGACATGTGGTGCAAAAAGATCCAGACACATATATCCAGTTGAATATATATGATCATGAGTTATTATTGTTCACAATTATCCCCACAGTAAGTAAGTTGGATAGTGACATTTTGAACCTCCATCTTCCTTTGTGTTCAGTGGAAATGGTTTGCTCTAAAAATATGCATTGAGTACCAACTATAATTAGAAGATTGTATGGTAGTTTAGCATGCGAATTTTGATAAATTAAAGCTCTTACATAGACTCTTCTAGAAAATATGATGAATTTTCATTGTTTTAATGACTGGGAACATAGTTTGTTAGTTTCCAAGAGATTTTATACTTGTGGATAGATTATTACTTGCTCATAAGAAGTTTTATGAATATCAATTACTATTATAATGACGAAAAATGTGAATGGTAGTTGACCACCATGGCGGGTGATATGTCCATTTTGCATCATGTTTTCCTACTATTATATATTATGTTTTCGGTCATTATTTCGTTTTATGATACTATTCTTATGCCTTTTCTCTCTTATTTTGCAAGTTTCACATGAAGAGGGAGATTGTGGGTAGCTGGAATTTTGGACCGGAAAAGGCTACCACGGATATAGCCTTTTCGCACAACTCCAATCGACCTAAAAATTTACAGAAAATTGTTCTGAAATATATAAAAATATTGGCAAAATAAATACCAGGAGAGGTCCACTAGGGAGCGAGAAGCTCAGGGGGTGCGCCCTACCCCTGGGTGTGCCCTACGAGCTTGCAGGCCCCCTAGCAGGCCTCCGGTACCCATCTTTTGCTATATGATACTATTTTCCCTAGAAAAAAAACAAAGGAAGACGTACGGGATGAAGCGTGGCCATCTCGAGGCGGAACTTGGGCAGGAATTTTTTTGCTCTCCGACGAATCGATTCCGCCGGGAAACTTCCCTTCGGAAGGGGGATATCGAAGCCATCGACATCACCAATGATCCTCTCATCACGAGAGGACCAATCTTCATCAACATCTTCACCAACACCATCTCATCTCAAACCCTAGTTCATCTATTGTATTCAATCTTTGTCCCAAAACCTCAGATTAGTACCTGTGGGTTGCTAGTAGTGTTGATTACATCTTGTAGTTGATGCTAGTTGGTTTATTTGGTGGAAGATTATATGTTCAGATCCTTAATTGTATTCAATACCCCTCTGATCTTGAACATGAATATGATTTGTGAGTAGTTACTTTTTCTTGAGGACATGGGAGAAGTCTTGTTATACATAATCATGTGAATTTGGTAGTTGTTCGCTATTTTGATGATATGCATGTTGGTGCTTCCTTTGGTGGTGTCATGTGAACGACGACTACATGAAACTTCACCATACTTGGGCCTAAGGGAAGGCATTTTGGAATAATAAGTAGATGATGGGTTGCTAGAGTGACAGAAGCTGAAGCCCTAGTTTATGCATTATTCCGTAAGGGCTTGATTTGATCCATATGTTTCATGTTATGGTTAGATTTATCATAATTATTCTTTCGTAGTTGAGGATGCTTGCGAGAGGGGGTAATCATAAGTGGGATGCTTGTTTAAGTAAGAAAAGCACCCAAGCACTAGTCCACACACATATCAAATTATCAAAGTAGCGAACACGAATCAAATAAACATGATGAAAGTGACTAGACGATAATTCCCATGTGTCCTCGAGAATGATTAGCTTTATATAAGAGATCGTTCCGTCTTGTACTTTTTTATAAAAATGATTGGGCCACCTTGCTGCACCTTGTTACCGTTGTTAATTGTTACTTGCTACAAATTATCCCACTACAAAACTATTTGTTAATGTTATTTCAGTGCTTGCAAAAAATACCATGCTAAAACGACCTGTTATTTCCTTCTGCTCCTTGCTGGGCTCGAGACTCTTACTTGTCGAAAAGACTACGGTTGATCCTTTATACTTGTGGATCATCAAGACTCTTTTATGGCACTGTTTCCACGGGG
>LR738711.1:294226598-294242637 GCA_902687465.1 Secale cereale
GAAGCGCCTTTGCTCGGTGAAATTTGGTAAGGAACGAATTATATTACATGCTGAAATTTATTGTCACTATGGAAAATAATCCTTTGAGGGGTTTGTTTGGGGTATCTTCACCTCGACCGGAAGCAATAAGAGTTGCTCCTTGATATTTGTGGACCGAGTGAGTAATTTCTCGAAGAGGAGAGGATGATGCAGCACAACAAAGGTAAGTATTTCCCTCAGTTATGAAACCAAGGTTATCAATCTAGTAGGAGAACCGAGGAAATTATGTAAGGGGCACCTGCACAAAAACAACAAATCCCCGCAACCCGACGCATAGAGTGGTTGTCAACCCCTCTTTTGGTAAGGTAGTATGATAAAAGATAATTTGATAGATGCAAATAAGATGAAAGAAAATAAAACGCAACAAGGTATATTTGGGTTTTTGATAATATAGATCTGAAAATAAAATAGGCAGATAGTGGAAAACATGAATAGCAATATAGATCTGCAAGTATATGATGGGAAATAGACCCCGGGGCCGTAGGTTTCACTAGTGGCTTCTCTCGAGAAAATAGCATATAGTGGGTAAACAAATTACTTTTGGGAAATTGATAGAAAAGCGAATAGTTATGACGATATCCAAGACAAATGGTCATGTATATAGGCATCATGTCCAAGATTAGTAGACCTACTCCTGCCTGCATCTACTACTATTACTCCACACATCGACCCTATCCAGCATGCATCTAGTGTATTAAGTTCCAAAAAGAAACATAGTAATCACTTAAGAACGATGACATGATGTAGACAAGATATATTCATGTAGGAATAGACCCATTATTTTATCCTTAATGGCAATGATACATGTGTGTCATGTCTCCTTTTGTCACTAAGATTGAGCACTACAAGATCGAACCCATCATAAAGCACCTCTTCCCGTTGCAAGATAAATCAATCAAGTTGGCCAAACAAAACTGAAATATGGAAGAAGAAATATGAGGCTATAATATTCATGTATGGATATAATTGCAAATACATCTGATCATAAACTCACAATTCATCAAATCCCAACAAACACACCACAAAAGAGTTACATCAAACAGATCTCCGAAGAGAACATTGTATTGAAGATCAAAAAGAGAGAAGAAGCCATCTAGCTACTACCTACAGACCCGCAGGTCTGTGGTAAACTACTCACGCATCATCGAAGAGGCACCAATGGAGATGATGAATCCCTCCGTGATCGTGTTCCTCTCCGGCGGAGCACTGGAAATGGGGCTCTAGATTGGATCTCGTGGTTCCGGAACTTGCGGTGGTTGTAACAATTCCCCCTGACTCTTTTAGGGTTTTTGGAATATCTGAGAATTTATAGAGCTGAGAGGTACTGGAAAGGACTCCCATGGGCCCCATGGTCCATCAGGGTGCGCCTGGGCCTCCTGGCGCGCCCGGGTGAACCGTGGGCCCCATGAGTCTCCCCTCGTGCACTTATTTGGCCCTCCGGATGTCTTCTAGTCCAAAACAATCTCGAAAAACTTTTGTTGCATTTGGACTCCGTTTGATATTGATATTCCGCGAAGTAAAACACACACAAAAAACAACGACTAGCACTGGGCACTATCTCAATAGGTTAGTCCCCAAAAATGATATAAAAGTGCTAGAAAATGATTGTAAAACATCCAATAATGATAATATAACAACATGGAAGAATAAAAAAAATTATAGATACGTTGGAGATGTATCAGCATCCCCAAGCTTAATTCCTGCTCATCCTCGAGTAGGTAAATGATAAAAACATAATTTTTGATGTGGAATGCTGCCTAACATGTTCATCATATTATTTTCTTTGTAGCATAGACATATGGACTTTTATATGATTCAAAGCAGTAGTCCATAATTTGACATGAAGACTTTAATACTCAAGCAATATCAACAAGCAACAATGTCTTTCAAAATATCAATGCTAAAGAAATTTTTCCCTAGGCCATTATGCTCAATCATTGATCCATTCATGCAAGACATCCAAATATTAGCTACATCCAATGCTCAAGTGTGATAATAGTGTTCCGTAGTTGGTGCTTTATAAGAGAAGACGAGACCCAATAAAAAATGCATAAAAGTAAATAGATAGGCCCTTCACAGAGGGAAGTAGGGATTTGTAGAGGTGCCAGAGCTCAAAGCTTATTAAGAGATAAAACTATTTTGGGTGGCATGCTTTCCTCGTCAGCAAAAATGACTAAGAGTTCCCAATATCTTCCATGCTAAATAAATCATCAACGGTTCCCAAACATAAAATAAAGTTTATTTCCTTTCCACCATTCTTCCACAATCCATGGCTAGCCGAATTCACGGGTGCCTTCCATAATAACACATACCAATGAATTTATTTGTAGTATTTTTTTTTGCATTTAGGGACTGGGCATCCCTATAACCGCCACACTCTTGTGCAATGACAAGTGAATAAGCACTCATCTTGAGAATAACCTACTTAGCATGGAAAGTATTGACCATCCCTTATCGCTTCATGAGCGGTACTGGCACACAAAAGAGAAATTTATTTCAAAAATTAGAGTTGGCACATACAAATTTGCTTAGGAAGGCATGGAAATACCGCATATAGGTAGGTATGGTGGACTCATTTGGCACAACTTGGGTTTTAGGATTTGGATGCATAAGCAACATTCCCGCTTAGTACAAGTGAAGGCTAGCAAATAGATTGAGAAGCGACCAACCAAGGAACGAAAACCATCATAAAAGAACATTAAACATAACTAACATCGAATAATGCAACACATGTAGAATATAATTTCATTGCATAATTATCGACTTGGCATGCTTGCGTAGGGAATCACAACCCTTAACACCATTATTCATACTAAAGCATAATTACTCACCAACATAACTCACATATTAGTATCATCATATCGCAAAGCTATTGCAAGGAATCAAGTTTAATGTCCAATGATCTTCATGAAAGTTTTTATTATAATTTCTCTGGATATCTATCACTTTGGGACCAATTTCTGTTACAGCATATTGCCATTGCAAATAACCAGCTCTCAAACAAATTTAAGTGAAGAACGAGAGCACAAGTTTCTTTAAAGTTTCATCTATCAAAATAATATAAGTGAAGCATGAGAGAAAATTTCTTCATAATTTCTACTAACTCTCAAAATAATCTATGTGAAGCATGTGGGCATATTTCTTCAAAATAACAGCACCACCGTGATCAAAAAGATATAAGTGAAGCACTAGAGCAATTCCATAGTTCTAAAATATTTAAGTGAAGCATAAAGAGCGATTCTCATAAATCATAACATAATTTTGGCTTCCTCAAATAGGTGCGTCCAACAAGAATGACTGTGACAAATTAAAAATAAAAACAAGCAAATACAAATATAGTACAAGACACTCCAAGCAAAACTCATGATATGTGACGTATAAAAATATAGCTCCAAGTAAAATAATGATGGTCGTTAGAAGAAAAAGGGGATGCCTACCGGGGCATACCCAAGCTTAGTTGCTTGATACTTCTTAAATATTTCCTTGTGGTGCCATGGCATCCCCAAGCTTAGGATCTTTTCACTGCTTATTCCTTCATCCACCGTGATCTCATCCAAAACTTGAAAACTTCAAGCACACAAAACTTAAAAAAACCTCGTGAGATTTGTTAGTATAATAAAAATGATCTTTACTATAAATAATGTAGAAAAACCATTAAAAGTTTGTTATTAAATTATACCCATTGCATTCTAACTTTACCATGGCATATACCCCCGATACAAACCATAGATGCATCAAAATAAAGACATAATGCAGCGAAAATTGAATCTGTCAAAAAGAGAACAGACTGTAAAGACGTAATTTTTAGTCATACTTCTGTAACTCTAAAATTCTTAAAAATTAGGAAAACATGGGAAATTTTTATATCTATTATGTGTAAACATTTCAGCAATTGGTCACGCGCCAGCAAATGACAACAATTCTGCCACTGGACGGGAAAATTTCTGTTGATGCACCGAATCAAATCAACTCTCACCCAAATCAACCCAAAGGCTTTTCTTGGCATAAACACTAATTAAAACACCAAAAACACAATCATTACAGAAGTAATAATGTGTATCTTTTAAAAAACATAATAAAAACCAAAAGCAGAAAGATAACTATTGGGTTGCCTCCCAACAAGCGCTATTGTTTAATGTCCCTAGCTAGGCATAATGCATATATTTTACGTGTTGTCATCTTTGTGGGTGGATCCATAAGTTGCCCTCACGATTGATTCACATGGTAGTTTAATCTTAGTTCTAGGGAAGTGTTCCATACCCTTTCTCAGTGGAAACCGAAACTTGATATTCCCTTCTTTCATATCAATCACGGCACCTATAGTGCGTAAAAAACGGTCTACCAAGAATAATTGGATAAGACGGATTTCAATCAATATCAAGAACAATAAAGTATATGGGCACATAATTTCTATTTGTAAGAAAGAACATCATTAATTCTTCCCAAAGGCTTTTTCATAGTAGAATCCGCCAAGTGCAAATTAAGAGAACCTTCTTCCAAACTCGTAAGACCAAGCACATCACATAGAGATTTCAGAATTGTGGAAACACTAGTACCCAAATCACACAAAGCATAGAACTCATAATTTTTTATCTTGATCTTGATAGTAGGTTCCCATTCATCATATAAGTTTCTAGGAATTGAAATCTCTAGTTCTAGTTTTTCTTCCAAAGATTTCATTATCGCTTCGGCAATATGTTTAGTAAAAGCTTTGTTTTGTTCATAAGCATTGGGTGAATTAATCATAGATTGCAGCAAAAAAATACACTCAATAAAGGAGCAACTAACATAATTAAAGTCGTTGTAATCTGAAAGAGTGGGCACATCACTAGTTAAAGTTTTTACCTCTTCAAACCCACTTTTCTCACCTTTTTCAACAAGATTTTCACCCTCCAAATCATGGGAACGCCTTCTAGCTAAAGTTGACTCTTCTTCAGTTCCCTTGTCATAAATTTTAGCATTACTAAACAAGGAATCAATAGAAGAAACATCAATCATTTTAACTTCATCATTGTTACAAAAGCAATCGGGAAACACTCTTTCTAAAATTCTCTTTTAGCTCTAAGCATAGCGGTTGTTTTCTTACTTTCATCTATAGAAACATATAAATCTTTGATTGATTCATTGATGTAAATTTTAGGTGGAATTTTTTTAATCTTGAGATTTTCTACATCATGCGAAATTCTATCAATTCTTCTAGCCATATCAACAATTTTACTCAGCTTTTTTTCTATCGTAGTGTTGATTTTTTTGTGCGCTGATAAATTATTTAATATTATTCTCAAGATCATAGGGCATCCTATTAATATTATTATAAGAATTACCATAGGAATTGCCATAACTATTAGAGGAATTTCCAGGAAACGACCTAGGATTAAAATTACCCCTATAAGCATTATTATTGAAGTTGTTTCGCGAGACAGAATTCATAGCTATGGGGTCATTATTTTTCTCAATCAGGGTAGACAAAGGCACATCATTAGGATCAATATGATCATTTTTACTAGCAACCAACTTCATAAGAGCATCAACTTTGTCATTTAAAGTGATAATTTCTTCAACCGAATTAACCTTTTTACTAGTAGGAGCTCTTTCGGTATGCCATTGCAAATAATTAGCCATAATATTATCAAGCAATTTAATAGCTTCACCCAAAGTAATCTCCATAAAAGAACCACCCGCGACGGAATCCAAAAGATTTCTAGAGACAAAATTCAACCCTGCATAAAAGTTTTGTATGTTCATCCAAAAATTTAAACCTTGAGTTGGAAAATTTCTTATCATCAACTTCATTCTTTCCCAAGATTGGGCAACCCGTTCATGCTCAAGTTGCTTAAAATTCATGATTTGAATTATAAGAGAAATAATTTTTGCGAGAGGAAAATACTTCATGATAAACGCATCTTTGCACTTGTCCCAAGAATCAATACTATTACGTGGCAAAGATGAAAACCCAAAATTTTCACTATCACACAAAGAGAACGGAAATAATTTCAACTTCACAATATCATTGTAAACATATTTATTATTTTGCATATCACACATTTCCACAGAAGTGTTTATATGGGACACGACATCCTCATTAAGAGTACATGAAAATTGCTCTTTCATAACAAGATTCAACAAAGCGGCATTAATATGATAAGATTCCGCACTAGCGGCGGGAGGAGCAATTGGCGTACTAATAAAATCATATTATTAGTATTGAAATAATCGCACAACTTGGTATTTTCTTGAGACATCGTGACTACACAAATAAGAACACAAAAGAACAATAGACCTGACAGAAAAAAGGCAAACGGAAAGGAGTAAATTAAATGGCAAATATTTTTGTGTTTTTGTAAAAACGTTTTAGAAGTGGGGGAGATGAAAATGAGAGGCAAATGGAAAATAATTAAAATTTCAAGCAGATGAAAGTTTATGTGTCGGAACCTGATAGATCCGACTTGATCCTCCCCGGCAATAGCGCGAGAAATCCTTCCTGATAGTTGTGGACCATGTCAGTAATTCCCCGAAGAGGAGAGGATTATGCAGCACATCGAATGTAAGTATTTTCCCCAGCTATGAAGCCAAGGTTATCAAACCAGTAGGAGAATCAATCAAATTATGTAAGCGGCACTTGCACACAAACAACAAATCCTCGCACCCGACGCGTAGAGGGGTTGTCAATCGCTCTTTGGGTAAGGTAGTATGATAAAAAATAATTTGATAGATGCAAATAAGTTGAAAGAAAATAAAACACAACAAGGTATTTTTGGATTTTTGATAATATAGATCTGAAAATAAAATAGGAAAATAGTGGAAAACACGAATAGCAATATAGATCTGCAAGTATATGATGAGAAATAGACGTGGGGGTCGTAGGTTTCACTAGTGGCTTCTCTCGAGAAAATAGCATTCAATGGGTAAACAAATTACTGTTGGGCAATTGATAGAAAAGCGAATAGTTATGATGATATCCAAGACAAAGGATCATGTATATAGGCATCACGTCCAAGATTAGTAGGCCGACTCTTGCCTGCATCTACTACTATTACTCCACACATCGACCGCTATCCAGCATGCATCTAGTGTATTAAGTTCCAATAAGAAATGGAGTAATGCCTTAATAACGATGACATGATGCAGAAAAGTTCTATTCATGTAGGAATAGACCCCATCGTTTTATCCTTAATGGAAACGATACATGTGTATCATGTCACCTTGTGTCATTGAGATTGAGCACCACAAGATATAACCCATCACAAAGCACCTCTTCCCGTTGCAAGGTAAATGAGTCAAGTTGGCCAAACAAAACCGAAATATTGAAGAAGAAATACGAGGCTATAATAATCATGTATGGATATAATTGCAAATAGATCTGGTCATAAACTCACAATTCATCGGATCCCAACAAACATACATCAAAAGAGTTACATCAAATAGATCTCCGATGAGAACATTGTATTGAAGATCAAAAAGAGAGAAGAAGCCATCTAGCTACTGCCTACAGACCCATAGGTCTATGGTAAACTACCCACACATCACCGGAGAGGCACCAATGGAGATGATGAACACCTCCGTGGTCATGTTCCTCTCCAGCGGAGCGCTGAAAATGGCTCTAGATTGGATCTCGTGGTTCCAGAACTTGCGGCGGCTGGAACAATTTTTCTTCGACTCTTCTAGGGGGTTTTGAATATATGGGAATTTATAGAGCTGCGAGGTGATGGAAAGGACTCCCGTGGTCCGATTGTCCATTACGGCACACTTGGGCCTCCTGGCGCGCCTTGGTGGACCGTGGGCCCCTCCGCCCCCCGCATGCACTTCTTTGGCCCTCGGAATGTCTTCTGGTCCAAAAAAATCTCAAAAAAGTTTTGTTGCATTTGGACTCCGTTTGATATTGATATTATGCGAAGTAAAAAACAGCCGAAGAACGACAATTGGCACTGGGCACTATGTCAATAGGTTAGTCCCAAAAAATGATATAAAAGTGCTAAAAATGATTGTAAAACATTCCAGAATGATAATATAACAACATGGAACAATAAAAAAATAGATACATTGGAGACGTATCAGTCCTCAACCTACCGAACCTACTGAAAGTATTTATTACGAAATTCCTTTGGGTATGTTAGAAAAACTGCTAGCTAATCCTTATGCAGGAGATGGAATAGTATATCGTGATATGCACTTAATCTATGTGGATGAAATTTGTTTATTGTTGAATCTTGTAGGTTTATATCATGATGGTGTTAAGAAGAAGGTATTACCTTTGTCTTTGGAGGGAAAGGCATTGACATGTGTCGGTGTACTAAAGTAGGGGTACCTTAGTATCCCGACTTGTGCACGGGCAGTAGCAGCGTCCCGTGGTTTGGCTCACCACGCGCCCGCCCGAGCCCACTCTAGTCCCCTTTGAAGCCATTCAAGAACAAAGTATACAAGTGAGAAGATCAAGGCCCCGGCAAGAGGAGCTGGCCGGGAAGGCTGCTACAAGCACAGGACCACTCTATTCTCACAAGACCCTAGCAAGAGGAGCTTGCCAGGGAGGCCAAAGAATAACACTTCAGAAGATATATCGTGGCGCATCGTGCGCCCCGGCCGGACCCGGAGAGCGACAAGCTTCCGGGCCCGGCAAGATAGCAGCCCCGGCAAGGTGCTTGCCGGGGGCGGCTTACACTGTGTGCCCGCGCTCCAGCTCATCTAGCCACGTGTCGCCCTGGGGCCCTTCCAGGGGCACATGGCAGATGGCTGTGCAGCCTGGGGTGCACGATGGCGAGCCGCGGTGATGAGGCTGTCGTCGTGGCGGACGGAGACGCCCGGGCGGGCGCTTTTGGGGTGACGGCGATGGGCATTCAATGCCTTTGTCCCCCACCGTCTGGGTTAGGTACAGATCACTGTGCGCGCACTGTACATACACTGTTCATGCACTGTTCCATCTACCACCAAATTTACACTTTTACCCTCCTTTACGTTGACACCTGTCGGTGACCCCTTTGAGTTATAAAAGGAGGCCCATGCACAACGTAGAGGAGGTTCGATCCCAGAAAATTGATCACTCCCTCGCTCGGTGTAGCTGGTACTGTAGATCTTCAAGCTCCCGAGCTCATGAACTCAATACAACCAAGGCAGGAGTAGGGTTTTACGCATCCGTGCGGCCCGAACCTGGGTAAACTGCTCGCGTGTGCCCCTCGATCCGCTCTTCGTGCTCCCTCCGCTCCCTTGCCGTACCGAAAAGGGGCTCCGGTCCCATAGGTGTTCGTGGGCGATCAGTTTCCCCGACATCTTTGGCACGCCAGGTAGGGGGCCTCGAGGTTGTGCGAACCTGATCCGGCGCTCACGCGGGCGCAACCTTTCCAGCTCCATCAACCTCATCGACTATGTCAACATGCCTCCGAAGAAGAAGGCTTCGGAGGTCGGAGGCCCGTCCGTGTCAATCCCACCACCACCAGAACCAACGGTTGGTGGGGTAGACGCTGGCGGAAGGGTGGACGCCGGCGAGGACACTCACGGCGCTGCCAAGTCCAAGGACAAGACGGACGACCGGGCGAACTCCAAAGCCTCGGCGTCCGTGCACGCTCCCCGTCCCTCTCAGGAGGTGCCGGGCCAGCAGAGGCGTGGTACCCACGGTACCATCCGCCTGCTGGGACAAGGCCAAACTGGTGGATCGCGGGACGCTCAAGGCTAGCGTGCTGGCACGAGCAAGGCGCGGTCGCCGGGGCGAGAACCTGCTCCTTCTAACGCTGTTAGAAGTCCGAGCATATCTCGTTCCTCGCATCGCTCGCCACCGCTCCCTTCTACTCCGGTTGAAGCTCTCGCCAGAGCCCAGCTGCTCCTCGACTTCCCTCCAGCGGCGGACAAGGCCGAAGACTGGAGGGCTACAATCCAGAGCCTCATCGCCTTTGCCAACAATGACACGCCGCAGCAGCCGGCAACATCACGGCTGCGGCAAATCGACAAAGCGAAGGCCGATGGAGACAAGACCGCCGGGGGTGCAACTACCGTGCACTCCCCGCCGCGGAAGCAGAAATCGCCACCCCGCCGGATCAACGTCGACGACGACTCTACAGCGTCGTCGGATCCGCGGGCTCGCCGCGATCAGCACCAAGTCCTCGATGACAGGCGGCAAGAGGACGCTCGAACTCGTATCGAGCGTCGAAGAGAAGCCCGAAGACAGTCCGATCAGCGCGCTGGGACCGCTGTCGACATGCACGCGCCCGGTGAACCAGGCGACTTGCCGTACGCGGCAGGTTGCCCTGCGTTCACCCAAGAGCTGCGGCAAGTCCAGTGGCCCAGCATGAAGAACTTCAAGCCCGACGTACCCGAGAAGTACGACGGCAAGACACACCCCTCCGAATTCCTCAGCATCTACACCATTGCGGTGCAGGCTGCCGGAGGACGCGACGAGAAGATTCTAGCCAACTACTTCCCGCTCGTGCTTAAGCCAAACGTCCGGTCTTGCCTTATGCACTTGCCGGAGAACTCCATCTCTTCTTGGGCAGATTTGTGCCAGCAATTTGTCGGCGCCTTGACGGGCGGCCACAAACCCCACGGCCAGGAGAGCGATCTCCACATTCTTGCCCAGAAGGAGGGAGAGTCCCTGCGCAAGTACATCCAAAGGTTCAGCCGCGTTCAGCACAATATCCCCGATGTCCACCCTGCCGCGGTTATCAGCGCGTTCCACCAGAACGTGCGTAACCGCCAGATGAGGGAGGAGATGGCGATGACCAAGGTCCGGGATGTTAGCGAGCTTTACGCTCTGGCTGATAAGTGTGCGTGTGCCGAAGAGGGGAGGAGACTCCCCGGAGAGGATACTGGAGCAGGAGGAACGGACAGCGAGGATGCCGCCCCGGCAAGGAAAAACCGGCGGCGGAACAACAAGAAGAGGAAGAACAAGGAGGTACTAGTTGTCGAGCAGTCCGGCAAGGAGGCTGCCGCCAAGAAGACACAGGCTGGTGGCCCCGGCAAGGAGGCCGCCCCTGTAGCGGCAGCCGACAAGCAGGACGGCTCCGACAAGCAGTACTGTAAGATCCACCGCACCAAGGGCCACGATCTCCAGAACTGCAAGAGGGTAGAGTACCTCGTAGAACAGCAGAAGGCTGAATACGAGCGTCGCGACAAGGAGAAGGCCCAGGGAGGCGGGGGAGAGCCCAGCAAGAAGCGGCCGTTCAATGGTCGGGGAGGACGCCGCGGCAAGGCCAAGCAGCGGCAAGGAGACAGACCTCCCCGGGGCCGCGACAAGGACGAGGACGAAGACGATGACGAGGATATGGATGACGGAGATAACAGCGAGCAGGAGTTCCAGAAGGCCACAGAAGTTCTGTGCGTCGATGGGGGCGCCTCTCTGCACACTTCCCACCGCCAACTCAAACAGTGGGTGCGGGAAGTGAATGCAGCTGAGCCACCTGTCGAGTCGCGCAAGCTGCTGAAATGGTCCGGCACGCCCATCATCTTCGATCTTGAGGACCACCCTGACCGCACAACTGCGGTCGGGTGCTTGCCGATGTTGGTTTCACCGACTATCCGCAACCTCAAGGTCACCAAGATGTTGGTTGACGGCGGGGCTGGCCTCAACTTGATCTCCTCCGCTGTGATCAAGAAGCTGCAAATCCCCGACAGCGAGCTCGAGGAAACCGGGACGTTCCAAGGGATCAACCCGGGAAGGAGCAAGCCGAAGGGGAAGATCACGCTGCCGGTGACCTTTGGCGGAGAGCTTAACTTCAGGACGGAGAGGATCACCTTCGACGTCGCCGATATCCCATTGCCATACAATGGGATACTTGGCCGTCCTGCGCTCGCCAAGTTCATGGCAGCCTCCCACTATGCTTACAACATGCTCAAGATGCCGGGGCCAATAAGCGTCATCTCTGTCCCCGGCGATAAGAAGGACGCGCTTATTTGCGCCGACAAGATTTACTGGAACGCAGTAGCCGCGGCAGACAGCAACACATTTGCCGCTGAAGCTCCCGGGGGGAAGACCAAGACCAAGTCCGGCAAGAGCTCTGGGGCCCACTCCGACAAACGCACCTCTTCGGAGTGCTGCGCTGCCGTCGAGGACGCACCATCGAGCTCCACCGGCAAGTGCAAGAAAGGAATGACAGCTCCACCGTCAACCAAGAAGGTGTCCGCCAAGGAGGACGGCACTGGTGGTACTTTCACCATCAGTGCTACGCTCGACCCCAAATAGGAAAGCGCGCTCATTGCCTTCCTGCGGGCGAATGTCGATGTGTTTGCATGGCAACCGTCTGACATCCCCGGCGTTCCCAGGAAGGTAATTGAGCACGAGCTTGCTGTTTGTCCTCACGCGTGGCCCGTCAAACAGAAGGTCAGGAAGCAAGCGGTGGAGCGCCAAGAGTTCATAGCCGAAGAAATCAAGAAGTTGGAAGCAGCAGGCCTTGTTAGAGGTGTACTACATCCCACGTGGTTGGCTAATCCAGTTGTCGTGCGTAAGGCTAATGGGAAGTGGAGACTTTGTATAGACTTCACTGATGTGAATAAAGCTTGTCCCAAGGATCCATTTCCCTTGCCGCGCATTGACCAGATCGTCGACTCCACGGCCGGATGTGAGTTGCTTTCATTTCTTGATGCATACTCCGGATACCACCAGATATTCATGGCTGAGGAAGACGAAGAGAAGACCACATTCATTACTCCATGTGGCACATACTGTTTCATACGTATGCCTTTCGGACTGAAGAATGCGGGCTCAACATTTGCAAGGCTGGTCCACACTGCTTTTGAGCCACAGATACACAGGAATGTAGAAGCCTAAATGGATGATATAGTGGTCAAGAGCAAGAGCAAGGATACCCTAGTTCAAGATCTAGAAGAAACCTTTGAGAATCTGCGCAAGATACAGCTCAAGTTGAACCCTGAGAAGTGCGTCTTCGGAGTCCCCTCCGGCAAGCTTCTCGGGTTCTTTGTGTCCCAGAGGGGGATTGAAGCCAATCCCGACAAGATTAAAGCCATCGAGCAGATCGAAGCCCCGAAGCGCGTCAAGGATGTACGGAGGCTCGCGGGTTGTGTGGCTGCCCTCAGCAGGTTCATTTCAAAGTCTGCAGAACGCGCCCTGCCTTTCTTCAAAATCTTGAAAAAGGCAGGTCCTATGAAATGGACTCCGTAAGCGGAGGCAGCGCTGCGTGACTTGAAAGGGACCTGTCCTCTACTCCAATACTTGTCGCACCTAGGCCACATGAGAAGTTGTTGCTATACTTAGCAGCAACCAATCAACTGGTTAGTGCTGCGTTGGTAGCGGAGAGGGAGGCAGAGGAGGAGTCCACAGCCCCGGCAAGCACATCCAGCGACAAGCAGGGGGCTTCCTCGACAAGCTCTGGCCCCGACAAGGACAAGCCTGGGCAGGAACAAGGAGAAGTGCGGAAGAGGATGGTACAACGCCCAGTTTATTTTGTAAGCTCCCTCTTGCAGGGGGCTATGTGAAGATACTCTGGGGTGCAGAAGTTGCTTTTCGGCCTCCTCATGGCCTCAAGGAAGCTGCGCCATTACGTCCAAGCGCACGAGATAACAGTGGTCACTCGCTTTCCGTTGAAGAGGATACTGCAAAATCTAGAAGCAACAGGCAGGATCGTCGAGTGGGCACTAGAGCTGTCAAGCTTTGGTCTCAAGTTTGAGAGTACTTCAACTATACAGAGCCGAGCATTGGCAGAATTCATAGCAGAATGGACTCCGACACCAGATGAAGAAGTTCCAGAGACAAGCATCCCCGTCCAAGAAGCAAGCAAACAATGGATAATGTACTTCGATGGTGCCTTCTCGCTGCAAGGCGCCGGCGCCGGCGTGTTACTCATAGCGCCCACCGGAGAGCACCTCAAGTACGTTGTTCAAATGCACTTTCCCAAGGAGCAAGCGACAAACAATACTGCTAAGTATGAAGGTTTGCTTGCCGACCTCAGAATTGCGGCCGAACTTGGGATCAAGAAGCTGATTGTGCGGGGAGATTCACAATTGGTGGTCCGACAAGTAAACAAGAGTTACCAGAGTCCTTTGATGGAAGCTTATGTCGATGAAGTGAGGAAGCTTGAAGAACACTTTGAAGGCCTACAAATGGAGCACGTTCCAAGAGCTCAAAATGATATCGCAGATGGTCTCTCAAAGTGTGCTGCAATGAAGTTACCTGTGGAACCAGGGACCTTCATGCTCAAGCTAACTCAACCATCCGCTACACCATCAGTTGGGCAGAGCAAGAAGAGGAAGTTGGTCTCCGGCGACTACTTGCCGGCGGATCTTCCCGAAATCGCCGCCAAGGTCCCCAAGATCAACGACCAAGATGCTGAGGAACAGTCTGCTCCTGCAGACCCAAGGGTCTGTACAATTGAAGCAGGCGTTCCCGACAAGACTTGCGCCGGTAGGCTTGCCGGGGAACGTTCAGCTCCGACAGAGCCACAAGACTTTGCCGTAGAAGCTGACGTTCCCATAGCAGCACTGATGCCTTTAGTCCTCGTCGTTGAGCCTCAGGCTCCAGCGTGGGCACATCAAATCGTCCGTTTTCTTCGAACTGGGGAACTTCCCGAAGAACCAGAGGAGATAGAAAGGATTACCAGGCAGTCAAGTATGTATCAGTTCGTCGGCAACGAGCTATACAGAAGAAGACTCAATGGTGTCAGATTGAAGTGCATTTCTCGGGAAGATGGACAGAAGCTGTTGGCAGAAATACACGGAGGCATATGTGGTCACCACATTGGCGCAAGAGCACTTGCCGGGAAGGCGTTCCGGCAAGGTTTCTTTTGGCCAGAAGCCCTCCAAGATGCAACTGCACAAGTAACCAAGTGTGAAGCGTGCCAGTTCCATGCGAAGCAGATTCACCAGCCAGCTCAAGCTCTCCAGACAATACCTTTGTCCTAGCCCTTCTCGGTCTGGGGGCTCGACATCCTCAGCCCCTTTCCCCGCGCAGTCGGGGGCTTTGAGTACTTGTACGTTGCCATTGACAAGTTCACAAAGTGGCCAGAAGTGGAACTAGTGAGAAAGGTGACCGCACAGTCAGCTGTCAGGTTCTTCAGGTCGATCGTTTGCCGTTTCGGAATCCCTAACAGGATCATCACCGACAACGGCACACAGTTCACAAGTCGCACCTTCATGCAATACGTCCAAGACCTTGGTGCCAAGGTCTACTTTGCTTCTGTTGCTCACCCAAGGAGCAATGGTCAAGCGGAGAGGGCAAACGCTGAAGTGCTGCGCGGACTCAAGACAAGAACCTTCGACAGGCTGCACAAGAGCGGAAGAAACTGGATAGAGGAGTTGTCGGCGGCTCTTTGGTCAATCAGGACGACACCAAATCGAGCCACCGGACAGACACCCTTTGCTCTTGTCTACGGAGCAGAGGCAGTTCTCCCCACGGAACTCGTATACGGGTCTCCTCGAGTACTCGCTTACGACGAGCTCGAGCAAGAGCAACTGCGGCAAGATGATGCATTGCTCCTTGAGGAGGACCGTCTCCAGGCTGCTGTACGAGCTGCTCGATACCAGCAAGCTTTGCGCCGCTATCACAGCCGCAAGGTCAGGGCCAGGAGTCTCGAGGAAGGCGACCTTGTTCTTCGGCGCGTTCAGTCCGCCAAGAACTCCAACAAGTTGACGCCGAAGTGGGAAGGCCCTTATCGGGTGAGACAAGTCACAAGGCCCGGCGCTGTCCGCCTTGAGACCGAAGAAGGCTTACCGGTGAGCAACTCCTGGAACATAGAGCATCTTCGCAAGTTTCACCCATGAGGCGCGGTTGCCGTGATCCGCTCCGGCAACCACCTTTTGTACAAGTCTTGCCACTGTTGCATGTAAACCTTTGTACAAAGCCGGGCGCAGACCCCGTGCATCAGTAAAACTTTTGTGCCTTGCACCATTTGTCATTTCATGCCTTTTCCTTTTACTTGCATGTATCGTCTGACACTTTGTGTAGCACACATCCCCGGTAAGCAATAGCAAGCTGCAAGGCTCCATACTTGTGTTTCCTCCTCTTTGCCTTTCTCTCTGAAACAGAAGAAGTGCTCCTCGCGCACAAGTTTGCCGGGGGGGGGGGGGG
>LR738711.1:294242712-294254024 GCA_902687465.1 Secale cereale
GGGAAGGAGATAGAGGTATGGACCAAGTGCTGTTCAAGAAAGGGAAGCCTTGTCGGGAAGCAAACAATCCATGAAAGCTAAGTTGCCAGAGTTTGAGCATTTCAAATTTTTATTTTTTAGTTGTCTTCCTTAAACAACCACACTTTGTATGGAAAACCTGTGTGCGGAGGAACCTACCCGTGGCTAGCCGCACCCTTACTTTGTTTCGAGCACGCTCAACGGCTTAAGTGAGCCGCGACAAGTGTCGCGCCCTTACTTCGTTTTCGAGTTCGCTCAGCAATCTAAGTGTGCTGCGACTAGCTGCGGCAAGGTTTCTTGCCGGCAAGGGCTTTGTTAGCAGGCTGCTAAGAGTCCCGCACTCAGCGCTCGCGGCAAGGGTCCCTTTGCCGGCAAGTTTCCCTAAAAGCGTAGGGTGGAAATCATACAAAATGGAGGGACTAGACAAGGGAGATAACACTGCATTGATTATCCAAAATAAAGTTATATTACAAGATAGCTTGCCGCTGTTCTAACCAACTACTACCTATGACTTAATCGATAGCGGGAAAGGAAGCAGAAAGAAGGAAGCCTAGTCTCTTCGGTCTCCGTCGACCCTCTTGATCTTGCCCGCCTTGGCTACGATGTGGGCGACTTGGGCCTTCAACGCCTCCTGGCCAGCTTCGGGCGGCAGGGTCCGGAGGACGTTGACGAGGTTGATCCCGGGGTTGCGGTAGACGATCTTCGACAACACCCGCTCCATAGTACCCATGCAAAGCCGGCGCGCCTTGTCAGCCAGCTGCGCGGGGATCCTCTCCCGTAGCCGCGCAAGAGCCGGCGCCACTCCCCTGAAGAACAGGCTCAGCTTGGCGCTGTGGGGGAGGCTCTCATCCGGGGAGTACACGAGGTGCTCCGCCCTCAGCGCCACCATCTCCTTGTCGATGTTGGCGGCGGAGGTGACGAGCTCCTCGGTCCACTGCTCCACCGTACGCTGGAAGTTGTTCTGCGACAGGGCGGCGCTGTCCAACAGCGCCCTTTCAGACCGGAGATCTTCTTTAAGCTTCGTTTCACGGTCCCGGGCGGCGTCAAGCGAGTCGTTGAGGGTGGAGACCTTCAGCTCCAAGTCTGCGATGGAGTCCTTGGCGTCGTTGAGCTTATTACCTTTCTCGGAGAGACGAACTTGCAGCTCCGAGTTGGTGTATGCGTCCTTCTCCCGCGCCACGTTGAGCGCGGCAACCCTGTCCTCGCTCGCCTTCAAGTTCGTCTCCATCTGCGCCACCCGGGCCTCCAGATCCCTCTTGGCAGTCTCTCCGGTAGCAGCGGCGTCCCTCGCCTCCTGCAGAGCCCCGCCAATGGCCTGCTCACGAGCGGTGAGGTCGTCCTCGTGGCTATCGAGGTCGACTTTCCGCTGGTTGAGCTCTCCCTCCCGCCGAGACAGGTCCTCGGCGGCCAGTCGCTGCTTCTCCTCCACCTCGGCCTTCTCGAGGAGGAACGCTTGGTGTGCTCCGGCCAGTTCTTCGCGCTCCTCCGCTAAGTTCCGAAGGGCCGCCTGGTTGGCGGCACGGAGCTCCGCGACACGCTTCTCCAGATCGGCACCAGCCTTGGCAGCCAGAGCCTCCCGAGACTCCAATTTAGCCTGCCTGTCCCGGTAGAAGGCTAGAAGCCGGCGTAGGAGTTGCTCCTCTTCGGGCTCGTCGCTGCTGCCGGGCGCATCGACAATCTTTAGCCCGGCGGAGGCAAGAACTTCTCCGTCGAAGGTCTCCCCCTCCGCGGGTGCCCTTGATGAGGACGCCCACGGGACTTGGATAAAGACCCCGTTGGCGGCCTCCAGATAGACGCCCGACCCAGCCGCGGGGGCGGAGGGGTCGGCGGCCGGCGCAGCGTCCGGCGCTCCTGCGGCCTCAGGGCCAGCAGTGCGGTCGCCGGTCCCTTCCCCTGCTGCAGCGTCAGCGGTCGGGGCGGTCTCCTCGGCGGCTGGCTCATCAACACCAGCCGTTCCTTCCGCGGTGGTGGTGTCGCCAGCATTGCCGCGCACGTCCTCCTCGGCGATGGTCTCCGTCTCCATCGTCTCCGGGGCGGGCGGATCTGACAGAAGAAAAAGAAAAGAAAGAATCGTCAAGCAAATATCCAAAAAAGATGAATCCAAGAAGAAGAAATTACAAGGGTTACCTTCGCGGGCCTCTTCGACAACGGGGTCCCTCGCCGAGGAGTTCTCCCTTGGCGGCGTAGAAGAAGCCCCCGCCGGCGGAGGGCCGCTGGCGCCTTCCCTTGGCGGGGAGTCCACCCTTGTCGGGGTGCTCGCCCTTGGCGGGGTGCTCGCCCTTGGCGGAGTATCCATCCTTGGCAGAGCACCGTCCCTTGCCGGGGAGCTCATCCTTGGCGGGGAGGGTGGAACAAGCGGTTCGTCGGGGGCGACCTCTTGGTGCTCCTGCGGCTGCGGCTCCACTTCTGCACAAGACAACAAAACATTAATAAGGATAGCTACTTCAAGCGTGCCCGACAAACAGAAAAGTGAACAAGGGACTTACGCTGGGGGCTGCTCTCCGGAGCAGCAGGCTGGTCCGGCAAGTTTGTCGCTGGCGCATCCCCCGTCGCTGCGGCAGGCTCGTCGTCCTCAAGGTCAACCACAGGGATTTTGGCCCTCTTCGCCATCCGCTGGGTCAAGGTCCTAGAAGCCAAACAAGATCAGAGTTAGACAAAAAAGGAATCAAGACAAAAGCAACGAAAATCAAAGGGAATTAAAATTGCAAGCGCTTACTCTTCCTCCTCTTCATCGGAGCTGAGGGCGGAGAAGTCAAACTGCGTCTCACGTGCTCCGGCGCGAGAAGCTGGAGGAGAAGGCTCCCTCGGGCGCTTGACGGGCTCCGGAGCTGTGGGTTGTGAAGACCCCGCGCCGGTCGTCGCTGAAGACCGAGGGGCGGAAGGAACCCCAGAGCCACTCCGAGAAGATCCCCCTCCGCTTGTCGCTCGGGCACGGGGCGCCTCCTTGACGACCTTGCTCGTCGTGGTGGCGCGCGTCGCCCGACGCTTTGGCTGCTGTCGGGGCGCCTGTGGCCTCACCGTCTCAGCGGCCTTGCGGAGGCGCTTCTTCTGTTGTGGCGGAGGACTTGGTGGTGGCGGAGAATTCTCTGAGGATGAGGAGGCGTCGTCGTCCAGGTTCAGTGACCCGCCCGAGTCTTCGTCGGAATCGCCTGATTCGGCGTCTTCCTCGACGGGCTCACTGGACTCGGGGCCTTGCCCGGCAGCCTCGCTCGTCCCGGCAGGCTCCCCGGTAGGCTCCCCGGCAAACTCCTCGGGCGCAATCTTCAGCAGCTTGAGGATTTCCTCCTCCTCGGCCTGGCTCACTGCGTCCGCTGCCTCTGCTTCATCCACAGTGTACCCAAATTCACCTGCGGCCGCAGCCGCGGCGGCCTCTTCTATCCTGTTGGCTATGTATGCCACATCCCGTTCAGTGGTCTCCCGGGTGAGGCCCTTTTTCTCCTCGGGGTTGCGTGGCCGTTCGACCAGGCTATCGAAGAAGGCCTGCACGGTCTCCGCTGGAGGCATCAGCCAAGTGGGAACAACCCCGTGGGAATCACACTCAGGCATCGCCGCGCGGATGGCACTAAGGGCAGTATTGTTGCACAACGGAACTACTCCCCGGGACGGGGTGAATCACTCCTTGTGCCTGGGGTCATGCTTGAACAGCTCCCGGACCATCCCCTTCAGCTCCAAGACAGTGAAGTTATAGTTCAATCCAGGGCGCAACCTCATGCGGTCTGCCGCGTTGCCGAACTCCCAGGCAGGCCTCTTCCTTTCCTGCAGAGGGGCAATACGGCGGCGGAGAAAATCAGCCCCAACTTCACCCACAGTCAGGTTGGCAGCCCGGAGGCGAAGGATCCTAGTAAGGGCAATCTGCAGCTTGTCATCCTCCGGGGCCAAGTCGCTCCAATCTTTGCCGTGCACTATTGCAGTCTGGCGCGGCGAGGTAAACTGCTCGGGTGCATCTTCCAGAACCAAGCACCAATCAGCTCTCCACTCTTCCCACTTGCCGCGCAGCTCTCCAATCAAGTACGCCTCCTTCTTGCCGAGCCTGAAGATCCAGGAGATACCGCCGGAGAGTGGGGATCCAGATTCTACTCTAGGTGTGAAGAAGTGGCGGAAGAGAGCTACTTTTGGGTGGACCCCGACATAGTTTTCGCACAGATGTGCGAAAACGGCCAAAGTGAGGACGGCATTCGGGGTAAAATCTAAGAGGTGGAGTCCATATGTGTTCATCACATCACAGAAAAATTCTGAATACGGAGGACAGAGACCGCAATGGAAGAATGAAGCGAAGTAGTAGTAACCTCCCGGGAACATGTCGACAACTACGGCGGGGAGGACTCTGGTGCGACGATGAGCCTTCGTCTCCCTCGCCCAGAACAAGTAATACTTGTCCCGTAGCTCCCTCGCGCCAAGCCTCGGCGGGAAGACCACCATCCTTCTCCGCATGGATGCCAGCTTCGCCGCCTTGTCGGACTTCTCCTTCTTCGCCTGGTCGCTCTTTGCCTTGTCGCTCTTCGGGGCCATGGCGGGGACGGCGGGGGAGGTCGACGGCGCTGCGGATGTTGAAGACGGTGGAGGAGAGGGTGGAGCTCGGCTCTCTGTCAACCTTTGCGGAGGCAGAAAGCGGCGGGGGTTTCTGGAGATTCAAGACGCAATGAAAGCAATGGAGGGAAACTGCCCCTGCTTCCTATGCTTTTAAGGGGGAAGTGGGGGACGTTCTGCATTTTTCCATTAAAGAAGCAGGCCACGATCTCTCCCACGACGCCGCAACCGACGCGTGCCGTTAGGGAGGGATGCGGCGGATGCGGAGTGGGAAACGGCGCGCCGTGGTCCACGTGTGCCCGTGCACTGCTTTGGGCCTGGCCCAACAGTGCTCGGCACCGTGTGTGGCCCAGGCCCGGGGGCTCCTGTCGGTGTACTAAAGTAGGGGTACCTTAGTATCCCGACTTGTGCACGGGCAGTAGCAGCGTCCCGTGGTTTGGCTCACCACGCGCCCGCCCGAGCCCACTCTAGTCCCCTTTGAAGCCATTCAAGAACAAAGTATACAAGTCAGAAGATCAAGGCCCCAGCAAGAGGAGCTTGCCGGGAAGGCTGCTACAAGCACAGGACCACTCTATTCTCACAAGACCCTGGCAAGAGGAGCTTGCCAGGGAGGCCAAAGAATAACACTTCAGAAGATATATCGTGGCGCATCGTGCGCCCCGGCCGGACCCGGAGAGCGACAAGCTTCCGGGCCCGGCAAGATAGCAGCCCCGGCAAGGTGCTTGCCGGGGGCGTCTTACACTGTGTGCCCGCGCTCCAGCTCATCTAGCCACGTGTCGCCCTGGGGCCCTTCCAGGGGCACGTGGCAGATGGCTGTGCAGCCTGGGATGCACGGTGGCGAGCCGCGGTGACGAGGTCGTCGTCGTGGCGGACGGAGACGCCCGACCGGGCGCTTTTGGGGTGACGGCGACGGGCATTCAATGCCTTTGTCCCCCACCGTCTGGGTTAGGTATAGATCACTATGCGCGCACTGTACATACACTGTTCATGCACTGTTCGATCTACCACCAAATTTACACTTTTACCCTCCTTTACGTTGACACCTGTCGGTGACCCCTTTGAGTTATAAAAGGAGGCCCATGCACAACGTAGAGGAGGTTCGATCCCAGAAACTTGATCACTCCCTCGCTCGGTGTAGCTGGTACTGTAGATCTTCAAGCTCCCGAGCTCACGAACTCAATACAACCAAGGCAGGAGTAGGGTTTTACGCATCCGTGCGGCCTGAACCTGGGTAAACTGCTCGCGTGTGCCCCTCGATCCGCTCTTCGTGCTCCCTCCGCTCCCTTGCCGTACCGAAAAGGGGCTCCGGTCCCATAGGTGTTCGTGGGCGATCAGTTTCCCCGACAACATGGTATAGGATATTGGATGATACAAGAACATGGGATTGGAATCGATTAAAGCTGGAATTTCACCAGATTTTTATCCTATGCATTTGGTTCATCGTGATTGGAATTATATATATAATTTTTGGCCTCATGAAGGAGAAAGTATCGCTGAAGCTTTGGGGAGGCTTAAGTACATGATGCACACATGTCCCAATCATGAGCTCTCAAGATAAATAATTATACAAAACTTTTATGCTCGGCTTTCTCATAATGATCGACCCATGCTCGATACTTCTTCTGCTAGTTCCTTCATTAAGAAGACTATTGATTCAAGTGGGGTCTACTTGAAAGAATTAAATGCAACTCTGAAGATTGGGAATTCGACAAAGTTAAAGAGTCAGGTATAAAACTTGATTTTGATTATGTTAAATCTTTTATGGAAACCGATGCTTTCATAAGTCTAGTACTAAATATGGACTTGAATCTGAGATAGTAGCTACTTTCTGTGAATTATTTGTTACTCATGTTGATCTCCCTAAGGATAAGTGGTTTAAGTTTCATCCCCCTATTGAATAAAATTATGAAGAAGCTATTATAGCTGAAGATGAAACAATTATTTATAATGTTGATCCAGTTG
The DNA here is from genome assembly GCA_902687465.1 of Secale cereale. Classification (NCBI taxonomy): domain Eukaryota; kingdom Viridiplantae; phylum Streptophyta; class Magnoliopsida; order Poales; family Poaceae; genus Secale; species Secale cereale. The sequence continues at coordinate 294,249,220 of LR738711.1, forward strand.
TGCCTATTGCTTATATTGAGAAACCTCCTTTCCCTGTTAGGATTAAGGAACATGATAAAGCTACAACTATGGTTAATAAAAGTAATATTAGAACACCTAGACCCTCTGAACAAATTAGAGTGGAACCTAATATTGCAATGGTTAAAGATCCCTTGGTTGATAATATTGATGGGCATGTTATTTACTTCTGTGATGAGGCCGCTAGAATTGCTAAATGTGCTAGAAATGCACGAGATATGTTAGATAAGAATAAGCCTGTAGTTGGCATGCCCGTTGTTTCTATTAAAATTGGAGATCACTGCTACCATGGTTTATGTGATATGGTTGCTAGTGTGAGATCTATTCGGTTTTCTTTATACCAAGACGTTACAAATGATATTGCACCTGGTGAGATTGTGGACATTGATGTTACGATTAAACTTGCAAATAGAGATACTATTTCACCACTTGGGATTGTTGGAGATGTTGAAGTCTTGTGTGGTAAGATCAAATACCCAACGGATTTCTTAGTACTTGGTTCACAACAAGATAATTTTTGTTCCATTATATTTGGTAGGCATTTCATGAATATCGTTAATGCTGAAATTGATTGTGTTAAAGAAAAGGTTAGAGTTAAGTTTGTTGATGTATATCATGTGTTTAATTTCTCTAAGTTTCGTAGACAACCACATGAGAAAGAATTGTCTAGTAAACATGAAACTATTGATCTTGCTTCTATTGATGTTCCTCCTATCGATCCTTTAGAACAATATTTGCTAGACCATGAAAATGATATGCATATGAATGAAAGAAATGAAAGTGATGAGATATTCTTTAAACAAGCACCTATCCTTAAGCATAATTGACGTGTTGAAACTCTTGGAGATTCTCTTCCACCTAAGAGTGATCCTGTGTTTGAATTAAAGAAATTACCCGATACACATAAATATGCTTATCTAGATGAAAAGAAGATATATCCTATTATTATTATCAATGCTAACCTTTCAAAGCATGAAGAAAGGTTATTACTTAAAACTCTAAGGAAGCAATGGGCTGCTATTGGATATACTCCAGATGGTCTTAAGGGCATTAGTGCCACTTTATGTCAGCACAAGATTAATACGGAGCCTGATGCTAAACCAGTCGTTAATCATCAATGTCGCCTGAATCCTGAAATGAAGGATGTGCTAAGAAATGAAATATTAAAGCTTCTTGAAGCAGGCATAATTTATCCTATAACTAATAGTAGATGGGTAAGTCATGTCCATTGTTTCCCTAAGAAATGAGGCATTGCCGTTGTTCCTAATGATAAAAATGAACTTGTTCCACAAAGAATTGTAACTGGTTATATGATGGTAATTGATTTCAGAAAATTAAATAAAGCTACTAGAAAAGATCATTACCCCTTGCCTTCTATTGATCAAATTCTAGAGAGATTGTCTAACTTACACACTTCTGTTTCCTAGATGGATTTCTGGTTTTTCTCAAATACCTGTATCACAAGAAGATCAAGAGAAAACCACTTTTATTTGTCCGTATGGGAATTATGCTTATATATGTATGCCTTTTGGTATGTGCAATGCACCTGTTACCTTTCAAAGATATATGACTACTATATTGTCTGATTTTTGTGAAATGATTGTTGAGGTATTCATGGATGATTTTTCTGTTTACGGAACTTCTTTTGATGATTGCTTAAGAAACCTTGATTGAGTTTTGCAGATATGTGAAGAAACTAATATTGTCTTGAATTGGGAGAAGTGTCAATTTATGGTGAATGAAGGTATAGTCCTTGGGCATAAATTTTTTGAAAGAGTTATTGAAGTAGATAAAGCTAAAGCTGACACAATTGAGGAAATTCCATGTCTTAAAGATATCAAAGGTATAAGATGTTTCCTTGGTCATGCTGGTTTATATAGGAGGTTCATAAAAGACTTCTCTAAAAGATATATGCCTCTTATTAATCTTTTGCGCAAAGAAGTTCCATTTGTTTTTATGATGATTGTGTAGAAGACTTTGAAATACTTAAGAAAGCATTAATTTCTGCGCCCATTGTTCAACCACCTGATTGGAACCTACCCTTTGAAATAATGTGTCATGCTCGTGATTTTGATGTTGGTTCTGTTATAGGTCGAAGAGTTGTTAAAAAATTGAATTTTATTCATTATGCTAGTAAGACCTTAGACAATGCTCAAAGAAATTAAGCTACTACTGAAAATGAATTTTTAGCACTTGTATTTGCATGTGATAAATTTAGATTTTATATTGTTGATTCTAAAGTAACTATTCACACTGACCATGCCGCTATTAAATATCTTATTTATCAGTGGTGCAGCGACATGCTATACAAACGGTTTTTAACCCCTTTCCGCGGTGGCGTTTGGAACCATCGCCAAGTGAGTGTGGCTGATAGGGGGGGCCCTTACCACATGACCTAGAAACCGTCGGGGATAGGCCCTCCTGGCACACAGGCTAGGGAAAAATGAGCTCATGTGCGATCTGGCGAGGCATCGAAACCCAATCATTTTCGTTCGTATGTACATCCAACATGGTGAATCCCAAAAAAACATTTTCGTTCATATGTATATCACACACAATTTTTTGGGTGGAAATGTTTGTGCAAGGTGGCTTAATGCAAACAGTTCTCTGCCGGAAGCCGTGTGTGATTGTTAGTTAATCGAACACGCCTACTTTCTAGAAACCGTGTGGGTTGTTTGAGTTCATCGCCCACGGTGCTGTCCGCGTAACCCTCTGCAATAGAAAACCCCAATAAGAAGGTTAATTAGCCTATTATTGATAATACATGTAGTAATCAAATTGATATTTCTTATAGAACACACCAAATATTTCATATCCGTATAACAACAACCAGGATTTCATAATCAAATTACATCAGATAGCTTTGGCACTCAGTTACGTCATTACACAACAGCACCAAGTTTCACATGCAACATCAAAAACCTTTGGAAAGTTAGCATCGTACACGGTAAATAGATAGATGAATCTAATTTGGTGCAGAAGCGGAAGGCACATATTGAGCCTTCAGTAATGTTGAATGTCCTTGCAACTTTAGGCCAGTGGCTATGGATAATTGCATGCCCAACCTTCGTCCTCTTCAGGAAGACTTCAATATTTTACCGTGGGTGTTGAATGAATACTTTCCTCGCCTCTTGACCCTGCAAGTGGTTTGAGAGGTAAGCATCTGTGAACTGCTTTGAAAAGTACTGAAAACAAAGATATGCATAAATCGCGGTTATAAATTTTGAAATGGCGCAAGGGGTAAAAACAAGTAAAACAGTTAGTACCATCGTCTAGTTGACTGATGTCTTCATTGTGCAAACAAAGATCTTGCTGTTATTCGTCGCAAGTTTCTTCATCCTAACAATCTTTCTGAGTTTCTTGACTTGATTGATATTCATGGACATCTTATTTCCCCATATGCAAAATGGGTCGAACAGTGGGTCTATGCCTCTGACAGCAGGACCTACATGTGCAAGACCAAATTGTAGGAAACCTAAATATTAGAATGATTCTTGCAACTGCACAATAATGTGCTATTAGCGAAAGGACCATGCATGAGCAAACCTCGATGGTAAACCACAATGTCTCCCATTGTTTCCCTACAACACACATAAGGAAGATCTTGATCAAGTTAACTGAGAGTTGCCATACTACCAGTAGAATATGTATTGAGTACTGCCAAATTCGATTTATTTCTCATATGCATAATAATACAAAATTGTACCCACAACAAATGAAAATCAAATTGCATAATTGAACCAAACAGTTAAATGGACAGCAGACCAAATGAACATAAACTGTTAACTAAGACGACATTGCAGAACAGAAACATGTACTATAAGATAAGACAGTTAACAAAACAAAGAATTCTTGATAACAATACTACAAAATGTAGCAATTGTTGGACCAAACTGTTAACTAAACATTACATTTTAGAGGACCAAACTATTAACTGAATATTACATTTCAGAGGACCAAACTGTTAACTGAACATCAGATTACATATTAACATTACAGAGGACAAATCACTAGAAGGCACTGGCGGTGTCCTCGAGAAAACAACATGAACTGTATTTTAAAGTAGACAACCGCGTGGTAGTGTGTAACATCCCAAATTTTCAATTTGGCATGTTATACATTAGATCATCATGCATATCATATTTTATTGCTTTTGGTGATCCGAGAAAATCCTAAGCAACTCAAGGAACCTCGGAGAGAGTTGGAGATTTCTAAATTTTCATATTTGAGGTTTCTCAAATTTTGAAAATAGGATCGTTTGATTTTATTTATTTTATCTTTAAGTATTTCTATCATAAATATATGAGAGAGGGAGTAAAATGACTCTCCAAAAAAAAAAGAAATACGGAGGGTTTAATAAGAAAAATCAAACAAGTTTTATTTGGAGTTTTATTTGAAATTAGGAAAAAATGCATGTTTTCAAAAAATGCATTTTAGTGCCAAGAAAATGTTCATCTTGTTCTAAATATTTTATTTAGATGGTGAAAAATTGTTTTGGCAATTTCTAGATTTTATTTTATTTTTCTAGAGTTATTTTAGCGCCGGCGCATATATAAAAAAATAAAAAAAAATAGGGGGACCCGACCCGACTGGCCCGAAGCCCAGCTGAGCCAGGCCCTTCGCCCGCCGCGCCGCCTTCCCCAGCGACGGCCGAAGCCGAGCCGGACTCCACCGCCGCCATGGCTTGCCCCTCCCCCAAGCTAGCCACCCCCTCCTATATATATAGCCGCACCCCCTTCTCCAACCACCGCACCCCGCCGCGACGTCGCAAGCCACCGCCGCCGTGA